>PYWC01000046.1:391296-519621 GCA_003182015.1 Tuber magnatum
AGAAGTCCAGTTTCCACCAACGGGAGGTTGAATTCCGCGGATACAAGATCTCCTATATGGGGATCTCTATGCTGTCAGAGAAGGTGCAGACAATCAGGGATTAGGCACCTCCGACCTGCGTTGTCGACGTTCAAAGCTTTATGGACTTTGCCAACTTCTATCGTCGGTTCATAGGAGGGTTCAGCAAGATAGGGGAACCTCTCACGGACTTGACAAAGAAGGATATCTGATGGGAATGGACACCTGCGTGTGAGTAGGCCTTCAATCATTTGAAGGAAGCCTTCACGTCCAAACCTATCATAGCAGATTTTGACCCTGAATGGCCAACACGGCTAGAAACCGATGCTAGTGACTTTGCATTAGGAGCCGTTCTCTCCCAGTTCTGTGAGGATGAGAGATGGCATCCAGTCGCCTACCATAGTAGGAAGTTTCACGTACCAGAGATTAATTATGATGTCCATGACAAGGAAATGACGGCTATCATAGCGGTGTTCCAGGAATGGGATCATCTGCTACGCTCGGTAACGGACCTGTTAGTGATCTATATAGATCGTAAGAATTTGGAGTACTTCAATAGCACCAAGGTCCTTAACCGAAGGCAGCACCGCTGGGCTGAATTCCTGCAACTGTTTAACTTCAAGGCGGTTTACCGAGAAGGACGGTTGAATGAGAAGCCAGATGCTTTGTCGCGGTGTAGGGACTACCGCCCTGAAGGGGGGAGTGATTTTCCACCAGAGTCATTTTTTCACCCTGGACAGTGGGTTGGGAGCCAGGAACGGGACATCTTGCGACCACTGGTGTTGCAAGTGTGCCAGGGATTTCAGCTCCAGTCTTCCTCTTTGGATCAACTGCGGGTCGCGATAACCGAAGACCAGGAGTACTTAAGGATCCTGAAGGCAACAGCTGCCAGTGAGAAAGAGGTCGACCAACATTTCACGACGGAAAAGGGCTTGCTCCTGGACAAGAACAGGTGGTATGTTCCCAAGGGTCAGAATCTGAAGCAGACAATCATGAAGGCAGAACATGACTCCCGAATCGCGGGACACTTCGGGAGTTACAAGACTATTGGCCGGGTGACTGCTCACTTCTATTGGCCTAAGATGGAGGAGCACATCACCGACTATGTGCGGACATGTGATGCATGCCAAAGAAATAAATCCATCAGGCACAAGAAGTTTTGGCTGCTGGAACCTATTGAGGTTCCTATGCGGCCGTGGACAGCAATTTCCATGGATTTCATTGTAGCGCTGCCAGAGTCCGAAGGGTATACTAAGATCTGGGTCATAGTGGACAGATTCTCTAAAATGGCCCATTTCATACCCCTGACCACGGAGCTACCTATCAAGGAGCTTGCATTGATACTCCTGAAAGAGGTTTGGCGCCTTCATGGACTCCCAGAATCAATCATCTCTGATCGAGATAACCGATTCACGTCCAAGTTCTGGATGAGTCTTATGCACTTGTTGCAAGTGAAACGAAACCTTTCGACTGCATTCCACCCTGAGACTGATGGGCAAACCAAGAGGGTTAATCAGACACTGGAGCAGTACTTGCGCAGTTACTGTTCCTACCAACAAGATGATTGGGTTTCGTTGTTACCCCTTGCGGAGTATGCGTATAACACCTCAACATCAGAATCCACCAGGTTGTCACCATTTGAGATCAATTATGAGTTCAACCCACAGACAAACTGGTCGGGTGTTGTGTTGGACAACCAAGGGATACACCCTAGTAGCGAGCTCTTGGTTAAGAAATGGGAAGGGACCTGGCAACAGATTGGAGAAACGATTCAATGGGCACAGGAAAGGCAACGGAAATGGCATGACCAGAAACGGCTGCCATCCCCAAACTATGTTACCTTAGAGGATGTGCCTGCTGGGCGGGCTAAGAAAGCAGACCGTGTGAGGTTGAACCGAAAGAACATCTGCACGAAGCGTCCCATGGAGAAGCTGGACCACCCAATGTTTGGCCCTTTTGTGGTCAAACGTCGGGTGGGTACCCGAGCATATGAACTCCGGTTGCCAGCCCGATGGAGCATCCACTTGGTTTCCAATGTCACGCTGCTAGAACCCTATCGCGAGGATCCGGAATCGGGTAGGATCAAGGAAATCGCTACCTCGGAGCTCATGGACAATGAGCCCAGTTACATTATTGGAACTGTTGTGGACAGTCACTGGTATGGTGGAACAAAGACGAAGTTTCCATCGCGCTTTGTCCAGTACCTGGTTTCATGGGAAGGCTATGGAGCTGAGGAGAACTCATGGGAGCCCTGTGAGATGCTAGAAGGGCCAGGCTTACAGGCCATGCTAGATTTCCATCAAAGATATCTGTCCAAGCCCAGGAACCATAGGATCTTGGGGGAATTGAGTCGTGGAAACAGAAGACGACAGTTAACGGTCCGGGACGGGCCGTAGGGAAGAAGGGAGTGATGTAACGACCCAGCATACATGAGCTATGGTAGCCGGAACCTACACCCATACAGGTAGCCCGGAGGCGAACTGGTAGGAACCGGCAGGCAAGTGTGTACTTGACCTACGGAGACCCGATGGCTCGGGCTCCGAGATGAGCAAACTTAGGGGGCACAAGTACTTACGTACATGGCTACACCCAAGACTGATGTCAGCATACTTAGGGACCTATGAATGGGCAGTTACACAGCTAGGCCAGTAACTGGAGAACGGCCCAGTGTGTCTATCCCCGGAACTGGGATAGATAGGGTAACAGGAGAAAGTCCTCTTGTCCGCCGAACAAGAATACCCTACCTTGAGACTTGGGTTACCCTGTTCAAGAACCTGAGTTAGCCTACCTTTCAACACCAAGTCCCTCGCGGAGTTTGGGAAAACTGACTGGAATGTTTGACACATGAAGCCATGCATAATACTGGAATATGGAGTTCCGGGAGATGCTATTGAGCGAGCTACGCAGCTACAAAGAAGCTGTAAATTGGAGACATTATTCCTATGATGCCCCTCCGGCCCCGCCTTGAGGCCCGGGCGTCATGGGCAAACGGTTGTGTAGTTGAGTTCAGTCTAGCAAAGAAGGATCTTTGGAGACCTACTTGCAACACAGTATACATTGCTGCCGTCCGGCCGACTGTAGGCTGTTCGCAGGATATGCAAGGGAGCATAGGGTGGAAGGTGGAGTACCTCCTCCAAGTTGTTCGGAGTAGAACGGACCAAAACTGGCGGAGTTAACAGGAGTTAAGAGTAGGGGTCCCGTAGGTAGTCCCCGGGGGTACTGGGGTGACCGGGAAAGTTTTACACCTACCAAACCCGAAAGTGTCCCCAACGCCATAGGCTCGGAAAGGGAAGTGCAGAGACACTAGAAGCAGGATTCCTACCACAGGTAAGGTGGATCGGAGGTGGTGGTCATGGGTAGCGCCCATGGGACCACTCCCGAAGTACCGCATCCTGCGGAAGACACCGGAAGCCCGTGACTCGTAAATAGTAGATAGATAAACCGCTCACGGTAGCTTCCGGGGTCAAGTAAAAATCAACACACATGTGAAGGCTGTTATAGATACTGTAGTTCAGCATCTGTCTTGACGGTTAGTCACTGGCAAGTCACCGATGCGCAGAGGTTTTCACTCCGGCGAGAAGAATGGAAATGCGCCGCAGAAACGATATGCGCATATGGTGAACGCCGACTAGAGAGTGTCGACATATGCTTGCCCGAAAGGGGTGCCAGGAGACGTGTTGGACCACCCTTAGCGGAGAAGGGTGTGCTTGAATAGTTGGAGTACAGTGATGGGGGAGTTTCTAGCATAAGATAAAACTCCTTGAACATCTATGCGAGAACTCTCCTACTCCCACAATCAATCCTCTCGTGACTTGAATTGAGTGAAGCATCAGGCTTAACGATATTACGTTTTACCGCTTTCTTTACTTTTACATCTGTCTGAACTTTTGGTGCTAAGTTTGCAGTTGTTCGGTGCGGTCGCAACCTTGGGATCCATCTTCCTAGGGGTGCCCCCGTTACACCTATATGGAGCTAAAGGCCTAATGTACTCATACCCCAGTCAAGATGGTCATGACAATAGCTCTGTACCCGTATGTTAAAGTCTCCTGAAGCATCTGGCTATTACTCAAAAAGGGGGCTGGGCATTTTTGGGTAGCCGTGGTGGAATTCGTTGATCGTCTATAGTGTATTGACTACCCGTACCAGTTCTCAGGTGGGCTCATTACACACACTTCAATCTACCAGTCACTATAGATGACCCGTTACTATCTTAGTATTCTCTATCTATTCCACCTACTATTCCTCCTCGACCTTAACCTCTAGCGGTGGCAGGGGCAGCACCATGGCTCCAGGAAGAGGGATGTGGTCAGTGTTATACATAAGATAAACTGGTATAGCATATTGGGTATAATGAGTTATCATTGGCAGAAGATCATGGGTTTGATCCCTGTGTTCACCAGAATATTTGCAGAATGAGATGGTTTCTACCATTAGGACGGCGGCATAAAACACACGATTACACTACTACTGAAAAGTCATCAAGGGAGAGACTTGCAATGGATCTCCGTAAGAGCATTCTCTACTATTCTTATAGGGTCGAACGAATTGATTCACTTAGTTGATTCTAGCAATAAATTCATACAAAGATCTCTCATCGGTGCCAACTGACAGTAGCCAATTGGGAGGTTGCTGGGCTACTCCAATAGCAGTCCTTGGGTCCAGCATGTACAGCAAGGCTGAGGAGCAAGTCAGTTGGTAGAGGAATGCAGAGGAAATGCGGAAGAGAGAACGTTATCTAAGAGATGATCATTCATCCACACTCTACAGTATAACAAGGTGAAGGCTAAAGTGAGTCTACCATGGGAGAGGTTGACCATGAGCATCAAGAGGCCTAATTGCTATTGGCATGATAAGAAGGATACTCCCAGCCAGTTGCCATAGATGGACAAGAGTTTCTATTATATTGATAAGTTTGTCACCAGAGCCAATGACTTCATATGCAGAGGTTGAAACAGTGGCCGCTTCCCATACTGAAGTGGTTCAAGTACCTGTGAATAAGAATAGATCCTGTAAGGAGAGGGAAGGGAACATCATCCCCATGGTCCGTAGAGTTCTGTGTCAAGTGAGGTAAAGGTTTTCAGGGTCTACGAGGTTCGTAGCGAGTACGCAAGAGAAAACATGGAAGGAGTCGATCGCCTGTGAACTCCAAGCCATGGAATATAAATATTGACGTACCTCCCACCCTAGTACAGATATCATCAGCAATACAGAAGGGACCTTATTAATATATTGGTTATAAAATTGAACTTTTATACTTCTCTCCATTCCTGCCATAGCGAGCCTTCCTTGCATTCACTTCGTCATATATTGAGTCTCAGCAAGAACTTGCTTGTCCTCAGAGTCAGCCACTCTCTATCAGTCTGCAAGGCCTAGTGTGGATACAGGGAAGACATTCTGAATCTTCATGGTGGTAGGAAGGTCCAGCTGGTAGGCATAAGTACCTATCTTAGCAGTTTCTAGGTAAGGGTTAAAGCACTTATCGTTGAGCTCCTGAGATGGTCAATAGGTCCAGTTGTGCCTAATATTGAACCAGACTATATCTCCAACCCTGAAGGGGGCAGCTAGCAGGCATCCCTAATGAGCATACTACTATGCGTGATCTTGAGTATAGGTGAGCTCACAATATGGGTGTCATGTATTTTCCTCATGTATTAAGCACACTTCCCAGCTTGTGGTACTTCCCTAGGTGTAGCAGGTATCTCTAGGAAGCCAATTCCTGGGTCGCAAGCATAGTTGGCAAAAAATAGTGACTTGCCAGTGCACTTGGATGCATAGTTGTTGGAAGCAAACTGGGCTACAGGCAGCTACCGGACAAGTTGTCCTTCTAGTGGCTGATGTGGGCACCTAGGTACTGTTACATAATAGTGGTGATGCATTTGGTCTGACTGACAGTCCAGGGGTGAAAGGCAGTCCAAAGGTTTTGGGACACCTAGAGTCGATCACATATTGTTTCCCAGAACTCTGAGGTAAACTGGGTACCACAGTCAGAAGTAATAGTAGTCGGGAGAGCTGCATGCATTGTTACAAGGTCTAGGTACAACTTAATGAATGTTGAGGTATCCATAGTGGTATGATAGGGGACCCAGCAATGCATCTTAGTTCTCCTATCCACCTCAACTAAGATGGGTTCATGTCCCTGACTTCAAGGCAAACCAGTTATGAGATCCACAGATATACATTCCCAAGTCTTGTTAGGAATTGAAAGTGAGTATGACATACCAAAGATGGTATGATACAAGGTGTTACTACATTGGGAAACGTGACAGTTTTTTCACAAAGTAGGCAATATCCTGATATATGTCTGGCTAGTAATAACAAGGGGATACTAATGCAGGAGTCTTGACCTGAAATGGGGGTACCCCTAGGAAGATGGATCTCAAGGTTGTGACCACACTGAACAACTTCAAACTTATCGCCAAACGTTCACAGAAATGTAAGAGTAAAGTAAATGGCAAAACTTAATATCGTTAAGCCTGACACTTCACTGAATTAATGTCTCAAGAGGATTGATTGTTGGAGTAGGAGAGTTCTCGCATAGACTTTCAGGTAGTTTTATCTTATGCCAGAAACTCGTGGACCAGTTTACTCCAACCATTCAACCAGACCCTTCTCTGCTAAGGGCGGTCCGACACATCCCCTGGCACACCCTGCAGGCATGCATGTGTCAACACAATCTAGGCAGCGTTCACCTGATGCGGCTATCATTTCTGCGGCGCATTTCCATTTTACCCACCGGAGTGAAAACCTCTGCACATCGGCGTCTTGCCAGTGGCTAATAGTCAAGACGCCACATGAACTAGACTATCTATGACACCTTTCCCATGTGCATTGATCTCTACTTCGCCCCGGAAGCTACCATGAGCATTTTATCTATCTACTGTTTATGGTTCTTGGGCTTCCGGTGTCTTCCAGAAGGGACGGTGATCTGGAAGAGGTCCAATGGGTACTACCCATGACCACTACCTCAGACCCACCTTACCTGTTGTAGGAATCATGCTTGCAGTGTCCCTGGAGGTCCCTTTCAGAGCCTATGACATTGGGGACACTTTCGGGTGTGGTAGGTGGAAAACTTTCCCGGCCGCCCTGGCACCACCTGGGACTACCTTCGGGACCCCTAAGGTTAACTCCCGTTAACTCCGTCGGCTTTGATCCGTTTTACTCTCAACAACTTGGAGTAGGTACTCCACCTTCTACCCTATGCCCCCTTGTATATCCTGCGAACCGCTTACAGTCGACCAAACGGTAGCAACATATATGGTGTTACAAGCAGGTCTCCAAACCTTCCACCTTGCTAGACTGCACACAACTACGCAACCGTTCCCCCATGACGTCCGGGCCTTAAGGCGGGGCCGGGGGCGTATGATAGGAATAACATCTCTAATTTACAGCTAATTTGGAGCTGCCTGGCTCTCCCAATAGCATCTCCCGGAACCCCAGATTCCAGTATTATGTGTGGCTCCGGGTGACAATCATTCCAGTCATTTTTCCCGAACTCCCTCAGAGACCTCGTATTGACAGGTGGGGTAACTCAGGAATTTGGGCAGGGTAACTCGAGCCCCATGGCAGGGTAACCTGATCTATAGGGTAGGGTAACCTTGTCCAGCGGACAAGATAACTTTTTCCTGTTATCCAGTCTATCCCGTCACTGGCGACAGACATTTCTGACCTGGCTTTGCTTACCCAGCCTAGGTGAGCAACTGCCCCTTCAGAAGTCCCTAAGTCCGCTGACACCTCTCCCGGGTGTACTGAGGTACCTAAGTACCTGGCCAGCTAATTCTGTTCATTCTCGGAGCCTGGGCCATTGGGTCTCCAGAGGTCAATTACTCACTTGCCTGGCAGTCCCTACCAGTTCGCCTCCACGCTACCTGTACAGGTGTGGGTTCTGTCTGCCATAGCTCATGTGTGCTGGGTCCTTACATGACCATTCCCAGGTGTCAAGCATTGGAGTAGTCATGAGCTTCCGGCGCCAGTTCCAATAGTGGTAGCGTATAGAGTCAGACATATAGGCAGTCATACAACAGTAGTTGGTTCCTATCCCACTGGCACTTGGCTAGGTGGTTGCGATGACAGTAGCAGTCTGCTTGGTCCAAGGCCTTCAGGATCTACCCAGTAGTCGGGTCAGAGTCATATGTATCTTGCCAAAGGTCTGCCACAGATAACGCTCCAGTGGGGAGGATGATGTTCACCAACAAACTCATACAATTGGGCTTCAACACCAGCTGCATCTGATGTTCTTCCTGCTGCTCCTCTTCTTTCTGTAGGCCTTTGCATTCAAGTTACAGGGTCTGCTTTACCATTGAACTTTCTCACATAATACATGATACCAGGACGGAATTGACCAAGCCGCTCTAACCACCGGTCTTGCCTGTAGTTCAAGAGGCATTTGGTGGTAAAGTCTTCGCTGTTAGAATAGTGGGTGAGTACCATGACTTGGGATCCAATAAGAGAGCATCTCAACTCGTCAAAAGTGTAGACTACTGTTGTAAGTTCCCTGTCATAGATATTATAATTATATTTGCCCCGGGTATGCATTCTAGAGTAGAAGAGGACAGGGTGGAGTACTGCCCTCTTATCAAATTGTAATGTAATATCCAGGAATCCAAAGTCAGAGGTGTTTCGGTTAATAATAACTATGTGAAAGAAATTGCAAGGAGCCAGGACAGGGGTGGTGGTAAAGGCCATTTTGAGTGGCTCAAAGATGTGCTAGAATTTAGGTGTCCATACAAATAGCTGATACTTTGTGGTAAGGGCTGTGAGATGTTGGGCGAGAAGAGAATAGTCATCGATCTAGTGATGATAGCAGTTGCCAAAAGTTATAGAACTATGGATATCCTGTATATGTTCTGGTACAGGTCACACAACCATGGTTTCTAACTTGGCATTATTTATATGGATATCTTCTGTTATAATGATCAATACAAGGTACTAGACTTGGTTCAACTGAAATTTGCACTTTTGGGGCTTGAGTTCTAATCCTGCAGCAAGCAGGGCTTTCAGGACCAGTGAAGATGTTTGAGATGCGTCTCATCCATCTTGCTGTTAATGAGGATATCGTCATAGTAGGTATTACAGAAGTGGTCAATACCACCGTGTAGGGACTTGTTGATGTATGATTGAAAGTTAACACAGGTGTTGGTAAAGCTAAATGGTATAACCTTGAACTCATACAGGCCATATTGGGTCCGGATAGCAGTTTTCCACTTCTCCTATTTCTTCATGCCTATCAGGTTATACACTCCTTGGATATCCAGTATGGTAAGGATCTTAGCCTTTGACATTTGCATGAACATTTCTATTAGGGGAAGTAGTGGGTTACTGTCTTTACCCTTTCCATTCTTCAGTGCCCAATAATCTGCATACAAGCATAATGATCCATCCTTCTACTTGATAGACAAGATGGAAGAAGACTTCAGTGAGATAGAGGGTTTGATGAAGTCCGTTTTAAGATTTTTGTCAAGCCAACCCCACAGGGCCTTATACTTGGGGAGAGACGGCTGGTATAGAAGCTCCAAAGGGGTTTAAAATCCCAGTAAGAAGAGAATTGGCTAGTTATCTGGTTGGAGTGGTAGTAACTGGTTATGTTCTTTTTCCAGGAACAGGGACATAAACTCCTGGCACTCTGGCAGGGCAATATCTCTGAGTTCTGGTTTCTTAAGCAGCTGGTAGCCAAGGGCCTACTGAACAGTATAGGCTTTTAGAAAATATACAATGTCTTTTTCTACTTCTTGAATACCTGTCACATCGGTGCTGCAGTTTTCAACCCAATTGTAACATGTTGGGGCCAGGCCCTACTCCCGTAGCCGTACGATAGAAGCAGATGGCTTCTTGATCAACAAGAAGCGAGCATTGCTTCCCAAAGGAGTCTTCGAACGGGGTGTAATAGGAGATCAAAGAAGTAACCATTCAACCGAGTATATATTAAGAATACTGTCTGTTGAAGTCTGCTGTTTCTATCGTGGAAATCCCCGGTCTTTAAATACAGCATACCACTTATCTCCAGTATCAGCGACATTTTAAAACTTTGTATGTATCAACCGATAGTATACGAAACAATACAAGTATCAAATGATACTGTCAAACTAAACATAAAACAAGGTGTGTATCAACCAATATCATACAAAACAATACCAGTATCAAGCGATACTCGTGAAACCCAACATACAACTAACCTAGTACCCGTACCGGTTACACCAATGGTTCTATTATAACGCTATAGTATTGATGGCAAACCGGCCCATTATGTCATATTGCTTCAACCCCTGGATACCCACAGTCAAAGGGTATCTAACCGGTTTGATAATAAAGGCTAGCAGTGCATCTGGTTGGTTGTTGATTCTCAGTTCTATCTAGGTCAGGTGGGTAATTGTGTAAGAGCTGATCAGTCTTCCATCTATTACTGCTAGTCGAGTAGTATCTTTTATTTCAAACAAGTTGACATGATGGCAGCGCATGAAGTTTCTGTCTATAAATGCATATCCAGTAGCTTCAGAGTCAATGAGAATATGGCAATAGATTATGTTTTGTCTTGTCTATAATATCACAGGCAATCACTAAGTAGTTATTGTCAATTCCATATTATATTTGGTCTAAAGGCAAACCATATATACATAAACAAGGAAAAAACTTAACATGTCCCATGTCAGTGCCATATTGTACAAATGGGATAACTAGTTTTGTGACTGCTCAGACTAAAGCAGGATGCCCTAGGGGACCATAGCAGGGTCAAAAGGCCAGGTGCTGGCGGCTTGCGTATGGTCCAAGATGGTAGCAATAGTAGTAGTGGTATCTGAAGGAACAGTTGTTTATTGGGGTTGAGTGGCAAGAGGAATGTACTATAAGGAAGAGGAGTAGTCTTTCTTGTTAGTGGCATGGGCCGGGATGTTATTGTCTAATTTTTTCAACATGTTGGCATAAGCTGGTAAAGTCTTGGGTCAGTTAGCAATAGTGGTTAGGGTTGCCTTCAGTGCTGAGCTGCAGTCTCAGTAGAGTACACCTTACTTGACTACATCATGTTACAGTTTCCCACCACTTGTTGTACTCGTGATAGGTAATGACGTTTCTTCTCCTTCTGAACTACGCTGTGCTATGTTCGAGCGCTTCTCGAGTCTCTTAGTCCTAACTTGGTATTCTCACTTAAGGATCAGTTTCTCACTAGCACTGCAGGTATTGGTCTTTATATTGCTAACTTGGTTTTTGGAGCGGGTAGGGTCTTGGCGCTAGGTCTTGTCCATGTAGTGGAGAGGTTTGGAGTGTAAAGGTTTTTGTATTGTCAAGAGTGTAAAGTAGTAGATAGAAAATAATAGTAGATAGTTACATGAAGAGCCAACCCATCTGTGAAAACCTGTCCTTTATATAGGCCACCTCCAACAACCCTAACCCTGCCCTGATGCTCAAGCGAGGTCAGGTGCAAAATCATTCATAACATTGTATAACTCCATAGAGTCATATGCGCGAAACATAAATCAAATGCACTATAAATCAAGTGTATAAACAAACTACATGACCTACTAAGGAGGTCATGTGCGAAACATAAACGAGTCTGCCTTGCTGGTAAGCCTTACCGGCCAGTCTAGACTCTCCCCATGATGTCAACTGTACGTCCTGTGCGAAATGCAATCAAATATAAATGAACCCCATGACCTAGTAACAAGATCATGTACGTGAAAACAATTTAAACATAAACAAGCCCCTTGACCTGCTAATGAGGTCATGTGTATAGAAACATAACTTAATCCCATGACCTCTAAATGAGGTCATGCATGAAGGCTGTTCCTTCCTTCAGTCACCTGGCTTGCGCTCCTGTAGCTAGATCATGTCACATCATTTCAATTGTTGTTGGGGGCCAGGGGCTAGAAATCTGCAAGATACTATATGAATGTGCAGTTCTTCTAGGCTAGGTCCCTTATTCCTCTTTCGGCCGTTGTGACCCAGTTTGGATCCCCAAATGCTTGTTCTAGCTCTACCTTCAGGGCCTTAGTATCTTCATAATAGATGCTCTCCATGATGTCAATGGGCTGTATCTGCAGGAAGGCAGACCCAGTCCTACGGCCGATAGTATATATAAAATGGTATTGTTCCCTGTCAAACTGGCACTGGTTCCCGCATGGTTTCATAGGAAGTTGTATGGTAAAGAGGCAGCATTTCCCTGGGGCCACATTTAACTTTTCAGGGTTCAGGGTAGAAGTTTTCTTGGTACTGTCCAGTCCTGCACATGGAGCTGCAGGACTATTAGTGGGAGTGTTATGGAGGAAGGTGATAGTGGCATTGGTGTGGGCGAGTTCTTGTTAGGTAGTGGCTAAATAGGTTTTGAGTCCTTTGCCCTCCTGGTGGAGGGTCTAGAATTCTGTGATCAGGATATACAGTACTTGTTGCAACTAGTAGTTGGCAGTGGGCTTGGTAGGCATTGATAGGTTTACTTTCTTGATGAGGATGTCATAGATGTGGGTCAGAATGTTATATATCAGTTTAGACATTGGATTGCCTGGCAGTTCGTTGGACAGGCTGGTGATTTTGTGCAGTTGGGTCCAGCCATTACAGGGTATTTTAAGCAATAACCCTCTTGTGTAGTGTGTGTTAGATTGTGGTAGATGCAATCTTGTATAATAGGCAGAGCTGGTATGAGGTCAAGGATGGATGGTCTAAGACATGCCATAGTAGGCTGGATGACTGATTGGTACAGGTGTACAAAGAAGTCCTGCCTGTATTAAGGCACAAAGGAGTCAGTAATAGCGTCTTGCAGGTCAGGGTCCAGGTTTATAGGTTCTGGTAATGCGAAGCAGAAACAAAGTCATAATTCCTAAGCACCAGTGTAGACAGGCAATTACCAGGTTGTAGAAGAAAAGTAAAACTCAAAGGGGCACACTGGTTTATATAACAAAAGAAAACTCTCCACTGACAAATTCCAACACCTCTAACCTTTTCCTTATATCCACCCGCCATCTTCCCTCATATTGCATGTGGTTCCATTGTCCAGAACCTCGGCTAAGCAACCATTTCAATCATGATACAACCATCCCAACTCGTGCTCCACTATAGGCAACCAAAAGTCCAATGCAGTCGTACTCCACTCAAGGTGGCTATGACCACTACATCTCAATTAGAGTCACTCGAGTGACAACCTCTTTGTATTGGTACCTTGCCTGCAACTAACCATCAAGTCATCTGGAGGAGCCACTTATTTATGAACACCTTCCAATATTCACTTCATCAATACTGGTCTCTATTGGCTTCTCTAGTCTATATATTCTCTTTACATCTCTCAAGTTAAGGGCTTACAGAGGCTCCTGCTGTAAGTTGTCCAGTATAGTAATTCAATATGTACTACTCATGACTACCACAGCTGAAACCACATCAGTTATCTTAAGAATTATACTTTTAGTCTCCTCAAACTTCCCCCACAGAGGCTACAGCATAGAGGCACATTTTAGCTTAATGGATATGAAACTCACCTAGTTATCTCAATTACTACCAGTGACTACCTCAGAGACCCACATGGTCGGCTACTGCTATCACTATTACTTCTAGTTTGTTTTACTCAAGATAACTTGAAGACAGTACTCTACTTTCTCACATATGCACTCTCATATATTCTGTACATGGCCTATAATTTGGACAACAGCCATACCATATATGGTATTCTGAGCACTGCTCTAAAAGTTCTTTTTTCCTAGTTTGCATACAACTACACAACTATTTGCCCATGACATTTGGGGCTCAGGGTTAGGCTGAAGTGGTATGATAAGAATAATGCCTCCTAGTTACAACTTCTTTGAAGCTCCATAGCTCAATCAATTGTATCTTAGAAAATGCCAGATTTGGGGACTATGTATAGTTTTGTATAACCAATGTTCTGGTCATTTTCCCTGAAGTTTTCAAGAGACTTTGTGGTGTTAGATAGTGTAACTCAAGGTTCTTAATAGGGTAACCCGAGTCCCATGGTAGGGTAACCTGATTTCAATAGTAGGGTAATCCCACTTGGATATTAGGATGATTTTACCCTGTTATCCTATCTATCCCTTCAGCAGAGTTAGATAATTGTATCCTTTCCCCAGTTACCTAGACTAGTAGGGTAACTTGCCTATCCAAGGTTTCTAAGTATACTAACATCACCGATATGGGTGTACCTAGTATCTAAGTACCTAAAACCTTGTGTGTTTACAGCTGAACCCAGCAAATTGAGTATTTATATAGCAAGTAGCTGCTTACCTACCTGTTCCTACCAGTCAACCTCTCATTTGTCTGTATGGATTTAGGTTCAGATTGCTGTAACTCATATATGCTGAATCATTCCAGTCGAACCCCAGGGCTCCAATAGTCTTGAAAGAGATAGCATCTTGGTAGTTTATAATGGGAGTATTGAAGTACAGGAAACTTGCTAGACCTTCACTAGTTGTAGGAGGGCACTGAAGTTTTAATTAATAAATAGCTCAATAATGGGCAGTAAGTATTAATACTTAGAATAAAGACTAGAAGAGAAAGAATAGAGATTACCAACTATGAAGTACTTTTGATTTACTTTAGATTCTCTGATTAAATGTACAATATACAATTTATTTTTCAAAACCAAAAGGTTGGAGATTTCCTGGCTTGAACTTTGATTAGATTTTGTTTCTCAGGTGAAATACTTTATGTAAATTATTATATTTTATGGTAAATTTATGGTCATTTACAGTTACCTAACCTTACCTGGGAGGAGGACACTGCCGAGCAACGTGAACATTATGCTCTGATGGGAGAGATGAGATAGAAAGCTGGAGACCTGCTGGGCATAGGTGCTATCTATGCTGAAACTTCTAGGAAGAATGTGAGTATGGTGCATACGAAGGTCCGGCACTTTCCTCATAGCTAGATGTCATGCATTTTGTGGAAAAGAGATGACCGATTAAGAACAGGGTTGGATTGAAACTCCCCTGCAGCAGAATTGTTTTCGAGCGAGACACATTTCTCAATTGGCTGCAACTCTGGATTATTCCAAGCAGTAAAGCTTTCGTGAACTTGAATAGCCAAGTTTTGTGCGTCGCTAGGATATCTTGTGCGTGCATAGGCTTTCCCGAGTGCTCGTCTCCGCCTACAGTAGCCGGAAACAGGCGGGGGCATATTGTATATGTGTCCCGAGAGACACTTCCATTTTGCGGCCCTAGCGTTCCTTTACTCCTGTTCCCAAACACATCCCGCATCGGATGGGTATCCAATAAAACTGGTACTAATTAAGATCAATGGATTGATCCGTTAATATAAAACAACACTTGTCCTGAGATTCTAGTGCACTTCCTCTTATCCTCTCTGTCAAAGGTACTGATGCCAAAGGTCATTCCACATTTGATCTTCGGAGCACTCCCAATCATGCAGAATTTCTCGAAATTGTGGTCCCCTGGGTTGTTCAGCTCTATACACAAGAATCTCAATCCGGAGAATGAAACCGTTTCAGGGCCGATAATTTTCGGTAATCTTACGAGACTGCAAAGTAATTATCTACAATCTCGGCGAAGAGGTGCTTGCTTTTTTTAGATATTGCTGATGGATACTAACATCTTTCCTATCTGTAAGCTTTGCAAGGGATACCATTAATTACCTTTTTCTACTCATAGTTAGATTATCCCTTACCCCGTCATCACGGCAAACGCTAGGAACTGACGCTAAGCGGAGGTAGTTACAAAGAGCTGTCCATCCGTGTGCGCCACCCCAGGGTCTTCAGCGCGGTCGGGAATAATGAGTATTAGCCTACTAGGGAAATCGGGAATGAATGTGCACGGAGGATCTTGCTCTGATCGTGGACATGATGAGTGGTATGACCCTGAGATTGTGAATTCTGAGCCCAACACCATCCTGAAGCGCTAACTGGCACGGCCATGACAGAAACAAGGTTGCGTGCGTACTCTCAAGCACGACCTCTCTCCCACCGGAAAACCTACGCTTGTCAACCGGGAACCAGCGATACGCAGATGTGACTTTCGGCAACAAGGTAATAGCGGGTTACCCTGCTATTTCGCTTCTCTCATGGTTGGGAAAAGCAAGTGTGATGGGACCCTTTTTTTTCTCTGGGTGATAGTTTGTGACTAAACACCATGGTATCATAGAAGAGGAATACTGATTATGTACGCATAATATAACATGGAAGGGGCGACAACGAAGACGGGAGCTCAAAGAACAGACCAAACAATATCGCCACTTGCCAAGAGATCTCTAGTGTATTGTTCGTTTAGCCCCCCCCTTCGTTCCCCCCCCCCCTCCTGTGTTATATAATCCTTATTAAAGCCTACAAAATGAACATTTCCCACAATGGAGTCTGGGGAAATGGATGATGAACGCGAATCCGGTTCATCAGGTAAGTACTTACAAAAAGGTTTTAGCCTGTATCATGAACTATCACCACACAAAAAAATAGAAAGCTGGCGTCACACATGCTTTTGCGTTACTCTTGCTTTTTCCGACTATCCGCGAAGGGAAATAGAAGGGTACCCGGCTTTTAAGGGATAATAGCCGAAAGGGGGAGGGAGGGATACAATTGCCCAACACAATAAAGCAGCCAGTTGGACCTTCGGGGGTTTTCTTTCAAGCGGGAAAAAGATTTTTTTTAGTGTGAAAAGCCCTCCCATACCTCTGATGTTGAAAAAAAAAAAAGGTGCGGTACCATAATTTATGGGGAGGTAAGTGAATGGCTCTTGTGTGTGCCGGGTCTATGTCAAACCGCGAAGCAAATTAGAGTTGTCAGGTTATCTCACCTCTTGGGGTTTGAAAACCGCTGCTTGAACAAAAGGGATCCGATGGTATGATAAGCAAAGGAGATGATAAGGCATGATAATTATTTCTCCGCGCCCCAAGCCTACCTGAAACCGCGGAGCGAAAAGCTGGGGGGCGGGCTTTTTCGTTGTTTATACAATAGTTGTCGCTTGAGCCGGGCTTCGGCGGGAAGGCTAAGAGAGAGGGGCTCTTCCGCCCTTTCGAGCTTGAATACACCGCCGAACCTTAGCCAATAACCAATATAAATAGTGCTCATGAAGTATTAGTTTTCCATCACTCACCGCTCACTATTTCCAGAAGCCACTGAACACTACATAGGATACTACCGCACCCTCAGGTTCTAGCCCTTCCACAATCATCTATCATAAATGGCATCATCCGAGGTTCACGGTGAAGATGCACAAGCTGTCCCTTCTTCTCTAGTGCCAGTACCTAATCTGGCTCTCAATACAAATTACTACCTGACAGAGGGGCTCGGAGGCATCGACCGCGTACAATACCGAGGTCCCCGCGCATTCACTAGCGCAATTATTGAGCATTCCAATCAAGCAAGGTGGGGTAACACAGGACACTATATCGTTTATGGCCCTGTTACGGAACAACAGTTTACATCCATCGAAAGTATTCGCGACGCACGCCACCCAGGACTCAGGTTCATGTACCTTAAGGACGAGCAAACTTTAGTAATCAAGGTCAAGATTCCTAGGCAAAATAAGGCAAATTCCATGTTTGAGGGAATGATCATGATGAAGGTAATAGAGGGCGGTCTACAGGGCAAGCTCCTTCATATCGGTAGCACAACCATGATCGCACCGAGTGGCCTAAAGGAACCGGATTCCAGCTTCGCACCCGTGTCTCGCCCCTCCGAAGATGCTTGGCCAACACTGGTCCTCGAGACTGTCCTTTCCCATTCACAGATGCGCTTGGTGGCTGACGCGCGCTGGTGGTTGGAGAACGCCGGCGGAGAAGTCAAAATCGTCATAGCGGTTTCCGTGTCCTGGGCGAACATGAGGTTCCATATCGAAAAATGGGAAAACGTTTCACCGCCGAACGGGGGAGTCTCATGTGCGCACCAAAATGTACCTCGACCCACACCGACCAAAACCCAGGAAATTGATATAGTGGGTAATGTTGTTACTGGTGCCCCCTTGAAACTCGAATTTGAGAAGCTCATGCTTCGAAAACCCGGCGCTGGGGAGGGTGATATTATACTCGATATGCAGGATCTTCAGGATTTCACGACGAATTTCTGGCATTATACACAATAGGGCATGTCCCAGAGACAGAAGTTGTAAGTCAAGCTCACATTAGTGATCCTGGAAATTACAACAACGGCTAATTTACCTGCAGGTTAGGTTGCGGGTTTAGGGGTTGGATCGGATCCTAGTTGTAGGAGTAGCGGAGGGGTGAGTTCACATTGGGACAATGATTGCTTGGCGGTTGAGTGAAGGCAAGGGTTGGAGAGGCTCTGGATTTTCTTGTTGAGTATCACGGGTCGTCACTTGACGGCCCTACTACCATATTTTCCATTTGTGTCCCCACCTTTTCCATATTAATCCAAAATTCTTTCCTTTGTTGTATTCTGTGTTTATGTGCGTTTTGCCGTACCCAGCCTATTTTGTGTTGCTTCCATTGTTATCCGCTGTCTTCTTCACCCTTTGTTATTTGATTTTGGGTTAGAATGCCAAGGGTTCCGCATTTTTCGTGTGCTATAGCGAGGTTTTGAACGAAATCCCCTATAGCGAGGGCGTTTATACTGGGGCCGGGGGGTAAATTCCCCCAGTATTTGTTCATAATACCGAGGCTCCCCGCACAACCATAATAGTGAGGTGCAACTGTATTCGAGGCTTATGTTAGCTCAAAACCTTTCAAATTAGAAGCTGACATGCGATCGGGAAGATATCATACTCGACCAAGAGGGTACAGTACACGCCGGAATCAAAGGTCTGTCTCCAATGTATAGCCGGCAGTGGCAACACAGCAATCACTTCACTCTTGCAGCCCGCGCGGTAGGAAAATGGTTTTGATGACTAGCGCTCATGAATCAAATATCTCTAGAAAGGACGCCCCTAGTGGTGTTGAGAGGTTACGGGAAGTAAGCTGGAAGGTCTGGTCCGGTCGTGTATGCATAGGTAAAGGTCGGGGACAGACATTTGATTTTGGCCAGTATCGTTTAAGTCCGTACTCATGTCTTGGCTGTGAAGGCTGGGGGATGCGACAAGCTTCACCAATGCCCGCCCCACTCTGCGCAAGCAGTTCCAAGCGCTGCCGGTTGGCATTGTTGAACATATCCCCGCAGTACAGCCGGGTCTGCAATCCCGGCGGAAAGGCACATCCGCAGTTCCACCGGAGATCAAAAGCAACCGCACAACCCAACCGATAGCGGCCGCACTGAAAGCGCCATCATCGCAATATCACCTCCGGACCCAACAGCAGACCACGCATTCCGTGGACACAGGTGAACAAGGGGTAAAGCGAGCGCGCCGCAATCGCCCCGGGGGTGCGGGATTATTTGCCACTAACAATGACGCGACACTGGCTGACAGTGTTATTGGGTCAAACCCGGAGCGTACGCGCGGAACCGGCCCGGCCATGGAGAACCGCGGGATTTTTATAATTTGTGACCGAACTCAATCTTAGTGCGCGCTTGGAAGCTATCTTTCGGTTCGTATCGTGACCCCAATTCTCTTCGCGATGTCCCGCATCTCCCCTTCCTCTTCATGGGCAAATATGCACCCTTATATACACTGAGGAGATGACTCCTTTCCGCCGCTATCCTCCCCTGGTCCCAATTCACCATCAGCCCATATCTTGTGATCAACTGAACCCCGCTTTCCCCTGTTTACCCCTTTTCTTTCTCTCGGCTTCTCTCCGATTTGCGTTTACCCGGTTCTTGGACCAATCACCTATCCTCCTCTGACGATGTGCTACATAGATTCCCCTTACTCCCGATCTTCCATCACCCTAAATTTATCCATAACATGCTCCAGAACCTTCTGCCTCTCTTACAAACCCAAGTATAAGCATGGCAAATGAAATGGGAAAGATTCCACAAACTTCGATCCCATCTCCTGTATTGCTTTCTGGGACTCTCATCTGCCCCCAAACTGCTGCCACAAGAGCCGTTCCCGTCAGGTTTGATGATGCCAAAGAATTCGGAGCTGCAAAGCAGAATCTTGAGAGGTTTACGGCATGTGTCTGGTATTGTGAATCGCCGGCACTCCGACTAATCACCATGCTTATCTATTGATACCAGAAAGACCGAAGACTTCTCCGGGGGTGAGAATATTTGTATCTAAGTCACTTGCACTTGTGATAGTGGAGTAGACCTGGTGAACAAGATATATCTTTAAGACTCATAGATTAATCCAAGCTTGCGTGCTCTTCTAACAGAAAGGAAAAATACACCCCTATTTATACCCTTCTATGGTTACGCGAACACTGACTCATACCAAGGAAATCTATATACCCTGCTAGAATCTTCTAGCATAACAACTGGTCATGTGACTGTGTCACATGACTGACACAGTCACACCACCGTACAGGAATGAGATACCGTATTTTGAACACTTTCCCTACGGTTCCATTCCCAGCCTATTAGAAAACCCTTCAAATGTCACCTTAACTAATCCCTTTGTACATATATCAGCCAAGTTGTCCTCGGTTGCAACTGCTATCACATCTATCTTCCCCGCTTCCCGTAGCTCTCTAGTGTAGTGGTGCTGAACGTCGATATGTTTCGTTCGGTCGGAAACGCCCGCGTTTTCGGTAAGCTTGATGGCTGCTGTGTTGTCACAGTATAGGATCGGTACAGTCTCAATTCCCATATGTGACATTCCTCGGCTAAGCCAGACGCTCTGTCTAGCGGCAAATGCGAGTGCGACCTATTCGGCTTCTGTTGTAGATGTTGCTACGGTTTTTTGTTTCTTTGATCGCCATATTACGGTACTTCCGTAAACTTGTACGATCAGACCGGTAAACGATTTTCTGTCTTCGAGATTTGAGGCGAATGAAGCATCAGTAAAGATCTTCAATGGTTGCTCCTTGTTGTCTCGGTTGTATCGTAATCCCTTGGTCTTGGTTCCTTTTAGATACCTAAGTACCCTTTTTGCGGCGGTAAGATGTGTGGTGGTGGGTTTTGAGGAGAATTGGCTGAGGAAAGCAGTGGCATGTGCGATGTCAGGTCTTGTAGCGACAGCGGCGTACATCAGCGATCCAATGATGGACTGGTATTGTCGTTGATCGCATAGTTGATCATCGTCTTTTGCTTTCATAAGTGTAGTATGGACTTCAATAGGAGTGGCAACTGGTTTGGCTTCGCTTAGGTCAAATCGTTCGAGGATCTCAGTAATATACCGTTCCTGGTAGATTTTGAGATTGTCTTTTGAGATTTCGATCTGCATGCCTAACAGTAGTGATGCTTGTCCAGAGTCCGTACATTGAAAATGGGATTGTATTTTGTCAATACATGTATCGACTAGTGAGGATTTTCCGGCTATTAGAATATCGTCAACGTAAATGCAACAAAAGAGGTTTTTTGCAACAAGAATACATGGGTCGAAGTCGGTAACTTTAAGGTTCATGGTTTCGAGGGTTTTGGTTAGTCGTTGGTACCATAGTCTTGGGGATTGCTTAAGTCCGTAGATGGCTTTCTTAAGCTTCCAGACCTTGCCTGGTTCGCGATATCCTTCCGGGAGCTCCAGGTAGGTTTCCATGTCTATATCGCCATATAGGAAGGCGCTCTTGATGTCGATCTGTCGGAACTTATAACCACGTTTGACAGCTACTGCCAGCAGGAGTCTTAGGGATTCTAACCGAGCAACCGGGGCATAAACTTCTTCATAGTCTTCGCCTGGGGCTTGGTTGAAACCTTTTGCGCAGTACCGTGCTTTCCGACGTTCGATAGTGCCATCCTTTTTGACTTTGGCCTTATAAACCCATCGTCCTGTTAATACCTTTTTTCCACTTGGTTTTTCCACTTCCACTCCTACTTCTCGTTTTCTCAGTACCTTCATCTCTTCGTCCATGGCTTTCTGCCATTCATTTCTCTCCTGCGATTCCATGGCCTCTCTATACGTATTGGGGTCTGGTATGTGATACATGAGACCAACAACCGTATATCTTTGAAGATTCCCTTCTTCATTCCGAAGCTGTTCATCGAGTTCCTCTCTTCTTTCCTGGAGAAGTTGCATCTCCTCCTCGGTTAGGCCTTCCAGCTTACAATCCCGTTCGTTTCCTTTTATTTGACGTTGCAGAGACCATATCTTCTTTTCTATCTGAAGTTTTTCTTCGTCTCGTGCTTTCTGTGTCTGAGTGCGTTCTCGAGTAGAACGACGGGGTGCTGGAGGTTCCGAGGAGGAGGTATCTGGAGGAGGAATAGGTGTTGACTGGAATTCGCCGGGCATAGAGGTAGTCGGAGGTGGTACTGGTGTTGTCGGTCTTACTGGGGTAGATGACCCTTCCTCATCGGTACGTTCCGATTCACTGGATTGATCCGACTTTTCCTTTTCTTCTCTTTCTATTGTTCATTGAAGATATTCAAACGATACCTCTTTTGTCTTTCCAAATTTCACATCCCTTGCTTCGATCACCGTGTGCCGTTTAGGTATGTAAACACGGTAAATCGTTGGACTGGAAGTGTATCCGACTAGGTGACCTTCTTCTGCTGTCTGGTCAAACTTTCCTCGCTTCTCAGCTGGGATATGTACCATGACATCGGCGAACCAGGGATGGAGGTGACTAATCGTGGGTTTCGTTTTATATAGTTGCTCGAAAGGTGTTGTTTTTATTGATGAATGCCACCGTCGATTGTAGAGGTAAGCCGCTGTGGAATAGGCCTCTCCCCACAATGATTTTCGTTCAGGTGGCATCATGCATCGTACCATTGTTGTAAGGGTCCGATTTAGCCTTTCTGCGACTCCGTTTGATTCAGGGTTGTAGGCTGGTGATGTGGTGTGGATGACTCCTTTTGTGTTTAAGAATTCAGACACTTTCCGGTTAAGGTATTCGGTTCCTTGGTCGCTATGCAATCGCTTGACTCGTTTACCGAATTGAGTAAGTACCATTTCCCAGAAGTGTTTTATGGCAACTTCTGCTCCGTCCTTTGTCTTTAGTAGGTAAATCCAACAATACCTGGTATAATCATCTATAAACGTCATGTAGTAGAGATTTTTTCCCAGTGTAGATGTGGACATTTGACCACTAAGATCGGAATGGACTTTGTCGAAAGCTGACTTGGTTTCGATGTCCTTTGACTTTGGTTTTACATGCATGGTTTTGTTTCGATTGCATGTTGTACAATGAAAGTCTGATGGAGGAGCGATAGGGGTGGCGTCCTTGTAACAATCCTTAATCACACTCGGATGTCCAAGGGCTTTGTGCCGTTCTTCGTAAACAGAAACAAAAGACTTCTCATTACTCATCCTAACATACCACAACCCACTTTTCTTATCCGCAACCATGAAAATCCTCCTTTCCTTCTCAAACATCCTTCTTCCTTTTTCTACCATAACCTTTACTCCAACATCGTCCAATCGGGATTCAGATACCAATGAGTATCGAAACGTGGGTACATACAGTGCTCGTTTGAGGATGACTGTATGTTTGGTTCCATCCAACAGGCGCACGTGGAGGTAAGCATCTCCGGATGCAGTTGCCTGGTGAATTCTACCGTCTGCTGTTACTATCTTTTCGGAGGAAGGCGTAAGACTTTGGAAGTCACCTGAGTTGGGAGATATGTGGTTCGATGCCCCAGAATCACATAACCATTCTGTCGAGACTTCCCCGATTGTCGTACAGACAACCTCTTCCTCTGGTGTAGGAGGTTCCTTGGCTTTCGCCATCAGAACCGTGACTGTAGCGTCGGTAACAGCTGCGGTGTTTGGCTTGTTGTCCCGTTTCTTCTTTTTGGCTTTTTCCCTCGAGAGACCTCGACATTTGTTAGTATTGTGGGTATCGTTTTTCCCACCTCTTGCTGCACACCATGTGCAATACATCTGTTTCTTGTTCTTGTAAGGTACCGATAGTACCTTTTCCTCCTCTTTACCTTCTCCTTTTTCTGCTGCCCTGCTTAGAAAGTAATCCTGAACGTCCACGTATCTGGTTGTCTTTCTTGCTGACAAGACATCGCATAGATCAGGGTGCAACTTGTTGATGGATAGCATGAAGACAGTGCCCTTGACTTCTTCTGCTTGTGTCCATGCTCGCATCGCGGTTCGGAATTTGTTGGTTGTTTCATCATCAGCTGATGAACATCGTTGTGCAAGACGGTTCCATGCAGTTTCGAACTTTGTGGCATGGTCGGAGATGGATTGGGTGGAGACAAGTTTGATTTTCCAGATGGCTTCAAGTAGCATCATGTTGGTAGCGGGAGTTTCTTTGTCGAATCGGTCTTTGAACGCCTGCCAGACCTCCGCTGCTGAACTTTTGGCAGAGATGTCGGCATGGTAGATGGAGTTTACTGCTTGGTAGAGGTAGAATCTAGCTTTAGTGTCCTTTTTCTTCCACGTCGTGACTTTTGTAGCATCTTCTGATGCTCCGATCGTAGGGATCTCAGGCTTCTTTTCCGTTCCCAGTACTACCTCTGACAGACCAAGGACTTCGAAGGCAACCAGCCAGGCTTGCGCCCAAGTCTGGTAGTTCTCTTGTCCTTGTAGTTTTGGGTAGTCGGTTACGGATAGCTTGAAGACAGTTTCGGTATCGTTCGACATATTGCTTTATCGTGGTACGTTTCCGATTACTGTCGTTTCTGATCGTCTGTTTTGTGGAAGGGGTCGGTTTCTTTGTGACCAAAATCGCCAACTATTTATCTCGCCTAGGCTCCTGATTGCGTCACGGCGTATATCGTCGTAGTACTTTTCACAACAGGAAGGGAGAAGATAATCAGGTGAAAGAGGGCGTTTTTTGTTGCAGTAAGGACACGTCCACCAGTCTAGTGCATCAAAGTACTGGCGGGCCAGGTTGGTTTTTGTTGAAGGAGGTGTTTGAGGGGAGGATTAACGGTATACGCTCGCTTAGGAGTGCTCTTATGGCCTTGTGGTATATGATGTTCAGGTTTGCGGAAGATCTCACAAACCCAGGCTCATAACCTGAGAATATTTGTATCTAAGTCACTTGCACTTGTGATAGTGGAGTAGACCTGGTGAACAAGATATATCTTTAAGACTCATAGATTAATCCAAGCTTGCGTGCTCTTCTAACAGAAAGGAAAAATACACCCCTATTTATACCCTTCTATGGTTACATGAACACTGACTCATACCAAGGAAATCTATATACCCTGCTAGAATCTTCTAGCATAACAACTGGTCATGTGATTGTGTAACATAACCAACACAGTCACACCACCGTACAGGAATGAGATACCGTATTTTGAACAGGGGGTGTTGGAATATTTGTCTTTCCTTTGTAAAGCTTGGAGGCGAGTTGGTAAGCAAGGTGGGGGGTTCTGGAGGCAATTTCAGAGAGATATATTATGGAGCGATATCGCAGAGCAAGGGAATGGAAGGCACATGGTGGCAGAACGGAAGGCTATTGGTTCACACAGGAGGGTAGGCAGAGCTCTGCAGGATTTTAGAGAAGGAAATCGAAAGAGGGGTAAAAGGAGAAAGTCAGGGTTAGGTTGATCAGCAGAGGAGTGGTCTTGAAGGGAGGAGTCATCCCATCGGTGTATATAAAGATAGACGTTTGCTGGAGAGGAAGGGAAGGGAAGAGGGACAATCATCGGAGAGAATCAGAATTGAGTTACGGCTTCCAGTCAGAAAAGAACAGCTTCCGATGCGCACAGTGACAACATCCGATTGCAGTTTACAAAGTCAGGAGCGATGGCGGCAGTGGCTAGGAGCGATAAAAAGATACCATGACTGCCGCTAGTCCAAATTAGTTATGCTAATTTAAGTTTCATGGACCTGATAAGGGGTGATTACAGGAAAACGGTGATTGGGTTTGTTCTATAAAGTTATTCTTAGAGTGAATCAAAGATTTGCCGCTCCCGATGGGGAAATCTACCGGATATTGACCTGTGAACCACGAGTTCGCCTCACCCACCCTTCACCAGCTGAACGTAGCCAGAGACGGAAATAATGAGCCTAATGGCGCGTGACAATGCAAACCACGCTACTTGGTGCTTTCTGTTCAATACATTCTGCATCCATGAAACGACAGAAAAATTGATAGTATGGCATAAAGTTCTCTCGGGAACACAGAGTTATCAACGCCAACGCAAGAAACTCACTCGGCCCCTCGGCTACACCCCACACATGACACTATACCCGTATCCGGCTTCCAAAAGCTGCCATAGTTTGCAGGCTCCTAACAAAGGAGATGGCGATCTTAAGAGGAGGCAGGGAGTCGGTGCCGGGGGGGGCTTGTAGCGGGGGTCTCGTCGGGAGTGAGGTCAGGCGTTCTAGGGCGAGGATTGTCATTGAGAGGTTTGTTTACGATAGGTGGCAGTTGTGGCTGCCGTGATGGGACGAGGGGGGGTTTCCCGTGGAATAGATGGGTGGGTTTCGTAGGATGATCTAGCTGTGGGGTTCGTGAGAGTATTGTGTCGTATAGGGTAGTGGTGGGAGCTGGGGAGGAAAATTATAAGGGAGTGTTGCAAAGGGAGGGGGGGGAAGGGGGATAGAATCCTGCGAGGAGGGAGGAGGATAGAAGAAAGCTACTTGGTTAAGGTTAGGGTAATAGACTCGGGATGGTATAATCGATTTGGAACGGTAGCTCTATAAGCTATGGTGGAAAGCGTCTATAGCCTGTACCTCCCTGGGTCCACCGATGTAATGCCTGTATTTAGTAAGGGCAAAGGGTTCTAAATTTGGTTAATAAATTTTGAAGGGAGAGAATTCAACTTCAGTTCTGATTGAGGACTTTTTATAATTATTTCTAAATTGGATATATAAAATGATACATGAATCTACTTCAATTGATTTTTATTTATTAACTAATTAATTGCCAATTGGGATATATGTCAATGAGATTTGTACCATCTGCATACTACTCTCTTATACTCAGGAGAGCTATATACTGCATTCATCCAATAGGCCTTCATTATTCTATTTGTCTTGACTGTATACTTTCAGATTAATATATTTAGAACCCCAGCAAGAGCTTCAGGTACAAGGTATTCGAGGGATTCAAAATTATTGTGACAGTTATTCTGAGTATAAATCATAGAAGCACACGAAAAGTATTCAAGAAAGTTGATCTCAAGATAGAATACTGAATAAAATATTACCTCATGATCAGTAGCACAAATAGACTCCATTACTTGAGTTCTCTGAGTTTTGAAATTTGGCCTTACTGCAAGCAGAGCTCATGCACAACAATTGACGCTATTTAGGTATTGTGAATTCAGCTTAGAGGTCTTGTCTGTTAATCACTTGACACATTGAGCCAGAAACCAAGTTCTATTTTCTGGCCAAAAGTCACGTTCAGTAAGAACAACTTGAAGCCAATTAGGAATAGCATTGGGAAAAGTCATAGACTGTATATATCCTCTATCTTAATGCTTCTCATCAATGACAAAAGTATCTTTCATTTGCTTGCAGTTCTATCCACAAGTCTCTAAATTCATCTCGGATGTATGAAGAGCATTCGTGCTATACTTCAAATAATTGTAGGCATTATAGAAGGTGAATAAGGCCCTGCAGCCAAAACTGAGCTTCAAATGTAGTGATTGTCTTTTTCACAATTTGTTTGAACAACCACTCTCTCTTCCACCAACTATTACTACTACATTTTATTATCCCCACTATATTACTATGTTCTGGGCACCCAATTAGAGTCATAAAATCTCAGACATGATGTCCTTGTTCCTTTCCCTTCTTTCATAAAGATATCCACTGATCATGAACCCAGTTATAGTGTTGACTGTTGTTCGCATTGAATGTACACCTATCTTATATGAGAAGAATAAGTAGTTGAATACCATCAGACTCATGGGGTGAATTAGGAACAACATTGAAGTCTTTATTCTACATGATAAATTTATCAAAATAGAAAGCCATTCAAGGAAGAAACACTTCATTGCAGTATTGTTTAACCTCTGCCCCCTTTATGACCATTATTATAGATTCCTTTCCAGTGTTTTTTATAATTTAATTTCTACTTTTTCAGCCATCTTACAGAAGTTAATGAGTCAATTATTTTCTCAGCCTCTCATCTAACATTGTTGGATAAGTGATTCGAAATATTAGGATCATCCAAGTCACTAGGACTCTTCCTGTGTATTATAACAGCCTTGGCGAGCACTTGTAACGTGATTTCTATCTTTCAGATTTATATTAGTTTTTTAAAATTATTAATCAGAAATTAAGCTCAACCTTGTACTTTCTATCTCCAACTGACTGAATATACTATTGAACAGCCAGTTTGGTTTCTTTATTATTTAGAACAGATATAATCTTTTGATGCTTCCTGTGATTGAGTGCTTGGATATGCCTTTTAGTAACCCACTGTACCTCCTGCTATATAATAACTTCTTGCACCCATCTCCCCAACCCACCACCAGCTACCATCTTTTTTGCTCATATCTTTCTGGAATGTAGCTTACCAGCAATTTGTATAAACAAATTACTATCTCGAACAGTATTTCATTTATTTTTCACCTACAACTTTAAAAATTGATAAACCTATCAGCACCAGGTAAATGCCATATGTATAGATCTTTTCTTCCGGCTGTCCTTTCAGCTTAACACAAGCTTTCCAATGTCTTGTATTCCTTCTTCTAATATTTACAACCTTATGTTACAAGTAGTGATGGGGGGTAGAAGATTGATTGTGAGTCATGTGTTTCACACGGGTGATCCAATTAGTGCACATAACTATTATATGAATAGGACAGGTGACTCATGGTTATAAGTTGCAGGATTAGGGTTTGTATGAAGAGCGAGTATAAAAGAGATTGCGAGGGCCCAGGAGGATGAGTTCTTCGTACTATTATCTTGGTATCTTCTTACCTATAACTTTACTGCTTTACTCTTTATCTAAGTAGCTATGCTGTGCATATACTCTTATAATCAGCTTGTCGGCTAGGAGCTTCAAGTGCTTAGCTGTACAATGACAATAAGAAGCAGGGTCTTATATGACTGAGGCGCAGGTATCGTCACCCATGTAGCAGAGTGCTAAGAGGTAGGAAATATTACACCTCACATTAAATATGTTGGATGTGTATTGGAGCACTACTGGAATCTTTCAGCTGTAGACATTTGAAGAATATTGTGGTGATAGCATTGGGTAGATATCACAGGAGATGTCTCAGCCTCCACTGGTGGAGCTCTGGGAATACTGCTTAGAGTTGCAGAATGCTCTTCCTATCAGGCTACTCGTGAATACAAAGTGCATCTATTACAGGCTATTACATATAAGACAAACTGGCATAGTGTAATGGGCATGCCACGTGATCATTGGCAAAGGGTCATGTGTTTGATCCCCAGGTCAATCGGAGTATTTGGTGAAGGAGTTAATTTCTACCAATACGACATCGGCACAAAACCCTTATTCGCGGCACCAGCGAAGCTCACCAAGTGCGGGCTTTTCACTGAGGCTTCACGAGGGCACCCGCGGCTATTCTGACATGGTCAAGGGAACTTAATCGGTTAGTTACTTGTGGAGATAAACGTATGCCAGGACCAGGCCTGATGAGGGGACAACGTCCAAGAGACGATTGTTCGCCCACGCCCAAAGGCAGGATAAGGTGGAGTCAGACAATGGCCTACTACTTGAAAGGTCAACCCTGAGCACAACAAGGCCTAACCACCATTGGCATGATAAGACAGGAACATGCTTCCTGCAGGTTGACGCAGACAGATGGGGAATCTGCCTGCATTGATAAGTCTGTCATCGGAGCTGATCACTCTATATACAGAGATAGGACCAGTACCCCCTTGGCATGGTAAAAGGGTTCGCGTGACTACGATCAGCATGAACGCCGCAAAGAGAGTAGCATGAAACCCTCTCCGCTGTTTCAGGGAAATCATAGTCAAGCGGGGTAAAGGTTTTGGGGGTCTGCGCAGTTCACATAGGAAAACGTAGGAGTAATAGATAGGCCGCGAACACCCAGATGCGGAATATAAATATCGAGGTACCTCTCATGCTTTTTAGACATCATCAGCGATGGAGAAGAGATCTTATCAATATATTTGTCATACAATATACTTCTACTTTTTACTTCTATCTTGACGACCCAAGTGAGCCTCTCTAGTAATTACTTCATCACGTATCGGGCCTTAGCACAGACTCGCTGGTTCTTAGAGTCGGCTACCGCCTAATACTATGTTAACATCTTCTACATGGCTGCGGCTCACAACCACCTCCTTCAATGAGCCTGGAAGACCGCTTGTCTAGCACCCTCCACCATCTATCTCCAATCTACCTCCAATGAAACCCAGACATACATGAGACCGAGTTTGATCTCTGCTTAAGCGAGGTCTTTAAAGAGGAGATTGTTCCCTTCTGGTTCATTGATCACGGGATCAAGTAGGCCCTCAAAAACGTTACACTCGTAGAAAGAAGAGGCAAGATGTTGCAACCAAGGATCGAAGAGGGAGCAGAGGATTCTAGCGGCACCGACAGACTGCGCACTGCAAGACAGCAAAGGCTGATAAGCACATAGCGACCAGGGCAAGATAGCCTCTTTCCACTACCACCACCGCCCTCAGGAGTTGATATTCCACTGCTACGGCTCGGTTCTATACCCACATCTAAGCACCGACCAGGGCCACTAGTACCAAGGGGCCCAACACAAAGCGTTACAAAAAGACAAACTGGGCAGAGGTCAGGCCTGGGAACTTCAACTCCCTCAGGCACTACTGCCTTGGGTGCCTTTTCTGCATGGATTGGGACACTCATCGGGCAATTGGACCCCAGCGTCACGCAATCCCAGAACGACAGGATGGTTGCATATGGCACTGTGTCAGAGGAGGGAAAGGAAAAGGTAGAAGGTCTTGCTCAAGTGAGAGAGCGGCTTCTGAACAGAGAGAAGCTGGTTGGGGAGGAATTGACGCTTTGGCAAAATAAAAGTGGGAAACAGGAAGAAGAGGTAGTGGTCAAGATCACCAGGTTTAAGGGAGTGATTGAAGCTGCACTCTCTCGCATGCACGAGTGATCGGAACAACCAGCAGCAGTAAGCGAACAGCTATACGAGGACCTAGGACACACCATCCAAGAATCTATGAATAGAGATGAACGCCTCTATACAGGCCTGAATACACTCTGGAAGGAGTCAGATGAGGAACGACCATGTCAGGGAACACGGGAACTCTAGTTTGTAACAGAGCTACAGACCCGCAATAAGAAGGTAATGACAGGGCGCAGGGACATGCAGCAAAACATGACCCAGATATTTGCCCAATTGGCGAGAGAAATGACCGCACTGGTACAGACATCATTAGGATCGCATCAGGGGGAATCAACCCAGGATAGTGAAACCAGGCAAGAACGGTCAGGCCCATCCCAACAAAACAAGAGGAAGGCGCCAGTGGAAAGAGACACATGGCCCAAAACTATACGGAATGGCTGCAAAAGAACTGGGGCCGCTCCATACGTGGCCACAGGGGCAGGCAACCCAAACGCAGGAGATGACCAATCGGACAATGGAGGGGAAGGACTGAGCCGTCAGCCAGTGGCATTACCCTTAGGAAGGCCGTGGACAGCCAAGGAAGAGGAGTGGCACCAGATGATGCTACAGTTAGCCAAAGGGTTGGCCCGACAAACTGTATTGCATCAGTAGAAGCGTGCCGACCCTCTATTCGTATATGAAGTGAAGTCCTACCAGGACATAAAAACCTGGCTACATGCGTGGCAGGACTACTTTAGCCGAAATCCCATCTCATGCATCGAAGGTAAATGTAGGATAATATATACCTTGGGAAGTATGAAGAGCCCTGATGTAACGCCCTGCAGCAACTGGTATAGGAAGAGTATGGAAGGGCTCGAAGGGTATGCCGCTCATCTGGAATTGCTGAAGTGGGAACAGTTTCGGCACCAGATTGGCGTGAGATTCTCGGCGATCAATGAGGACAGGAAGCCCCTGGCACAGATGGCAAAAATCAAGTATGAGAAGAACATCGACAAGTACTTTCTGCTGATGGAAAACTTGAACATCAAGGCCAGGCTTCAGGGAATGGCATGCTGGAAAATAGGCGAGGACAGACAACCAGAAGCAATACTGAGATGGCGGTCTGATAAGCGATATGACACCGACGCCGAATGGCTGGAGCACCTACTGGCTGTCAGCAACAAGGAGCAAGCATTACTCGATAGTGAAAGGCAACAACGAAACAATCTGTCCAGCTAGTCGAGTTCTTACGGGCCATTGATATGACGCCGCGAAGACAAAGAAAAGGACCCTATGCGAGGAGAAGAGCAGGGGCGACCCAGCAAGTTACAGAGGAAGACACCACCTGGAATGTTCACCTCAGCCAGGTTTGCCGAGGCCAATAAAGTGACCAAGGCTGCAGGGGTTGAGCATACTGACTGGAAGAAAGCTGACACAGGAATACCCCAAAACCAGGTAGACCAACGCTGGGAAAACAAAAGCTAAACCTAGTGCGGACTCACCAACCACAAGTGGAGAGCTTGTAGGAAGGGAGCCATTGTCGCAACGATAGGACAATGGAAAGCAGCAAGGTTTAGGCCCCGAAGGATGGAGGTTCGGAATACCACCCAAGACCAGTGGTGAACCAAACCCATGTACCACCAGCACCTAGACTTTGGCAGTTGTTGGATCAAGAAGGGGGATGGATCGGACAACGGGGACACCTGTACCAGGACCTATGCTCCAAGCTAGAGCAATGGCTTAGTCAAGAATGTCGGCGAACCGCACTGACTGGGTTCTGAGGGTGGGCAGGGACAAAAGTGTGAAGGGCATCAGAAAGCGTGTACAACGGAGAAAGTTAACCCATCTCAGGGTGATGCAATTATAAATGACCTCTGACCTGGACGCGGGACACGACGACTTTATATTCCTCTCTGGGTAGAGGAGGTTCAAACCCGGCACGCATGAAGAGGGGAATGTTATGGGTGGCAACTGGGGGTGCCTCAACTCTTTCGTCCAAAGGTCATGCACGGGAAATGACTAGGGATGGCGCAGGACTGCATGTAGGCATGCCCCTAGTCTCAGGATGGTACCAGGGGTGACAGCGAGTGGGTAGGTTGCAGGTTGCTAGGTGAGACAAAGGACTGCGTGCTGGCCTTAAATAGTACGCAACAGCTGAAGTCGAACACCAAAGGCAGGTTAGAAAGGTCGCTCTCTCATCTAAGCACTGGTGGCATAGACCGGTATGATTAAATATCATTATTGAGGAGAAAGAAGGCAAGAAAGGAGATGCACAGACAAGAGACCGAGTTTATTTGAGGAGGTCTGAATGGCGGGAATTGTGCGCGCACAATAACAAATACCCAAGATTATTGAATGCCCTGAACAAAAATATCCACGAAGCCATATGGGGTAATCCTGTGGGGGAACCAAAGCGACAAAAAACTCAAGTTCCAACAGCCATACATTACGAGTGCCCACAAGGCACAGCCCACCAAAGAATACAAGGGGAATGAGTACTGATTCCAGTGGTATTAGACTCGGGCTCGCAGATCTTTATTATACGAGAAGCACTAGTCCAGAACCTTGGGCTACCAATGATACAGCGAGCCACCCGAGTTAGTATAACTCGGTTTGACAGCGCACAGTCCCAGAATCCAGGAAGGTGCTATACGACCCCTATTATACTAGAAATTGGGGCTAACCGACATTGTTCGCAAATTACCTGTGAAGTCATGAGCCATGGGATCCATGACTTGATAATACCTTTCGGTTGGTGGCATCGCCAACACCGCCTATCATTCATTGAAGATGCAAGTAGATGGACCTTCCAGGCAGAGCAGTGTAAGCGATACCCGGAACAGTAGATTGAAGGATTCTGCATTGAGTGGGACGTGATGGTTGCCTTGGACTCTGCGGTGAGATACATGGGCTGCATCGCAGGCCCAGAGGACCCAGAGTCAGTAGTGATCAAAACTTGGCCAAAGCTCTATAGGGAGTACGCTAATCTCCCCCTACCGCAGGCAGCAGAACAGCTCCCAAATCATAACATCTTCAATCATGAGATCAAAGTAGTCGCCAGAGAGTAGCCCCCATAGGGGCCAATATACCAGTTGTCCGAAAAGGAACTATGGGCGTTACGCGAATACCTTGACAATATACTACGCGAAGGAAAAATAACACCAAGCCAGTCGCCCGCAGGTACCCCAATACTATATGTGCCAAAACTTCGCCGACGGCTGAAACTATATGTGGACTACCATGGGCTGAACACGGTTACTACTGCCAACCAGTACCCCCTACCAGTCATGAGTGAACTCCGAGATTGAGTAGTGGGTCGCGTATCTTCACCAAGTTGAACCTAAATGATAGGTACCACCTGATACGCATTAAGGAGGGGGACGAGTGGAAGACCGCCTTCCGTACCCAGTACGGTTATTATAAATATCAGGTAGTGCCATCTGGGCTGGTAAATGCCCCCGCCATCTTCCGAAACATGATGCACGTGGTCCTAAGGAAGTTCTTAGACTTTGCAGTAGTCGTATACATAGACGACATAGGAATTTACTCCAACACGAAGGAGAACCACATCAAGTTGGTAATGGACGTATTGACCGAGTGGTTAGCGGTGTCTATCACTAAGTCAGTATTTCACACCAAGACGGTGGAATTTCTGGGATACATAGTGAACACAGATGGGATCACCATGAGTGATCAAAAGGTCAAAGCCATAAGGGAATGGAAGAGACCTGGGTCCATAAAGGACATACCAATTTTCATTGGATTTTGCAAATTTTTAGGGAAGATTTATCGGGAATTTCTCAGGAACTTTTAAACCCTTAATGGAGTTATTGAAAGATGACCGAGAGGGCTTCGCCAAGGGAAAAGAGTAGGAGGAGTCTTTCATATTGCTCAAGGTGCAATTCGTGATGCCGTCTATTTTGGCACATTGCCACCCACACCGGAATACAGTGGTGGAAATGGATGCAAGAGACTGTGCGCTAGGATGTCTACTGTCACAGCATATAGAGAAAAGACTACACCGGATAAAATTACACTCCCAGAAACTCAACTCAGCAAAACACAACTACAATGTCCACGGTAAATGGTTACTCGCTATAGCTGAGGTATTCAAGAAATGGCGTCACTACCTTCAGGGAAAAAGGGAACCCGTAATGGTATTTACAGATAATCAGAATCTGCAATACTTCCTCCTGACCAAGGCCTGTAGTGCCAGGCAAATAAGCTGGGCACAGATGTTGGCAGATTTTAACTTGAACATTGTGTACCGACCAGGGTCAAGTGGTGGGAAACCGGACGCACTAAGCAGACTGCCAGAGTGCCATCCCAAGGTGGGAGCTATGTAAGGCGAGAAGCTCTCAATTTTAAACCGTGCACATTTTGACTAGGTTATGGTTATAGTTCTAGGAAAACAGCAGGAACCTGATCTAGGTCAGAAGACACCTGAGCCGGAATATACCTGAGCCATGCCACTACACTCAGAAGCTCGGATTCCAACAAGGGGCTCAAGCGAAGTGGCAGGCCATGACATTTATGCACTGGAGAAAGCAATAGTGCCGGCCTGCGGACAAGTAACAGTAGCCACGGGAATAGCCTCAATATTACCAGCGGGAACCTACGGCTGAGTAGCTCCAAGAAGTGGCCTTGCCATCCACTATCCGATCATGGTCTGGGCAGAAGTCATTGACGGGGACTACCGAGAAGAGGTGAAGGTGTTCCCATTCAATCTGAAGAACTAGGACTACCACCTGGGGAAGGGCGAATGAGTTGTGCAACTCATAATAGAAAGGATTCACGATGGGGATCCCCTTGACGCAAGGGGGCTAGAGGATACCGAGGGGGCCAGAAAGGATTCAGAAGCACGGGAACCAGTGTGGTTGAAACCCAAACCGAAACCACCCAGGGGAGGGAAGAAGGTGCACCAAATCAATACTTCGATCCATGCGATCTAGGAAGGCAAAAAGCCCGGACAACTGAAGAAACTGTACTAGGCAACGCAGTGTTCATTAAAGCAATGGCAGAGAAGTTTGATGCCCAATTCCTAAGACGGGTGGAGGAAAAGGGAGGGGTGGACAAGCACTGAAGGATGAGGAGAGAGCAATTGGAAAGGCTACAAGATGAGGGAAAGGATATGCCAACATATTGGTCTTTAGCGGATGGCCTCCTTTAGGACAAGGGATGGCTATTCATCCCAAAGGATGAGGTCCTACAAACGCTGATTGCACAAAGTATCCACAACTCCAAGGTCACAGGGCATTTCCACCAGGAAAAGACAGCAGAAATCATAACGAGAGACTTCTATGGGAAAGGGCTCGCGGGGTGGGTAAGCGACTAAGTATGGTCATGTGATGGGTGTCAATATAACAAAGCACCATGACACACAAAGCATGAGTTTCTACAGCCAATGGAAATACCATACGCGGCGTGGACCTCTATCTCAACCAACTTCATAATACAATTATCGAGGTCGGAAGAGAACACTCAGATCATGGTGGCAGTTGACCGCTTCACCAAAATAACCCACATCATAGGGCTAAAAGATAATGCAAGGGCAAAGCACATCACCCAGAGGTTTCTCTGGGGAGTGTGGAAACTGCATGGGCTACCGAGAGAAACCATCTCGGACCGGGACGCAAAGTTCACCGGAGAATTTTGGCAATCCTTCTCCAAACTCGAGGTCATTAAGGGAAAAAGGTCGGTGGCGTACCATCCGCAGACATATGGGCAAACAGAGAGAACCAACCAAGTGCTGGAAGGCTATCTGTCGAGATTCGTCAACTACGATGAGGATGATTGGTACCAACGGCTCCTGCTAGCGGAGCATGCCTATGATAACTCCATTATAAGTGCGCACAGACTAACCGCATTCTACGCAAACTATGGATACCACCTGCAGACGGAGTGGCTGAAGGGGTGGGAAGCCTGAAACCCAGGAGCTACCACATACGCTCCCTAGGTGAAGGAAACACATAGACAGGCGATGGCCACATTGAAGGAAACCAGAGAAGCAAGGGGGTGGTACCATGACAAGACGCGAGGCCACAGCCATGCTTTCAGACAGGCAACATGGTCATGCTTAACACCAAGAACATTCACACCAAACAACCCTGCAAAAATCTTAGCCTAAAACCAGATGGGCCCTTCAAAATCCTGGAGCCACACGGCTAGTGAGCATTCAAGCTTGAAATCTCGAAACCATGGAAGATATGTCCTGTCTTCCATGTATCATTGTTGGAGCCTTACAGGACGTCAGTTCGACTAGCTCAGAAACAGCCTCCCAGAGTGCGGAATGAGATAGATGGTGATTAGGACTGAGAGGTAGAAAGGATTGTGAGAAGCCAGTTCATTTCGTACACTTGCCGAGTTCATGAGTGCACTAGGAGGATCCAGGAACTTAGGTACTTGGTGAAGTGCGTGGGTGCTGGGTGAACGAAAACACCTGGGAGCCACTAGAACATTTAGGGCATGTGGCGGAATTAGTAGAAGGATGTCACAGGGAAAACCCAGAAATACCGCAGATATAGAGGAAGGATGACAAGGAAAGGTTTTCCTAGACGTGGCCAAGTAAACGCGTAAAGGTTTTTCACCCTATCTTGCTGAGTCCTTAAAGCTTCTTAATTTGTACACTATCAAAGAAATGGACTATAGAGATTCAGGCCAAACTATTGGAGAGGGGAGCTTGTGTTACACATAAGACGAACTAGCAGATTGTAATGGGCATGTCATTGTAACAGGGGCACCCCTAGGAAGATGGATCCCCAGGTTGCGACCGCACCGAACAACTTCAAACTTATCGTCAAAAGTTCACAGAGATGTAAGAGTAAAGTAAACGGTAAAACTTAATATTGTTAAGCCTGACACTTCAATCAATTAAGGTCTCGGGAGGATTGATTGTTGGAGTAGGAGGGTTCTCGTATAGACTTTAAGGTGGTTTTATCTTATGCCAGAAACTACCCCATCAGTTTACTCCAACCATTCGAGTACACCCTTGTACGCTAAGGGTGGTCCGACACGTCTCCTGGCAGACCCTTCGGGCATGCTTGTGTCGACACACCCTAGTCGGCGTTCACCTTATGCAGTTATCGTTTCTGCGGTGTATTTCCATTTTGCCTGCTGGAGTGAAAACCTCTCCGCATCGGTGTCTTGCGAGTGGCTAACAGTCAAGGCACCTCATGAAGCAGACTACCTATGACACCCTTCCCATATGCATTGATCTCTACTTGACTCTGGAGGCTACTGGGAGCGGTTTATCCATTTACTATTTACGGGTCTTGGGCTTCCTGTGTCTTCCGCAGGGCACGGTGGTCTGGGAGTGATCCAATAGGTGCTACCCATGACCACCACCTCAGACCTACCTTACCTGTGGTAGGAATCCTGCTTTTAGTGTCTACACACTTCCCTTTCAGAGCCTATAGCGTTGGGAGCATGTTCAGGCTTGGTAGGTGTAAAACTCTCCCAGTCACCCCGCCACCACCTGGGACAACCTTCGGGACCCCCACGGTTAACACCCGTTAACTCCATCAGCTTTGGTCTGTTTTACTCTGAACAACTTGGAGGAGGTACTCCACCTTCCACCCTATGCCCCATTATATATTCTGGGAACGACTTAAGGTCGACCGGATAGCAGCGACGTATACGTTGTTGCAAGCCTGTCTGCAAAGATTCCTGTTTGCTAGACTGCACACAACTACACAACCATTTGCCCATGACGTCCGGGCCTCAAGGCGGGGCCGGAGGGGTATGATAGGAATAATGTCTTCCTTTTACAGCTTCCGCGCAGCTATGTAGCTCGCCCGATAGCATCCCCCGGAACCCCAGAATCCAGTATCATGCATGGCTTTGCGTGACAAACATTCCGGTCATTTTTCCTGAACTCCCTGTAGGACTTCGTAATAAACGGTAGGGTAACCCAGGCCCTTGGGCAGGGTAACCTGGTCCTGAGGGTAGGGTAACCTGTGCGGTAGACAAGTTAACTTTTTCCTGTTACCCTGTCTATCCTGTTGCCCGAGATAGACGCTTCTGACCTTTCTCCAGTTACCAGACCTAGTTGAGCAACTGCCCCTTCAGATGTCCCTAAGTGCTGACACCACTCCAAGGTGTATCCTGGTACCTAAGGCCCTGACCAGCCAATTCTGTTCATTCTCGGAGCCCGAGCCATCGGGTCTCCATAGGTCCAGTACTTACTTGCCTGCCGGTTCCTACCAGTTCGCCTCCTCGCTCCCGGTATGGGTATAGGTTCCGTCTCCCATAGCTCCTGAATGCTGGGTCGTTACATCACTCCCCTCTGCTCTACGGTTCCTCCTGGACCGTTAGCGTTGCCTCTTATTTCCACGAGTCAATTCCCCGAAGACCCCATGGTCCCTGGGCTTGGACGGATATCTTTGGTGGAAATCCCCAATGCCCTGTAAGCCTGTCTCTTCTACCATCTCATAGGGCTCCCATGTGTTCTCCAGAGCCCCGTAGCCTTCCCATGAAACCAGGTACTGGATGATGCGCGACGGAAAGTTCGCCTGCACTCCTCTATACCATCGGCTGTCCACAACAGCTACGATAACGTAACTGGGCTCGTTGTCTACAAGTTCCGGGGTAGGGGCTTCCCTTACCCTACCTGCTTCCGGAACCTCATGATAGGGTTTGAGCAACGTGACATTGACAACTGGGTGGATGATCAATCTAGTGGGCAGTTGCAGTTCATAGGCCCGGTTACCCACCCGACGTTTGACCACGAATGGCACAAACATCCGCTGATCCAGCCTCTCCCTTGGACACTTCGTGCGGATGTTTTTTCGGTTCAATATCTTGCAGTCCGCTTCCTTTGCCTGCCCAGCAGCCGCATGCTCCAGGGTAAGGTAGTCCTCTGATGGCAACCTTTTCTGGTCATGCCATTTCCGTTGCCTTGCCTGTTCCCATTGGATCGTTTCTCGAATCTCTGCCCAGGTTCCTTCCCATTCCTTAACCAAGAGCTCACTACTAGGATGTATTCCTTGGTTATCAGACACGATACTGAACCAGTTTGTCCTTAGGTTAAACCTATAGTTGATCTCAAAAGGTGACAACCTGGTGGATTCTGATGTCCAGGTGTTGTACGCATACTGCGCATGGGGTAACAGCAAAACCCAAACATCTTGTTGGTAGGAACAGTAACTAAGCAAGTACTGCTCCAGTGTCTGATTAACCCTCCCGGTTTACCCATCAGTCTCAGGGTGGAATGTAGTCAAAACGTTTTGTTTCACTTGCAACAAGTGCATTAGACTAATCCAGAACCTGGATGTGAATGGGCTATCTCGGTCGGAGATGATTGACTCTGGGAGTTCATGAAGGCGCCAAACTTCCTTGGGGAATATCAAGGCAAGCTCCTTAATAGGTACCTCCATGGTCAGGGGTATGAAATGGGCCATTTTCGAGAATCTGTCCACTATGACCCAGATCTTGGGATACCCTTCGGACTCTGGCAGCGCTACAATGAAATCCATTGACATCGCTGTCCACGGCTGCATAGGAACATCAATGGTTTCCAGCAGCCCGAACCTCTTGTGCCTGATGTATTTATTTACTTGCCACGCATCACATGTCAGCAAGTAGTGAGTGATGTGCTCATCCATCTTAGGCCAATAGACGTTAGCCCTAACCCTGCCAATGGTCTTGTAAGTCCCGAAGTGTCCCGCGATTCGGGAGTCATATTCTTCCTTCATGATTGTCGGCTTCAGATTCTGACCCTTGGGAACATACCACCGGTTCTTGTACAGGGGTAACTCCTTTTCCGTCGTGAAATGTCAGTCGACCCCTTTGTCACCGGCAGCTGTTGCCTTCAGGATTCTTAAGTACTCCTGGTCTTTGGTTATCCCTACCCGCAGTTGATCCAAAAAGGAAAACTGGAGCTCAAATCCTTGGCATACCTGCAACACTTGTAGTCGCAAGATGTCCCGTTCCTGGCTCCCAACCCACTGTCCGGGGTGAAAAAACAAGTCTGGCGGAAAATCACTCTCCACTTCAGGGCGGTAGTCCCTACGCGGCGACAAAGCATCTGCCTTCTCATTCAACCGTCCTTCACGGTAAACCACCTTGAACTTAAACGGTTGCAGGAACTCAGCCCAGCGGTGCTGCCTTTGGTTAAGGACCTTGGTACTATTGAAGTACGCCAAATTCTTATGATCCGTATAGATAACCAACTGGTCCGTTACCGAGTGTAGTACATAATCCCATTCTTAGAATCCCGCCACGATGGCCATCATTTCCTTGTCATTGACATCATAGTTAATCTCCACTGGGTGAAACTTTCTACTATGATAGGACACTGGATGCCATCTCTCATCTTCACAGAACTGGGAGAGAACGGCTCCTAATGCAAAGTTACTAGCGTCGGTTTGCAGCCGGGTTGGCCGTTCAGGGTCAACATGTCCTAGGATAGGTTTGGACATGAACACTTCCTTCAAATGGTTGAAGGCCTGTACATACACAGGTGTCCATTCCCATCGGACATCCTTCTTCGGCAAGTCCGTCAGAGGTTTCGCTATCTTGCTGAACCCTTCTATGAACTGACGATAGAAGTTCACAAAGCCCATAAAGCTTGGAACGTCGACGACGTATGTCGGAGGTGCCCCATACCTGATTGTCTGCACCTTCTCCGACAACATAGAGATCCCCATATTGGAGATCTTGTATCCACGGAATTCAACCTCCCATTGGTGGAAACTGGACTTCTTCATGCTTACACATAGTCTAGCTTTCTGCAATTTGTCCATCACGTGCCTCACCATTGCGACGTGCTCTGCCATAGTTTCAGAGTAGATCAGGATGTCATCCTTGTATGCGATGACTGCTTCGTCCATGAGATCCCGAAAGACCCCATTTATTATGGTTCGGAAAGTTGCCGGGGCATTACACAACCCAAACGGCATGACCGTGTATTCATACAGTCCATATCTGCACCCGAAGGCTGTCTTCCATTGCTCACCTTCTGCCATCCTCAGAAGGTAGTAGCCATTCTTTAAGTCCAACTTGGTAAACACAATGGCTTTTCCTAACATATCTCGCAGTTCGTTCGTCAACCGTAGAGGATGCTTGCTCTTCACCATGATTTGTGCAGCTCTCAGTAATCTATTACCAGTCTTGATGTACCATCTGGTTTTGGCACAAAGAGGATAGGGGCTGCTGCTGAGGAACTGGATCGCCACAGCCTTCCCGTTCGCAGCATGTAATTGCGATATTCCCGGAGTGCCTTAAGCACCTTTTCCGATAATGGATAGATAGGCCCAAATGGAGGTTGAGTTCTGGGTTGCAACTCGATCGTGTGGTCATACTTCGAGTACTCCCGTAAGGCCTCCATCCGTTCTTGACTGAAGATGTCCCCATAGTCCTTATACTCAGGGAGTAGCTTAACCGTAATATCGGCACCTTTCTCGTCGTAGAATTGTACAATTCCCAATAGGTACACATTACTAGGGTCTTGGGCTAGTAACTCTTCATCGGTCATGAACACTAACTGCCTCTGCTCTGCCAGGCAGTTAGCCTTGCAGAAATCTGCGTGCCAGGTTAGTGATCCGGTCTTTCAATCTATGTCAGAGTTATGGTCTTTCAACCAAGACATTGGTAGGTACCCATCCACCTTGGTGTCAGGCATATCTGCGACTTCAAAGCGCATCTCATTGTGGAGTTCACCTATCCTCATCTCCAATGATTTGGTATAGTGCGGACCTGACCCAGGGATGTGATTATTGCTAGGGTCGCTTGTCGGCACGTGTACCTTTCGTCATACACATGGTGCCTGAGTCTGCTTAACCCATCGGTTGCTAAGCACCGGCCCTGTAGCTCCACTATCGAGCAGCAGGAGTGCTTCTGCGCTAACCTGTCTAGCTCCTATCTTCTAGTCTAACTTAACCCACAGGTGGATAGACTTAGTATGACGAGGCAAGTTGTCACGCTTCTGCCTGTTCGCTTGTCTTGGTGACTTACTCATCTTAGCTTAGTAATTCCCTTTAGTCTCTTGCCTTTCGACACAAGGGCAGCCACAATGCGTTGGTAAAGGTTAAGGGATTGGGATTGGTCTTTTTATCAATAGCTAGCGTGTTTACTAGCACCCCAGCATGATTGCGGGTACTGAACCCTCCTCAGGTAAAGTTGGAAATAGCATCACTTATTTGATCAAGTCCAGCCTGAACCAATTCTAGTTATACTAATCATAACAATTTTTTCCAGAGGTGGGTAGAGGTCCGCTGTCGGACCGGTTCCAAGGGAAGCAGCCTTGCTTTCCCAATATCGAGCGTCTCCTCAAGCAGGACCTCACCCAGCCTCAATCGAAAAAATGTCTTATGACTTGCCCATCAAGATAAGGAAATCCTGAAATAAATACGTATATCTAGAACAAAGGAAATAACCAGAAACCCAACAAAGGACAGATAGCCCAGTCCACCGCGCACGGCCCACAACATCTACCTGCCCACACCACCTGGGTGTAGTCAGTATCAGGGTCGTCTATGCGGTAGAAGAGTACTTACCCATCTCCGAAGCCACTTCCATGGCTCATCTCCATCTACCCCTCAGAGGTCGATGACTAGGGGTTAATAAGGTTACACCTTAAATAGAATAGGTTCTTGCCTATTCCGCTCCGTCCGTATTAACCTCCATGATCTGAGGTGATGCCTGGCGGACTTCAAGTATCTTTGACAAGGAAGCCAGAGGTGGCGCTTCAATGCACTTCAGCCGCTTGTCTGTCCCTGTAGGCTCACTTACCGGGGCTGACCGTTGCAACCCATGAGCCTCTTTGGATGAACTAATGACTGGGGACATGGCAGTACACTTCCTCCAGAAGTGACCACTTGTCCACACTTGGTGCACTGGTTGTGCTTTCTCCAACATTCGGTCAAAGTCGACGGGATTTCCTTATACCCTATAGCATACTCAGAAGTCGCCAGCTTTGCCAATTTCCCCACATTGAAATTAGTAGGTTTGCCAGACCTCTAGTTTGCTCTGTCCGAACCTTTCTCCTTCTTCTTGAACCTGCCCGATGTCGAGGGTCCAACCTCCTTCTTCTCTGCGGGTTGAGACCGGGGGGCTGAGTGGATTACGCGGTTACTGAACTGGTTGTTGTCCTCCCGTGTATGCCCAACCTTCCGGAGAAGATCAAGGTACTCATTCAGGTCGGTCAGATGGGGCTCCTTAACTGCCCACGCATTCCGAACCTCTTGTGTAATGCCTGATCGAACCTTGTCTCGTACCTGTACTGGATCTGCATAGCTAAGCTTATACATATCATCAATTATCTTATCCAGGTACTCATCGATGTGATGGGGCTTCATCACAAGGTCTCGCCACTCGAGAAGGGATCGATCTCACTCGGCCTGGTCTCCGCCAAAACTTCATTCCAGCCGTTGTCGCAACCCTTTCCATGTCCGTAAGGGGTTGCTGTCTTTGACTGGAAGGCCAGTGAGCTTGGCGGCTTCCTTGTTAATGTGCCCATGCAACCCCAGATACCATCCCCGGGCGGAGTCTTCAAGAAGAGGGATCATCAAGTTTACCTTATCCTTGTTGGTTAACTTGCAATCCGTAAAGTATTCAAATTTGACCTCTACCAAGGTCAAGAAGCTCGCGAGTTCTGTAACTTTGCCCTTGAATGGAGGGATACCACTCAGCTTCTGTGGCTTCTTCTGCCATTGTCTTGGTTTTGGGCTAGAAGCCGAACCAGTACCCCTCAGGGCTCTTACCAGCCTCTTGGCCCAGCGATCCCACCGTCGTTTCTTCTCATTGCTCCCATCATCCTTGCGAGCAACAAGGAAGGGGGTCAAATCCAGGAGAGAATCTCCATCGTCATCATCTTCCGAGCTGTCATGATCAGAGTCCCCTGGGTCTCCGCCTGCTCCCACCGTACCACCCCCAAGTGGGGCATTTCCGTCCCCACTACCTCCAGTCTTCCCGCCTTGGGATTCCCCGGGTCTATCGTACCCATCAAACCTTTCCCCCTGGCCATCCTGGTTACCATCCTCCGGGGGGTTAGCTCCTGATGCCGGTGGTAGAACATGGCGTCGCCCACTCTCTGGAGTTGGGTTGGGCGCCGTCTGTGTTATCCGCAGAAAACACTGCAACTCTGGACAACCCAAGGGTTGTATCAGGGGGCCAGTGTGCCTCCATGACCCCGAGTACCCACATGTCAGTCGTCCATCTCCTTTTTTCTGCCTCCTTCTATGCCTCACTGGGGTCCGTTGTCCCTTCCTACACTCATAGGAGTGGTAATGAATCCACACCATCCAGGTCTCTTGCGACTTACAGCCCGATAGACAGAACTCGTCTTGTCTGTCCGAATCACCACTTGTGATGGTGGGGAGACTGGCGGGAAGACTTGGCTTCGAGGGTGCCATGGGGACGACTGCTACCCAAGGAGCGGAGCGAGCAGGCATCCCCGGTCCGGGGATTGGAGTCCCTCGTGACTGTAACGACCCAGCATACAGGAGCTATGGTAGCCGGAACCTACACCCATACAGGTAGCCCGGAGGCGAACTGGTAGGAACCGGCAGGCAAGTGAGTACTTGACCTACGGAGACCCGATGGCCCGGGCTCCGAGATGAGCAGACTTAGTGGACACAAGTATTTAGGTACATGGCTACGCCCAAGGTTGGTGTCAGCGTACTTAGGGACCTATGAAGGGCCAATACACAGCTAGGCTGGGTAACTAGAGAAAGGCCGAGTGTGTCTATCCCCGGAAGAGGGATAGATAGGGTAACAGGAGAAAATCCACTTGTCCACCGGACAAGATTACCCTACCCACAGAACAGGGTTACCCTGCCTTGAGGCTTGGATTACCCTGTTCAAGGACCTGAGTTACCCTACCTGCCAATACGAAGTCCCTCGGGGAGTTTGGGAAAAATGACTGGAATGTTTGTCACACGAAGCCATGCATAATACTGGAATCTGGGGTTCCGGGAGATGCTATTGGGCGAGCTACGCAGCTACGAAGAAGCTGTAAATTGAAGACATTATTCCTATCATGCCCCTCCGGCCCCGCCTTGAGGCCCGGACGTCATGGGCAAACGGTTGTGTAGTTGTGTGCAGTCTAGCAAAGGAGGATCTTTGGAGACCCGCTTGCAACACCGTATACGTTGCTGCCGTCCGGTCGACCGTAAGCTGTTCGCAGGATATATAAGGGGGCATAGGGTGGAAGGTGGAGTACCTCCTCCAAGTTGTTCGGAGTAAAACGGACCAAAACTGACGGAGTTAACGGGAGTTAACCGTGGGGGTCCCGAAGGTAGTCCCGGGTGGTGCCGGGACGACTGGGAACGTTTTGCACCTACCACGCCCAAGGATGTCCCCAACGCCATAGGCTCTGAGAGGGAAGTGCAGAGACACTAAAAGCATGATTCCTACCGCAGGTAAGGTGTATCCGAGGTAGTGGTCGTGGGTAGCGCCCATTGGATCACTCCTGGACCACCGTACCCTGCGGAAGACACCGGAAGCCCGAGACTCGTAAATAGTAGATAGATAAAGCGCTCACGGTAGCTTCTGAGGTCAAGTAGAGATCCATGCATATGGGAAGGGTGTCATAGATAGTCTAGTTCATGCGACGTCTTGACTGTTAGCCACTGGCAAGACGCCGATGCGCAAAGGTTTTCACTCCGGCGGACAAAATGAAAATGCACCGCAGAAACGATAACCGCATAAGGTGAACGCCGACTAGAGCGTGTCGACACATACATGCCCGAAGGGGGTGTCAGGAGACGTGTTGGACCGCCCTTAGCGGAGAAGGGTGTGCTCGAACAGTTGGAGTAAATTGATGGGTGAGTTTCTGGCATAAGATAAAAACTACCTGAAAGTCTATGCGAGAACTCTCCTACTCCAACAATCAATCCTCTCGAGACCTTAATTGCGTGAAGCGTCAGGCTTAACGATATTAAGTTTTACCGTCTACTTTACTCTTACATCTGTGTGAACTTTTGGCAATAAGTTTGAAGTTGTTTGGTGCGGTCGCAACCTTGGGATCTTTCTTCCTAGGGGTGCCCCCGTTACAGTGACAGAGCCATAGGTGTTCGCTCCTCCAGGCGTTTCACCTGTTTGAAGAATCCAGGTAACGCTGTACGCAGTGGCCGAAACCCTGGGGTAGCCGATACTGCTGGTGGGAATGCTATGGCAGGGAAGGTATCTGGAGTAGGCAACGAAACTGGCAGAGGTGTGGGTCTTGGGGCGGCGATGGGAGGTACGGGAGTTCCAACTGAAGGTGTTGCAGGGGAAATGTTTGGACCAGGGGTCGGACGAGGAGTAGGCTCAGGTGTATCTGGTACCATGATACCCTTTGGTTTGGACGTCCTTTTCCTTACTCGACGTCTATCAGTTGGCCCAAGCGTTGGGCTGCCCAACCTACTGAGGGCAGTTGAGAGGGGGACCGACAGGGAGCCTGTAGATGCTCTAGAGAAGGAGGAGGTATAACTTTAGCCCTCACCTTTCAGGCTTTCCAAGATCCGTATACCGATTGGGCTCAAGTATGCCCTCCACTGGTCATCTCTAGCTCTCATGGCCAACTCCATGCTAAAATTCCCAGGCTTGGTATGGACGAGCGGGAGTGCGGGCGGGCCTCTAACATCAGTACATCATTCTCAGCATCAATACTATACCCGCCCTCAAAAGCCTTTTCCAAGGCTGCCATCCGAGTCTTCATTGCCTGCTCATCCCTTATCATTCACGGGTATGCCTCCTGCTGCACCTTTATCCATTCCACCGCTGCCATAGTGATCTGTGTTCAGAACACCTGCTGCTGCTGGTTGTTTCAGTTCTTCAGTTCCCGCTTCGCTTCCTCAATCGACTTGGCTACTTCCCAGACGATGTAAGGTTCGACAAATTCGCGGGAGAACTCGCTAAAGGGAACTCAGTGCGGGGGGGACGGAGCATGTTGTGGACTAGGGTAGGGTCTTGGAAAAATGAGAGCGCTGTAGCGCGAGGGTCTGTAATCACGAGGTCAAGACATTGAGCAGGTAACTGAATAGGAGCGGCCTCCAAGAGTGGTTGGTGGCCGTCCCAGTGGATACCGCAAACATCTGCAAAAACTGACGCAGGAAACGTGTTGGTAGTGTTCTTGTCAAGGCCAAGGTCTGAATCCGAGTTGCATTCCATTCTGGTTCGAAGTTCAGTACTAGCCATTGCACTTTCAACCCTAGGCTACTTGTTCTGGACAAGGTTACCAGTATTCACACAAGGTCAGTGCCGAAGGTCGGAAACAATTAATCAGGAGAGGAGTTAAGCGCAGAGCTCACTTAACGATATACGGTTATGGGGGCACCCCAAGGAAGATGGACCCCAAGGTTGCGACTGCACCGAACAACTTCAAACTTATCGCCAAAAGTTCACACAGATGTAAGAGTAAAGTAAGCGGTAAAACTTAATATCATTAAGCCTGATGCTTTACTCAATTAAGGTCTTGAGAGGATTGATTGTTGGAGTAGGTAAGTTCTCACATAGACTTTCAGGTAGTTTTATCTTATACAAGAAACTCCCCCATCAGTTTACTCCAACCATTCAAGTACACCCTTCCCCGCTAAGGGTGGTCTGACATGTCTCCTGGTACACTCATCGGGCAGGCATGTGTCGACACACTCTAGTCGGCATGCACCTTATGCCTTTATCGTGTCTGCAGTGCATTTCCATTTTGCCCACTGGAGTGAAAACCTCTGCGCATCGGTGTCTTGCCAGTAGCTAACAGTCAAGACACCTCATGAACTAGACTATCTATGACACCCTTCCCATATGCATTGATCTCTACTTGACTCCGGAGGCTACCATGAGCGGTTTATCTGTTTACTGTTTACAGGTCTCGGGCTTCCGGTGTCTTCCGCAGGGCACGGTAGTCCGCAAGTGATCCAATGAGCGCTACCCATGACCACTACCTCGGATCCACCTTACCTGTGGTAGGAATCATGCTTTTCGGGTCTCCGCACTTCCCTTTCAGAGCCTATAGCATTGGGAGCACGTTCGGGCTTGGTCGGTGTAAAACTCTCTCAGTCGCCCCTGCACCACCCGGGACTACCTTCGGGACCCCCACAGTTAACACCCGTTAACTGCATCAGGTTTGGTCCATTTTACTCCCAACAACTTGGAGGAGGTACTCCACCTCCCGCCCTATGCCCCCTTCTATATCCTGCGAACAGCCTACGGTTTACCGGACGGCAGCGACGTATACGGTATTGCAAGCATGTCTCCAAAGATTCCTCTTTGCTAGACTGGACACCACTACACAACCGTTTACCCATGACGTCCGGGCCTCAAGGCGGGGCCGGAGGGGTATGATAGAAATAATGTCTTCAATTTACAGCTTCCTGGAAGCTACATAGCTCGCCGAATAACATCCCCTAGAACCCCAGATTTCAGTATCATGCATGGCTTCGCATGACAAACATTCCGCTTATTTTGCCCAAACTCCCCGTGGGACTTCGTATTGAAAGGTAGGGTAACTCAGGCCCTTGGGTAGGGTAACCTGAACCTGAGGGTCGGGTAACGTGTCCGGTGGACAAGATAACTTTTCCCTGTTACCCTGTCTATCCCGTTGCCGGAGATAGACGCTTCTGACCTTTCTCCAGTTACCCGGCCTAGCTGAGCAACTGCCCCTTCAGATATCCCTAAGTGCTGACACCGCTCCCGGGTGTATCCAGGTACCTAAGTCCCTAACCAGCCAATTCTGTTCATTCTTGGAGCCCAGGCCATCAGGTCTCCGTAGGTCAAGTACTTACTTGCCTGCCAGTTCCTACCAGTTCGCCTCCTGGCTCCCTGTATGGGTATAGGTTCCGTCTGCCATAGCTCATGTATGCTGGGTCGTTACAGTCATGTCTTCATTTGCAAAAGGTCATGTGTTCGATCCCAGGGTCCGTTCGAGCATTGGGGGAATGAGTTAATTTTTGCTAATACGACGTCCGCACAAAACCCTCCTTGACGCCACCACCGAAGCTAGCCCAGCGCGTGGTTTTCACTGAGCCTTTAACACAGGACTCGTGGCTATCCTGACATGGTCAAACAAACTAAATTCGTCAGTGGGTTGTGCAGATAAACGCAGGCACAGACCAGGCCTGATGAGAGGACGAAGCCCAAGAGACCATCATTTGCCCATGCCCAAAGGCAGGACAAGGTAGAGTCAGACAATAGCCTGCCACATGAAAGGTCAACCCTGAGTGCAACGAGGCCTAATGGCCATTGGTGCAATAAGACAGCAACATGCTTCTTGCAGGTTGACGCAGATGGATGAGGAATCTGCCTGCATTGATAAGTCTGGCGTCGGAGCTGATCACTTCGTCTGCAGAGATAGGATCAGTAACTACTTGCCACGGTGAAAGGGTTCGTGCAACTATGATTGGCACAAATGCCATGAGGACAGTCGTGTGACACCCTATCCGCTCTTTTGGGGCAATCAGAGTCAAGTGGGGTGAAGGTTTTCAGGGTCTACCAAGTTCGCACAGGAGAAAGTGGGAGGAATAGATAGGCTGCAAACACCCAGACATGGAATATAAATGTCGAGGTGCCTCCCACGCTTTTTAGACATCATCAGCAACAGAGAAGAGATCTTATCAATATATTCGTTATACAATACACTTCTACTTTTTACTTCTATCTTGATGACCCAAGTCAGACTTCCTAGCAGTGACTTCGTCACGTATCGGGCCTTAGTACAGACTCACCTGTTCCTAGAGTCGGCTACCGCCTAACCCCGGCTCTTGACTATGAATATCTCTAATTGGAACGTAATAAATTGAGGCTCGCAGTTAAAAACCCCTATAATTACTGAATAAAGAAATAAGACTTGTGATATTGAGCTTGAACATACCACTTCTCTAGCTCAAATGCCTTGAAGCCTCACACACCTAATGCAGCTTTTAAGCATATTGTGATTAATAGGATTGTTCAGAACTTCTTGCCAGGTATGATTTGATGGTGCCATAATTCTATTCCTATTATTCTGTTGTAATATTTCAGTCACTAAAGCTTTTTGAAGTTTCTTTCCTCTTGATTTACCTAAAATTAATTAATCAGCTATTATAATATATCAATAGAGAAACATAGGCTTAAAATATACAATATTAGAGAGAGTTGAAAATTCAACCTTTAAAATTAATTTTTGGTATTTATAACCCCTTACCCTCAATTATTACAAGCATTACATGGGTGCACCCAGAGAGGTACAGGCTACAGATGCTTTGCACCATACCATCCCTACCAAGCCCGCTTCAGGACTCCACACACCTCCACAAAATCTCTGTGTCACACACTTCTCGCGGCACTATATTGCACACCCCATATCCCCATATCCCAAAGCGCCTGCCATATCTGTCTCATGACAGAATCCGACTATAAACCCGAGCGATCAGCCCCCTCCTCCTCATCGCACTTGCCCATGCCTCGCAGCTCCTACTAAGCCCTCTCATCTTTAACCGTCCTCCGAACATCCGCGCCCTCAACCGCCACCAGCGCCCACGGCGCCTTGGCCTCGATGACGAAATGATTGTCGCAGTGCGGGAAGTAACCGTCTCCCTCGCCCCACCCCCGCGTATCCTTGCTGAAGCACTGCTTGTACTTCTTGAATGCGAATAGCACCCGGGAGGGCTGCAGGAGGGGGTACGTTTCCCACTCCCCGTTGCGGATTGTGCATTCGTAGCATTTTTTCTGGGCGAGGGGAGGGAAACGTTCACGTTCAGGGTGTGTTTGCTATCGCGGTATGGTTAGCTTAGCTCGGAGGTTTTTCGGAACGGAGGGGAAGGGAGTGCCACATTGTGTAGAGGAAAGGGCGATGGTAATTCTGCTGGGGCTTGATAGTTTGTTTAATGAGAGAGCAGAGGGGGTGTTGCCTAGGGAGCTTTTCTGACACAAACATTGATGCCCAGCGCGGGTGACTGGAGCATGAGGAGTCACTCGGGAATTGGATTCATTGGTTGGAGGTGTGGTGGGATTTCCCCTCTTCGGTGTTTTGGCGAACGCAATTTTTCCAAAATCTCATGAGCCTATAGACTACTTGATAGGGTGCCGAGGGTGGTAGGGTAGCGAGAACTCGCTTTCACGTAAGTCAGTTTGAAGGGAAAAAACAACCCCGGGGAGGGTCATTAAATGCGTAACCAGGGAATGGTAAGAGTGAGTATCAGTGATCAACAAAACTGCATCACGAACTTTCCAAACAAAGTTGCTTCCAATTTCCGATTCTTTTAAAAAATGAATGCACAATCCATATAGCAGTTTAACATGAATGTCTACCATATACTATTTTATTTTTTATAATACCACAAATCTTTGCATGAAATACTTTGTCAGCGACGGTTCTCACAACCCTATCATTCTCGGCACACTATTGGCTAACACGGGCGAGTATGATAGCCAAAGGGAAATTCCGGGGTTTCCTTGCAACGAAAAAATAATCCTTTTTGAGGGTGCCAACCCCTTCCATACCGGGGATGTTGAAAAGGAAAAGTGATTTAGGGGGAGGTAAGTGAACGGGTGTTCTGTGTGCTAGGTCTGCAAAGCGAACTGAAGGTCTCAGGCGATCTAGCCTCGGGGGTTTGAAAACCGCTTCTTGAGCAATAGGGATCCGGCGGTATGATAAGCAAAGGAGATGGAAAGATACGAGAACTGTTTCTCTGTGCGCTAAGCCAACCTCAATCGGCGGAGCAAAAAGCTCGGCGAGGCATTTTCTTTGTTTCTCACTTTCAACACCACAACAGTTTCCGCTTCCGCCAGGTTTCAGCGAAATAGCAGGGGGGGGACTTTGCGACTTTTTCAAGTTTGAATACACCGCCGAACTTTAGCCAACATCTAATATAAATAGAGCTCAAGCAACACCAGTCCCTCACCGCTCAGCGCCCACTAGTTCCCGAAGCAACTCAATACTACACAAGATACCACAGCACACCCAGCTTCCAGCTTCTCCACAATCATCCATCCGAAATGTCATCATCCGAGGTTTACCGTGAAGATGCACAGGCTATTATTCCTTCTCCAGTGGCAGCACCGAATGTGCCGGTCAATACGAATTACTACCTTACGGAGGGACTCGCAGGCGTCGAGCGCATGAGGTACCAAGGTCCCTTTGCATTCACCACGATGATTGATGAACACGCCTTGCAAGCGAGTATGGGTAACGCAGGACACTATATTGTTTATGGCCCGGTTACGGAACAACAGTTTATATTCATCGATCGTATTCGTGACGATAGCCACCCAGGACTCAGGTTCATGTACCTTAAGGACAAGCAAACCCTAGTAATCAAGGTCAAGATTCCTGGGCAAGATACGGTAAATTCCATGTTTGAGGGAATGATCATGGTGAAGATACTGGAGGGTAGCCTACACCGGAAGCTCCATCCTATCGGCAGCACAACCATGATCGCACCGAGTGGCCTAAAGGAACCGGATTCCAGCTTCGCACCCGTGTCTCGTCCCTACCAAGATTCTTGGCCAACACTGGTCATCGAGACTGCGCTTTCCCATTCACAGACGCGCTTGGTGGCTGACACGCGCTGGTGGTTGGAGAACGCGGACGGACAAGTGAAAATCGTCATAGCGATCTCCGTGTCCAGGGCGGAGATGCGGATTCATATCGAAAAATGGGAGAACGTCCATATGCGGAACCAGAGAGCCACACTGGTGCACCCTAATGGTCCCACGCCCACACCGACAAAAACCCAGGAAATTGATATAGTGGGTAATGTTGTTACTGGTGCTCCCTTGAAATTGGAATTCGAGAAGCTCATGCTCCGCCAACCTGGCGATGAGGAAGGTGATATGATATTTGATATACAGGATCTTCAGGATTTTGCGGCAGATTTCTGGCGTTACATGCAATAAGGCATGTCCCAGATGCTGAGGTTGTGGGTAGTGCTCGGATTGATAGTCCTAGAGATTACGACGATGGCGAATTAGTTGAAAGTCACTAGTACTCACTTCTCGGTAGTAGTATTCATAGATAGTTTGTATGCGAGTTTCACACTAGCAGAGATTTCTCCCGCTAGTATTTCTAGTTTCATTTCATATCCAGTTTCAGAATACAGGAGGAAGGACTTTACCGGATGTTATGATACTTGCCGGTAGTGTTCGGCAGTCTTTCGGTGAGACTCGGTGAGCCGGTCATCGGTCTATATAAACCCCTCCTACCCCATAGATAGAAGAGAATGAGCAAGCAACCAATATCAAATTATTTCTACTCCTTTATTTCTTCCTCCACAACCCACACTCTGAGATCCTATCTGGCACATCCTACAAAAGAATTAAGCTGCCGGTTAGGTTTACGATTTAGATATTGGACCGGATCTTAGTTGTAGGCCGAGAGTGCCGGTGAGGTCATGCCGGGACAACGATTGCCCGGTGCCCGAGTGAAGGCGGGGGTTCAGGAGAGGCTCCCGGGTTTCCCGTTGACTATGATATCATCACGGGCCGTCAGCTGGCAACCGTACTGCTTTGTATTGTTTCCCCAGCTTACCAACATCAATCCGTATTTTTTCCTTCCCTGTTTTCCTATTTCGTGTCTTTTTTGCCTTATCCAGCTTAATTGGTATTACTTCCTTTGTTATCCTCGTTTTTTAGTTGCCCACTCACGGTTATTCAATTATTTCTTACAATCATTCGGACCTTGTGTTAGCTCCAAAACTTTATTATTCAAAGAGGACACGTGACAGTGGAGATACTCGACTCGGATGGTACAGTACCGTTTGAGCGGGCATGCATGTGTTGGCCAAGAGGGCAGGCGCGTAAAATACGGCAAGCTTCAAGAATGCGTCACCATCCTCCACCAGTTTCAGGAGCTGCTTGCGGGCAGCATGGAGCATGTTCTGCGACGTACAGCGGGGGTCCGCAATCCCGCCGGAAACTCAGACCCACAATTCCACGGTACAACAACAACCGCAAACGCGGACGAGTCGCCAACGCCATATCGCCCGGGGATCCAATTGCGGGTCAAGAATTCCATTGACACAAGTGAAAAAAGCGAACACGTAAAGTAACGCAATCGTTCAGGCGGTGAGGGACTATTTGCCACTATCAACGAGGCGATACCGGCCAACGCGGTTACTTGGAGAGACATAAGAGGTACTAAAAAGGACTAATCCGAGCTAGGTTCAATCCACAAAAAGAAACCAAAAAAGAAGGTTCACTTATCACACTCAAGAAACAAAAGACAGGAGATACCTAGATGGATGAAGAAACAGAATAACAGCACAATCCTTTGGCTGTTCTCGACTCACAATTCCTCCACTTCCAAATACCATAGTCTTTCTGATTTGCACAAATGTTTTTCCAATTTCCAATTTCATTCACAAGCTGTACTTTGATAGTTGTCCAGTTTTGTTGTTCTGCACTCTCATGTTGTATACACATAAACACACTCTCACTTTTCCCTCAGGGAAAGGTGGGGAGGAGCCCCTTATATAGATCTCTGTGCCATCTGTCCAGGAAAGATTTTCACCATTATAGCCCCAACTAGCATGCAAAACCCTAACACGATAAAAAGATACAGGACATACAACTCAAGATATCATAAAAATAAATAAACAGTCTTTCGCATCCACAGTACTCAAGGAATGGGCCCGGCCATGGAAGACCACATTGTGGCTCAATTCTCCTAGGGTGGATGATATGGTGGAGACTACATGCATTATACTGGCCTCAAGACCCTAGCTACCAGTAAGCAGATTTGTGGACCCCCAGGTGCAGGAACCTCGCTGCTCATCATAAAGATTCCTCTGAAGACACGGCAAGAGAGTATAACTATACACAGCATGTCTCCTCCCACAAGGTTGTATATGGCAGATTTTGGCAATGACCAAGTACTGGCTAAGAGGACATATTGTTTATAATATCGGGCAGTATTCAGTAGCAACTGCTTACACATTTTCTCCCAATGGGAGATGGGATCTTGAAGAGGTTATGGATTACCCTTTGGTTATGATACATAGTGGGCAAGATAAGGAGGAAGCTTAGAAGATGTAGGCTGAGTTGATATTTCCTGATGCTGATACTTCCTGTCAAGCCAACTCTATCTATAGGATGAGGGGAGATATTTATAAACAAATTCACCATACAACCACTATCTAAGACCTCTCAATCCTGTGCCCCACCACATGTGGTATTATTTGACATCCTTTTACATGAGTCCGGGGTCCTTGTGGTATAGTGCCACTAGACCCGAACCAGGTCCTCCAAATACAGCAAATGTGATTGTAGACTAGTCAACCACCACAAGGAATTTTGTGAAAAAAAAAACCACTGAGATAAATCAACTTCCCTGAAGAACAGGCTAACAGTTTTTATTTTTTTTAATTAAAGACTGTAAGCAAAAGTAGTTCAAGATTAAAAAGTAAAATTTTTGGTGAGAGTGAAACAAGTGATAGAATCTACCTAGTACCAGGCCAAGAAATACTATGGATTACTAAGACATGGTGATACTTGATGAATATGAAGTTAGAGGCTCAGCTTGAATATACAAGTACATTGCTCAATAATTTCAAATTCAATCCACTATCGGCATCAATATACTACCTTTCAACACTAACGTATATCATTTCACCTTACCCATTATGTCTTGGCAATTCTTGGCACAATTCGGATCTGTTGCAACGGGATTGCCGTTCCACCGGAGGACCCACCATTAGGCACTTTCCACCGTAACTATCTCTCCCTCCGAGGTCCTTGGTACCCGACATCCCGCGTAGGTCAATCCCGGGATAATTCCGATCCACCGAAAAACTCACGAAGACTACCGAAGACTCCCATGAAACACAACATGCGACGACACTAAGCAACTAGTACAGAAAAGATAACAATACCCAAGCTACCACATCAACGACAAAGCATTCTTTGCCAACATCAAGGAGCCCTTTCCCGAATGAGTACCGGTGATTTTTCAACAAGCCCCGCGGGTAGGAGGCAAGGACTAGAAGCACCGGGGAGAGTCCCCATCGGCGGTGTGCGGATCTTGATTTGAATACTCTCTTTGGGAGCGGTGGAATTTTCTAACGTCCGATCACCCCATTACGTTAATAATACGGGGAATGCCTCCCCCCCAGTCTCTGCTAGCAAAGGTGAGATTGAGAGTTGAACTGTGTCTCCCCTTCCATCCTGTCAGTTATCGTACCCGCGGGTTGGAAAAACGATTTCCGGAAGGTAGCACGGGAGAGGCCGGTGGTGAACGAACCGTTACCAAATATTTTGCCAGTGCGAGTGAACAATTCCAGCGCTCTGAACAGACTAGGCCCTCCGGAGGGCCCGGTGGGGTGACTGGCTGGTGGCCCCGACTAGAGGGGACCGCAAAATGTGGCTTTCTCTGGTTTCGGACATCTCGGGGTGGGAGTCATTGGGAAGGAAAACGAGTCCTACAATTTAAGACGGTTCGTAATAGGGGGTTATATGGGGCAGCAGGGTATTTAATGCGGCTCCGTGATGTAGTTAATCATCGTGGCAGAGGTCCGGGAGGTGCATCGGGTCGTACCACCCATGGCCTTTTAACTCCATCATTGGAAGCGACTCCAGCGAATATGACGGCGATAGGGATATGTCCGGGAAGCGGATTGGCTCACTAGGTAATAATTAGCTTCTATATCTTGTTGAACAATTGGCCTGTTTCGCACCTCTTATATCACAATACCGTAGCCTCCACTCCAACACTCACGAAATTGTAAAGAAGGCATTTCAACCTGAAGGTTGACTAATCAATGGTCAGTTGAACGGTCGGCTTAATGGAATAGCTTCCACATGAGGGGCAAAATTTCTAGTAACCGTTTGTGGTAGATGAACTGTTGCATCTGGAATGGTGAATGAAAAAGGTGCATTGTTAACCGAACGTATCCTGAGGAGCACCAAATACTTGGCAGTAAACCCTTTCGGATACCGGTACGGTACTGTACGGTACAGTACTGTGGGCCGAGAAATGGATGATGCTGTACTATTCAAAATGTGAGACCTTTGCAAAAACACAACCAGGCGGCAATGAACAAAATATTTACCCGTACACCCTTTTGCATGCATTTTCATGGCGCAAACAGTGCAATGGAATCAATTATAAAACGTTTGCGGGAGGAACGAAGAATTACTAAAATCGCTCCAGAATAAACGGAGTGACCGGGTGAAGTAGTTAGGCATTTTCCAGGAATTCCCGGCATAACAAATCACCCCCCAACGTACAGGTACCCCTATGAACCAGGTGGAGACAAACAGACAGAAAGCCTTTCCAATGGCTTATGAATTCTAAAATATAACAGCTAACTGTACATATCATTCCTCTTATTCACTCCACTTTTTTGAATTTTTCCCCGCAGTTTTACGAAGGGTTGAGGGTAAGGTAGCTCTCGGCAAAGGCTTCACATTTCCATGGTACATTTCTCGGTGGCAGATATCCCCAAGGGTTTAAATTTACCGCAAGCTCGTCCTATTCCAAAGGTTGGCCCGCCAAAGCGAGGAACCTAACCTTTCCAAATGGGTACTAGCCCACAGCGGCTCGACCTTGCAATGTCTCAAGAACACTTCTCAAATATCATAGGATAAAGCGCTAACGCCGGCAGTCTCTGGGCATACGGGTGAAGTAAATGATGGGACCAGCCCGGTTGCTACCAAAGCAGGGAGCTTGCGGGCCTTCATATTAACCAGAAGTTTGATACAGAGGCCCTATCGCTGCTGTCCCTTATCTCCGCCCCTTTTTGGGAGATAGGTATTTTTCCGCTCTGCCGGTAATATCAAGTGGGAGGGCAACCTGAAGATCTTGTTACCACTCCAAAAAATCCCGTTTGAGGCATGGTCGGGTGGAATATCAATTCGAGCAGTTGTGGATCGGGACTTGTCAGAACTCTAAAATTTATGCGCGTAATTCCCCCAGATAATTGAAGCCATCGCCGCAATGTCTTGAATTTAACCATTTTTTTGACAGCTCCCTGTTACCCCCGATAGAACTGTCTGCAGATGGGAGAATGCCGTTGTCCTACAATTTTCTTCACCTGTGTTCACGTGTTGACATCGGCACGGGATTTGGCATGGAGTTGACACAATCAATACCATAGACCTCGACTCGAAGTTGGGGTTCGAATATATCGTAAGGGGCTATACGAGCGGCGTTACCACGTTAGCCCTTGGCTATCAGAATTATATAATTACCACCGGGCAAGGGGCACGGGACCACACCTTCCAAGGGGTTATCCCATGTTGCAAATGGCCTGATCTGGCCACGGTCTGTGTTCAAAGCTGCCCCCGGGATCCGCAGGGGACTACCGGGGGTTCTGTCAAGAAGTCTGGATCTTAGGGGGACGCTAGACCCGACTTCGGTCTAAATCTATTATCCTAGTCGCACCGACCAAGCATATTAGTAGCTAATCCCTCCGCAACCCATAAAATAAAACCAAACATTAAGATAGATAGACCCACTATGTCCAGGGCAGTGGTATGGGGCAATAGCTTTTAAGTCGGAAGGCGGGCGCTTCTGTGCAAGATGCCGGCGGGGTGATAGAGTCGGGGGTGGAACGGCGGTGGGGGATCACAGCGGACAATTTGGGACTGTGGGGGCCGCCGGACAGCGACGGGGCTATGGTGACCGGGGGGGGGGGCGCGATTGCACCGTGCGGGGTCTCGGTTTCTCCCTTTTGGATCCCACGTTCTTGTGCTCATAGATCCTGGGTGCAAACACAGGAATAGGTGATATCTTTGTTGATACTTCTGGCAACAATATCGTCGCGGTTTGTATGACAGTCCGCCGGTTTCCCCGTAGTTAGATATGATGGGCTTTGCTCACAGGAGGGCGACAAGATATGAATAGAACTGGCAAGACACGCCCTGTAGCATAACCGATCGCGAGCGTGACAGATTTTGCAACTAGCTGCAACTCTACATCATTTAAAGAAATACAGCTTTAGTGAACTTGACTAGTTAGGTTTTTGTGTAATGCTAGGGCATCTTCGTGGGTACATAGGCTTGCCCGGGTGTTCATCTCCGCCCACAGCACCCGGGAACAGGAAGGGGGTGTGTTGCAGATCCGTCCCCAGAGACTCGTAGAGTTTTCGGCCACATTTTTTCCCAAGTACATCTTCCACGGGACGGGTATCCGATGAAACCAGTATTACGATCAACGGCCCCACCCGCCGGCACAAAACGCCACTTATCCTGAGATCCTAGGGCATCTCCTCTTATCCTGTCCTTTAAAAGCACTGACGTCAAAGTTCATTCCACACTTGATCCTTGCACTGCTCAAAATGATGCGGAATTGCTCGAAATTATGGCCCACTTGGTCGTTCAACTGGATATGACAAATTCCAGTTTTGGGAAAGAAGCTGTTTCGTGGTCAGCAATGTTCTGTAATCATACGGGATTGCAAAGTAATTGTCAATAATATCAGTGTAGAGGTAGTTATGTTTCGGGATATTGGTAAGGGATACCAAGATCTTTCCAATCTGTAAGATCTGCACAAAGTACGGTGGATTACCTTTGTGACCTCATTTATGGTATCATACCGGAAAGGGAGGGATACAATTGGCTAAGACAATAGATAAAGCAAAAGGGACCTCCGGGATTTTGTTTCAACGGTAAAAGAATCTGTTTTTACGGTGAAAACCGCTCTTATGCCTATGATGTCGAAAAGAGCAAGTGATTTTGGGTGAGTGTAGTGAACGGCTCTTGTGTGTCTTGGTTTTACGTGAAACAGCGAAGAAAACTGAAGATGTTAGGCTATCTAACCCTTGGGAGTTTCAAAAGCGCTGCTTGAACAAAAGGGATCAGATGGCGAGCCGGCGAGATGGTAAGGTGACTATCCTCCGTGCATCAAGGCTTCCTGGTAAGGCGGAGCAAAAAGCTGGGGTAAGCTTTTTCGTTGTTTCTCACTTTCAACACCACAACAGTTTCCGCTTCTGCCAGGCTTCGGTGAGATAGGGCGGAGAGAGGGGAGCTTTTCGACTTTTTCAAGTTTGAATACACAGCCAAAGCTTACCCAATAACCAATATAAGTAGAGCTCAAACAATATCGTTCGTCCATCACTCAGCGCCCAAAATTTCCCGACGCAACTCAATAGTACTGTACACAGGATACCACCACACCACAACTTCCGGCTCTTCCACCATCACCTATCCCAAATGGTATCGTTCCCATTTTACGATGAAGATGCGCCTGCTATCCCCTCTTCTTCTCAAGTGCCGGGACGGAATGTGTCGGTCCATCCAAATTACTACCTCACGGAGGGGCTCTCGCGTGCCGAGCGCATGCAATACCGAGGTCCCCGCGCATTCACCAGGGAAATTCTTGAGCACACCATGCAAGCGAGGTTGGGTAATGCGGGTCACTATATGGTTTATGGCCCTATTACACAACGACAGTTTGCATCAATCGGCCATATTCGCGACATGCGCCACCGGGGACTTAGGTTCATGTACCTTAAGGGAGAGCAAACCTTAGTAATCAAGGTGAAGATCCTTGGGCAAGAAATGGCAGATTTCATGTTTGAGGTAATGGTCATGATGAAGATAATACAGGGCGGTCTACTGAACACGCTTCTTCCTATCGGCGGCGCAACCATGATCGCACCGAGTGGCCTAAAGGAACCGGATTACAGCTTCAAACCTACGTCTCGCCCCTGCCGGAATCCTTGGCCAACACTGGTTATCGAGACTGCGCTTTCCCATTCACGGGCGCGCTTACTGGTTGACACGCGCTGGTGGTTGGAGAATGGGGACGGACAAGTGAAAATCGTTATCGCAATCTCCGTGTCTAGGGCGGATATGAGGATGCATATCGAAAGGTGGGAAAATGTTTGTGTGCCGAACCGGAGAGTCACACGGGCGCACCCGAATCACATCATGCCCATGCCGGCAAAAACCCAGGAAATTGATATCGTGGGTGATGTCGTTTTTGGTGCCCCCATGAAACTAGAATTTGAGAAGCTCATGCTCCGCCAACCCGAGGCCGGGGAAAGTGATATGATATTCGATACACAGGATTTCCAGCATTTCGCGACGAATTTCTGGCATCACATGGAATGGCCCATGTCCTAGATGAAGAAGTTGTAAGTGAAGCTCAGATAAATAATCTGGGAAATTACGACAACGGCTAATTAAGCTTCAGGTTAGCTTTCGGGTTTAGAGATTGGACCGGATCGTAGTTGTAGGCGCAGGGTGGGGATGGGTTCATGCCGGGACAACGATCTCCCGGCGGCTGAGTGAGGGCGGGGGTTCGTGCGAGGCTCTGGGGTTTCTTGTTGAGTATGATATGATATAACGGGCCGCCAGCTGGCGGCCCTACTGGTTTGTATTTTCCCCCCACCTTATCAACATTGATACACATTTTTTCCTTTGTTATTTTCCCTGTTCAGGTCCCCTTTGCCCCATCCAGTTTAGTTTATATTACTTCCTTTGTTATCTTCGTCCTTCTTTTGGCCACTCCTTGTTATTTAGTTATATCATACCTTATAGTTATATTCGCACCTTGTGTTAGGTCCAGAACTGTACTATTCAAATATGACACATGACGGTGAAGGTACCCGAGTCCGAAGGTAGAGTAACACGTGTTTGCTAAGAGGTATGGTGGGGACAACAAGCTTCCCCCTGCCCCACTATCCGCCGGCAGTTGCAAGAGCCGCTAACTGGCATGGTTGAACATATTCTCCGCGGTATCATAGCTCATGAGAGGCCGCGGGCGGAGTAACGGTTACCGGATATTTTGCCAATGCTAGTGAACAAGGCTTAATGGCCGTGTTGTGGCAAACAGTCCAGGCACCGGCGACACACTTCCCCAACAGGCCCCGTTGACATCGTTTGCTAGTATCCGAGCATCGCCTTTTTTCGGGGACATTGTATCAACCTGCAGTGAGCCCAGGCGTCCTCTTTATGCCGCGGCCAAAGGCGAGAGGGACCGTCTCGCCGGGGCCCGACGGGCGGCAGCTCAGGGTCACAGCAATGTTCTGTAATCATACGGGATTGCAAAGTAATTGTCAATAATATCAGTGTAGAGGTAGTTATGTTTCGGGATATTGGTAAGGGATACCAAGATCTTTCCAATCTGTAAGATCTGCACAAAGTACGGTGGATTACCTTTGTGACCTCATTTATGGTATCATACCGGAAAGGGAGGGATACAATTGGCTAAGACAATAGATAAAGCNGGGTGGCTAAGATCGCCACAGTGTCCGGCTTCAACTCGGCCGCGCGAGTAGAGGGGAAGGAATTGGCTGAGATATGAAGGACAGAATTCGAACGAGTCCGCAGAGCTTACGGAGAATATTTGTGGTAATGGGAGAAAGCCGCATTCCCCAACGGGGCCACTCGTCCAGTGAGCTGCCAGCCTTGACCTTCGGAGTAGTGGTTCACTTTGCCCTACTTGGCCCGGTAGTTCTGTTGCAAGAATGTAGGATGCTCTCACTCACTCGAGCCACGCGATATATTTCCTCCCACCATCAACCTGTGTCATTTGCGCTCTTGTTAATGCTCCAAGTGGGCTATGAAATCATTTTTCTATTAAACCTTTATATTTATTTAAAACTAAATCCCTTAAGGGTAAACACAGAAAATCTGGCAGCCACAAATCCACTTACGGGTGATTCAGGTATCGCAACAGAACAAAGTCTTCCGCACCCCTCTGCATCGCGTCGGCTACCGTCACCCCGGAGGGTGTCAGGTATTTGGAGGAAAGAATTGTGCGCTTGTTCTTGGGGATCCCGGGCGCCGCCAGTGGAGGCTTCCCCCTAGGATGATCTTATGTATTCAAGAATCAGTTCCCACTAGCGACTAGATAATCGCAAAATCTTCTTATTCCCCTAAAATATACACTATACCGCATGGTGTATTCGCCCCTCGCCATACGCCACCACCGTATTTTCCCGCGCCCTGGCATCCAAAACCTGCCGAAACCTGTCTAGTTTCCTTGGGGGGCTGGCCTTGCCGGACTCTGTGGCTTAGTCCCGCTTCTGGGGATCGCTGTGGCGGTCCTGGCCTGACTCCTGATATCGATATGGTGCCGGGTGGTCGATCATAATTGCTCTGATTCGGGAAAGTTTCAGCGCACCGGTATACATTGACCTAGAATAAACTGAATGCTACCGTATAGGTCAACACTCCCGCCATCTACATGACTGGAAAAGCGCCGTCTGTTACCCCCGCATCTCTTACCGAGGGGGGGTGGGGGTTGGGGCCCTTAGGGGTGTAGAGTGCTCGTTCCCATGACCTATGATACCGACACTATGGTTGCCGTGACCAAGGTACAAAACTGAATTCTTCAACTGATGCTAACTGGTGTAGTTCGATGCCTCCCTTAAATGATTAACGGAAGAGTCCGAAAGGAGCAAATTGGAAATTGCACCCCCCCCAGGCCTTATGCCAATCATCACCCAACCATCCCGGCTACCTGCTTCCCCCGGGCCCCTCACGTCAGTTCTTCCTATCATACTCCACCAGGCGTATTGGTCCTCATAGGCTCCCGCTGCCCAGTGCAGATGCCTTTAGTTCATCGGTTTGCAGTGAGAATCGCGCATGCGGGGAGATGTACCGCTGTTAAGTAGAGGGTTTTGGGATGTACGTTGACAAGCACACGGAAGTGGATTGTTTTTTCATCTTCTAACCGGAGGTGCAGGATATGAGTTTCCCGTTTATTTGATAGGTTACCCGTTGCCGGAGAGCCCCAGGTATCTAGTCCTTGGTTTCCTTTCCTGCTTCTCACCCTATGCTGTTAGTCATTGCGTGGTTCGTTTGAAGCATCATGGATGATCACGAGATATCCAGATAGTTCTGGATAGTTGCAGGATGGCGCAGGATCATGATTTGTCCGAGTTGTGTGATTCCTTAGACTTTGTAGTGGATATTTTGCGTTCTAGAGTTAACGAGAGCGAGGAATATCCCTTCAGCTGTCCTGTACTCGCGCGGCCGAGTTGAAGTTGCGCACCCAAAGTTAGTGGTATTGTCGAACCAACAACGGCGTCTTTTGTTCTTGCTTCTACTGGTGATAATAATTTTCCGACATCAGCAAAGCCGTCGCCTGGCTATTCAGGAGGCTGAAGTACAACGACACCAGAGGTTCCATCCCTACCGGCCACCAATCAGCTATGTTCCACGAGTGTTTACCCTTAATGCTTGTGGATGGGATGATACAGACTGCATTGAATATCTTAGGTAAATTGAATCCTATTGTAGAAACTGAACTGAATTGCAAGCTAAAACTTGAATCCAATACCATAAAGATTCACAAAGGCAGAAATACCTCATCTGGTTCTTCTCTTCCAACTGGACTCGTCTGGGGGAGGAATCTGGAGATATGGGTATCGGCCACATCCTGAGAAAGCAATCTGTATCCTCCTTTTCCAGCTTTCAAGTGGGCAACGATTGAAGGACCTACTTAAGGTTTTTGGTACTTCCCAAGAATGGCTATCAACTATCTTTAATGATACTATGATATGGTTGCTACAAAGATACGGTAAAAAGCTTTAGTGGGATGAAAACCACCTATCGAGGGCAAAGTTAATCGAGTATGCTGGTGCTTTCAAGGATACAACTGGGCTTTCGGGTAAGATTATCTGCTGTCACTACTTTTCAGTTTATTAGAACATTGGCTTAACATATGGAAAGTAGGAATCTGGGGATTTGTAGATAGGACAATGAGACCATTTTGCCATATGAGCTATGATTAGCAAAGCTTCTACTCGGGTTTCAAAAAGGCACATGGTACTAAGTTTTAGAGTATTGTGATATGTGATAGACTATTGAGTAACTTAACTGGTCCATTTCCGGCCCGAGTAGGGGATTGGATTTTGTGGGAACGCTCAGGTGTAGCTGATCAGCTATGACAAATTATGGGCCGTGGTGATGAGGCATTGTATGTTTATGGTAATGCTGCGTATTCACCAGCATTTGGAATAATGGGTCCATTTCGTGGAAAGGGTATGACACCAGCTAAGGAAGCAGTAAATGTGATCATGTTAGGACATAGAATTGTAGTGGAATGAGGGTTTGCACACACAGTTAACTACTGGTCTTTTGCTGCATTTAAACATGGTTTGAAACTTCATCTTTCTCCTGTTGCTGCCTACTATATGGTAGCAATTTTGCTTACAAAGTGTCATACTTACCTCCATGGGGGAAATCAGACTTCGGAAAAGTTTAGGATAGATCCACCATCATTGGAGGAGTATTTGTATTTAGAAAACATTTGAGGAAACATGTATCAAAATCTAGGAAGAAGCAGAGCCAGATTTCAACAAATCAAGAATGGTTGTAGTATTAGACTACACCTGTACAAGAGTCTTATCAATTTCCTCCTGCTTCTCCTCCATCCTGTCCATATGCCTTGCAACAGATGTAACTTGACCCGTAACCTCCAATCCTACATCTGAATACACTTGAACAAGAAGCTTCTCCTCTGTCTTTTGCCCTTTATTTCCTTCTTAAGCCAGAAGACCATCCACTATTTTGTCCAACACCTTTGTTAACCCAACATTTTCTGCAGCAATCTCATCATCCAAATGCTTTCCCCGATCTTAAACCTTCCTTCTCTTTTCCTTCCACCCTTCAACTCACTTTTCTTTTACCTTTCTCTTAGATAAAACAGTAGCGGAACCCCCCACCACTTCAATATCGGAATCTCCTGGACTTCTTGCAATTGGTATATGACTGGTAGTCGTATCTTGAAGTGATGCTAAAGCCTACTCAAAAGTCCGCTTACCAAAGAGCGTAGGTATCATGTGGTCGTGATGAATCTCACTAGGGACCTTTTCGATCTCCGCAAATTCTGAGCTTGCAACAGCTGGTTTTACTGATCCACGGCCATCACTACTGCAATACAAGAAAAAAAATAGAAATTAGTATCCTGATTTATAAAAGATATAATATAAATTTATCATACTACTTGTGAAGTGCTTCAGCCAGACATCACTTAGGTACAGATATACATACTGAGTCTACGCGCTTATTCCACAGCTCCATTGACTGCTCACACTCGCCATCCTGTTGGGCGGTTCCTGTTTCCGGGGAACAGGATACCATCATGATTGCATAGTCATCTAATATCTTCCGTGTGATCGGAGCTGGATTTTTCACATGCCTTCCCAGTTGTTGACTCGGAAGTCTAGCTGTCTTCTTCCAAAACTCTCCATGACCTCTAGGAACTGAATACTCTGGTGTGTACAGAAGACCGGGATGAATAACAGCAAGCTTTTCATCTTTTGTTAGGTGAACTCACTGGTTCTCATCTCAAGCACTGGTTGGTTGCACTCCAGCAAGATTGGAGGAGCTGGGTGGTATGAAGATACTTCCAGCATTCTGGCCTGTACATTCAGATATCGCAGGATGATGGTCACAGTAATAACAAGTAATAGTCAGGTGTAAACAAAGCACTTTAAGAAGTTTTCTTAATTAAGAACATTTCTTAACCCTACTTTCGCTACTTGCCACACTGCACTACAGCCTCTTCTTACTAGTGGGGCCATAATCCTGGCCGTTGCTGTGGAGATAGTAAAAGTGTCGTAATTAAGCAAAATAGCAAAACCTCCCTAACAGAAACAGGCATGATACCATGTATAAAGAACTGAATTCAGTACCAATTCTAAAGTATCTATTGATTTCATGTTGTTTTCTTTTCTCATACCATTTAAGGTACCAGTCTGACTTTGACTATTTGCTCTATGGTACTTGACCTCTCAACCATATTTGCTTGTCAAAATAAAAGTCCATCCTCAGCGTTTACCTATCTATGGACAATCACTCCACTACAACACAAAAAAACATGCCCAATAGCCTCCTATCCACCTAATCGTACATCTGCCAAACTGCAGATCCATACAGCTACTGAATCACATATCCTATAGGTAATCCAACAGGCTCTGCGGTATCAAGACTCCTGTTGCCTGAGGGGATTGGGTGTTCGAGAATGGGTGGGTGGAGATTCTTCCAAATATCGCCCATCTCAAACCACAAGATGTGACTGTAGTTAACCATTGAAATTATTCCCACCTCCAGGAAGAATAATCTGTCTATACTTTGCATGGAAAGTTGAACCCTTTTGATCAATGACCTCTCTGGGAAGGTCATTCCAAGCCATCAGCAAGGCTTCCTTTGCCAAATCAACTATCTCTCAGCTTGCACCCACAAACTGCCAGGTAGATATCTCCTCCTTTTCATAGTCCCAAAGAGGTTCAATCTGATTCCAATCAGCGGATTTTGAAGGCCAATCCAGCGCGATAATACCTCTCTTAAGTCTCTCCTCTATATCCACACTTTGTGCTATCAGGTGTGCTGGTGCATTGTCTTCAACCAAGTAAGTTAAAGGCATGCTAGTATTTTTCTGTATCTTATCTATCCATGGATAGAGTTTTGGTCTTAAAACCCACTCCTGATATGCAACCCAGTTTATACCACCTCGGCCCTGAAACTCCAAGGGTGTTTCCTTAAAGAGTTGTCGGTGCTTGCATCGTTTACGCCTATGTCTTCTGCTTCGTCCATCTTCTGTATTACTGTTCTCGATTCTGATATTGTACTCCTCTATGATCTTTTGCTGCCAGGCACCTGGAATATATACCTGTAAGTGATTGTAGACTTGTTTATCAAATCTAGCTTTGTTTTCACTATTAACAATCTGTTGAAAGCTGTGCTATTCTTCTTTGCTTTCTTGCTCCCAGATATGACAAGGTCCTTTTTGACCAAAGCATATAGCTCTCCAGAGCATCACTTGAGTTGGGCGCTTCTGATGATCTAGGTCATAAATGGTGTACTTGTTTGAATTGATTCCCACATAGCGTGAAACATTTCTGTATTGCCATGGAGCATTGATTTCAATCCATGTTTCCTTGGTGAAAACAATCATATTAATTGCTATTTGTAAAGCCATATGGGCAAACGCTAAATGGGCTTCAATTTGGCTTGGTGAGAGGAATGGTTTATGTGAGGCTTTTTGACCAAATATACAATGCTCGGAGTGAAATACTTGCTCCAGGGTTGAATGAGCAGCTACAATTCCTAACTCTTGTGCAATCTTGGGAAATAGCATTAACCAATGCTCTTTATCCTTTTGACTGAGATCTCAATAGGCTAGTAACTCTTCGTTGTTTTCTGGAAACCTGCATCGGTTTCCACCACCATGTGTACTCTGTAGGCATGTCAAAACATCATTGAAACCCTGTAAGTCCGAAGCATGTTCCTATTTTTACTTAGTTTTCATTTTTAAAGCTGCAGATACCTAAATACAAATGCCGCCCAAATATACACTCACTACTGGTTGGCTAAATCTTCATAGTCATTGCTTCAAACTCTGGTATCAGAGAACAAGCCAATCAGCAGAGACTATGTATTTTGATAGGTTAAATATTTAGGTACATAGTGACCATATCCTGGAATATTTACCTTCACCCTTCATACGATCTCCATCTCTGTCCTCTTTTTGATACCCACAGTGCTTTCAATCTGAGTGAAGGACATGTTTCTGTATCAATTTAACAAGAGAATTGTAGCCTGCTTGAGTAAAGGCACATGTGGTGCACTTCCAATCCCGCAATGTGTCAGAGGCATGTTGAGAAAGGATAAGTTTGACACTTTGATATTTTTGCAATCGGAGGTGTTCTTGTTATTATGATGGTATCGTTGAACCATAGTTTCAGGATACAATCACATACCAGTATCAGGTGTTGCCACAGTATCTAGTACTGAATCCAGTACCTTATCAATAACGTCATACTTATTTCTATTGCCTGACAATCATTGCTAGCTCTAGGTACGCAACTTCAACTCGGCCACACGAGTGTTCTCACGCATATTAGTGATTTCAGTTAGTGCGGAATGTAGACCTCTATTGCCTGTTCTGGTCTGATGGTTACAACCATTATCTTCTTGACTGCTAAGGGTGCATCTTGTTGCAATGCGAAACCTCTATAATGACCATGATTAACTATGCCAAGGTTCCTGCTGATTATATAACCGGACACAGTTGCAAATCTTGCAGCACATCTACAACGTGCCTTACAGCTCAATGCAAAATTCTGCTCAATGCAAGATTTTTAAAAATATCACTGCATGAAATATAATTCTTTACCAATACCTCCAAATTTGCTTTTCCTTCTGCTGCTGCTTTTTTACAGACTGCTTAAGGTCTTGAAAAATTGGTTTCCTGTTTTTTTTACGGTCTTGTGCAGCATCCTTTCTTAGTTTTTCCAGTTCCCACTCCACGTTATCCACCCTCCTCTGCCTATTATCCTCTTCCCTTTTTACATACAATTGCTCATGCCTGGTGTGCGTACATTACACGACCTTTCTGCACTGAGGGCCGGGAATGGGTTTCATGACTTTATTGTTCTAGTTCGGTAGCCTGAGTTCTTGCTAACTCCTGATAGGCTGTGGCTCCAGTCTATGGTGGTATATAGCTTGCCTTAATAATACGCAGTAAGTTGACCTTGAAGGTTGGTGATACCGGATCCGTATTCTCAAGGTATCGTCCTGGCGGCTTTAGAGAACGAATTGTATGGGGTGTAGAAAGTGTAGAATATGGGCATGATGGTGGAGTACTGGCTCTGGCTTGCTGAGTATTGTATACAAGGGTAGTGGAAGAATTTGGAAGATGGGAAAGGACAATCTCAGGATTGCATGGTAAAAGTTCGGTATCTGAAAAGGCGGAAATAATCCTGGTTTGCTTAAATGCTTGCGATCGTATAGAGGCTAGTGATGAGAGGAACTCAATCTTGTTGAAGTCGGAGCATCCAGTCCGTGTAGCATTATCAATAGCTGCGGCATGATAGTGTTTCAAGTGCTGAAATACAACTATGTCCAGACTTTGTAATAAATGCGTCTTATCAGGTGGGAGATAAAAACGGATTATTTTCTTCTCTTCACGAAAGGAAATAACCTCTCTGGTACAATGTGAGCGGTATCCGTCAAGGAGTAGAAGATGAAAAGCTCCCACCTGCCAGTATGTGGAAAAGGTTTCAAAAGTGTTTTAGCCACTCTAAAAACAGCAAATTGTTTGAGTACCTGGTTTCAGAAACAGAGAGTAGGACATCATCCTCAAGATTCATTTTTGTTGTCTAGTCCGCCATTTGCAGGGCCTCCGGAAGTATTAGCATTGGTGGTAAGACAAAACCATCAGCACTTATAACCTTGGAAGACATTACTAACTTGATATTTGTTCAACTTAGCGAATAGAACTTACCGTTTTGATCTATCATTATGATCCATTGGTCACGTCCGGTATGGATACAAAAACCTGTTGGGTCCAAATTATATAGGTCTTCATTCCGGATTCCTTTCTCATCATGAATTGACTTATATCGTTTGAACCAATCAACAATCTCACTGGAATTATATGCATTCTTCCTTTCATGATATAAGGTCTTCTGCTTTTTGATGTGAAACTCAGGATGCTATTGGAGAAAGCGAGTTGTCCATGCTAGACTAACAGTAGGGGGCGATATGGTGGCATCCATGCTTGGGTAATTTTGTCGAAGCAGACTATTGGCACAATTCTTAATCATTGGAAAGTGAGCTGAAGTACCAATCTCATCCAGATGTCCTAGATAGCGGCAAAGCACATCCTCTTCATCATCTGAAAGCTTTCTATTAGTCGAAGACCTTTGTATTTTTGGTGAATAGCTATTCTATCTTGTCTATACTCGTTGCCCAGTAATATCAAACCCCCGTGCAGCCGCAGAAACATTAGGTTTTGGACTATTTACTAAGCTCTGACATGCAAGCTCAATCCCAGCTTTAATTTCGATATAGGATAAGCTTATTGGAACAGTTTTTGCGGGTATCGTAGGGGTTTTCATAACCGGCAGAAGAAAATCTCGCATTGAGCAGAATTTTGCAGTGAGCTGCAAGGCACATCGTAGACGTACCGCAAGGTTTGTAACTGTGCGTGGTTGTATAATCAGCGGGAATCTTAGCACTATTATAGCGCTTTGATACAAAGCGCTATTTTGTGAAAAAATGTTGTGTCCGGTAAACAACAAGTTGCAGCAACCAGGTTGACACAATGTGAGCAAAATAAAGTTTTTGGAAAAACAGAAAAAAGCTATTTTTTCCAAAACAACATACTGACAGAACCCTAACCCAACTACCCCAATGACTATTTTGGATGTAAAAGTCAATGTATCATAAATGTAGATAGAAGATAGAACAAATACATACAAGATTGAACCCAATGACCACCACAGAGGCACAACCTTGTTCTTCTTTTATGTTGTGCCAAATAGGGCAGCTTGTAGGTACCTATGCAAGCTTGCATTTCAATAAATAAGCCTGACAAATCTTGCCATTAAGCAGCAAAAGGTCCATCAGCAAGCTACCCACCTCCACTGCACGGCAGATCTATTAAGTAATACGAATGCCCAAGACAACCTTTTTGGACCTGGGAAATTGGCTCATTTGGAATAGGGAGCTAGGAGAGTCTCGCAAGATACCGGTTGAGCAGCAAGTGCTCATCTTTCTGGTGATTGTTTATTATCACTACTTAAACCGAGAGGTGCACAAATGATTTCAAGTCAGCAGATATGCAGTAACAAAGCAAGTTTTTGTATTCAAATTAAAAAAATATGTAGATAATTTTTACTAAATTACTAGAGTTTTCAATAGAGTTCTTGAGACGCTGGTGGAATTGTCCGGAGAAAATATTAAAATACCGAGTACTGAGAGTGTTCCATATAAAATTCTAAAAGAGAAAGGAATTTTGTATCACTGTTTTCAGGATGCAATAGAGGCTGCAGAACGTACTTATATTCCAGCAAAGCTGCCAGGTGGGGATTTTGTACAATTTCGGAATCGCAAGCAAGATGTGAGCCAAAATGTACTCGGTATTTATACATTTGGGCTTTTATTCTTGTATGTTATCCCAGGGTGGAAGGGCTCTGCACATGATAGCCGGGATCTAGAGTGGGCATTATGAAATGGGCTAGAGATACCATAGGGAAAATACTTTCTCGTAGATGCTGGTTATTTATTATAGAAGGAATATCTGACTCCCTATTATAGTATCCGATATCACTTATGGGAGCAGGAAATTTCCAAATTGTGGTAAATATTTAGTTCTTTTTTTTACTATACAAATACTCCTACAGGTTTGTAATACAACCGATGTGCTAATAAAAAAAAAATAACCAAGTAGGCCCAAAAATAAGGAGAAGTTATTTAACCTATAATATACGCAGGCTAGAAATTGTATAGAAAGAATTTTTGGAACATCCAAAAAGTGGTTTCCAATTTTGAAGTCACTGAATGAATACCCCTATGACTCACAAGTAAAGTTAGTACTAGCACTTGCTCCTTTACACAATCTTATTTTTAAATGAAATGGGGAGGATGGATATTTTGTATAGGAGCGGGAAGAGGAAGAAGAGGGATGGAGAAGAGAGAGTAGGAACTGGAGTGGGAGGGAGGTATTGGTCTCAAATGAGTTTGATATTGATCCAGCAGCAGATAAGGTCCAAATAAAGGCTTTTTAGGATAGAATGGCAGAGCAGATATGGATTGACTATTAAGGTTATATAAATAGACAGTATAAATATTGTATATACACTATTTTACTTGATTATAAGAATGCAATAAACAAAAGAAATAATACAGGTAAATTGAAATAGAAACTCCTACAGTGTATTGATTGCCTCTTGTATCCATAGGTCTCTTGCTTCTCCTGCCTATAATGCCATAAAAATTGATGCTTTTACCTCATTTTCTATAGCTACCAATGCTTTTACAAACTGATCAATTGTAAATCTAGACCTATATTGCTCCTGCAGCTGTTCAACTACCAAATCCACCTTGGACCACTGAATCATTTATGTGATAGCACTAAGACAATCCAGTGCCTAGGCGATTGTATGACCTGTTGTCTTCCGCTCTCACCAACTCTTTTTGCTCACCATTATTCTTTCTTCTTTCTCTTCCTCACTGCCACTTCCTGGTGCTAATGCATTCCATCTTTCTCTCTTCCTTCTGCCACTTCCCCCAAGCCAAGTACTCTCATCTACTGTAACTTCTCTCTACTCTCCATCCTCTATATCACTCTTACCACTTTCCTCTCTCTCCTCCTATCGTAGATATCCCTTTCCACCCTCTTCTCTGGAGATAATGGATGTCTCCAGGGCTGCTTGTATATATGCGGTATTGGATTTTGCTAATGCCATTGCAGGTGACCTACTGGTTTGGCATTTGGGCTTACTGCGTTGTAGGAAACTGGGATTCAGTTTGTGAAGTAAGGTTTGAGATAAGTGCATATTCTCCAGTTGCCGATATATTTGCACAAAGTTCATGCAATTCATTGGAATTAACTAGACTTCATTTATGGAACCTTTCAGCTTCTGGAGGTACCATTATAGAAAACATCCGACCCACTTTCTAGTGCTGTTGGAACTTTCTGTACTGCATCCCATCCAAAGCCTGAATTGTTTTTTATTGCCATATAGGTATCGCAATCCTTTTTCAACTATCATTTATTTTTTTGTTCTATTTTTATACTCTTTAGCATACATTCTCAAGATTCAGCTAATATATGTTGGACCACTTGGTTTTCAGTTGACTTGCTTCCAAGCCAATTGGATGAGCTGCCTTACGTGCTTCCTTCACTGCCCTCCATGCTCTTTTTTTTTTTTCAAAACCATTTTCCACCCTTTCTTCTTGAACAACCTGCTCCTACAAAGTCCTTAGCAAGGTTTCCACCATTGCCTCTGTCTACTTAGTTTTTGCCACTTCACTTGTAATGTTAAAAAATGAGAAGAACAAGGTAGGATTAATTGAAATTGAAAATGTTTGCTTGAGTATGCAACAGAATCTGACTATTTGTATTGTTGTGATTATTACATAATACATATTTCTTGGACATTGTTTGTATATCAACCAGACATGCACTGTGACTTTTATTTTACCAGATTATGCTAACTTGAGATAACTCTAGTATCTGGTTGCAACTTGTGTTTTGCGATTATAGTACTATCCAACACCCATGACCACCAGACACACCCTAAAATTTTGGAAAGACAGTGCATAGTTTGAGTTATTACTGTAGTTCTCATTTGTTCTCAGTGAGGGGTATTCAAAGTTGAAAAAGCTGGACAAGTGTTAGCTTACCTTGATGTTTCAGATAATCTTGGCTCACACGGAAATGGTTAGCTTATCTTATCATTACTTGAAGCTGTGTTTGACGGGGACGGTAGGCGAGTCGACCGTTCCGTTCACAGATGATTTTAGCTAGAGAAAGGGTTGTCTTGGCACTATCAGAACGGAAGGAAACAGTGGTTTCTTTGCGGAAACGGAGCGCAACAGTCGTTGCCAAACACTCTCTTACATTATTTTACCTTACTCTACAATACTAGTGGTATTCAAAGTTAAAGAAAGGTACTTTCGGTGGTAAGCAAATATGAAAAGTTGCATTAGGTTACTTTATGGTGTTAGCCAATAGTATCCATGCATTTTGGGTAGCATATTGGAGTGCACCCATGGTAAGTGAAGTTAAAATATCAAAGTTAATTGGAATTCTATCAATACTGTGAAAATTCTATTCATGTTAACAAAAAATCAAGGTGAAGAGATTTTTGCTGAAAAAAAGTTGGTAATTGTTCTTAAGGTATACTATCAGATTTTAGGATTTTGTTTTGATTTATTATTTTGGCTTTATCCATTGTTTCTATATTCTAGTAAAGATTGGTTACATGGTATTTTACTCAAGTTACTAACCTCTTGACCTTGGTAAAAAAGGTATTATAAAGTAAGGGAAAGTGAAGTAAAATAATGGCAAGTTAACTATTTCTGTATGTGCTAAGCTTACATGAAACATCAAGGTAAGCTAACACTTGTTCACCCTTTTCCACTTTGAATACCCCTACTTTTTTTATGGTGGTCAAGAGGTCCCTAACTTGAGTAAACAAACCATGTAACCAAGCTTTACTTAAATATAGAAATAATGCATAAACACAAAAGGATATTTTTAAAATCCAAATAAAATCCTGGGATATGGTAGTGTGCCTTGAGAACAATTACCAACTTTTTTTCTGCAAAAATTTCTTAACCTCAATTTTTTCGTTAACATAGATGGAATTTTCACAGTATTGGTAGAATCCCAATAAACTTTGATACTTTAGCTTTACTTATGATACTATGGTGCACTCAAATCTGCTACCCAAAATGCATGATTACTAGTGGCTATCATGATAAAGTAACCTAATGCAACTTCCCGTATTTACTCGTTGCAGGAAGTACCTTTTTTAACTTTGAATACCCCTAGTGTAATTTACTTGTAGTAACGGGCATCCCGATGTGTGCATATCTGCGGAGTCCTGGGAATGTTTCCCCGTAGTTTTACCAAATGTACAAGGATCAATAGTGCTGAACAACAGTATTGCTTACTCATGACGACAGGGACGACAAGAAATTTTTAAGGTTCCCGTAGTCTAGGAGATACAGCCTTGTGCTTGAAAACAGGTGAAGGGATCGTGTTCTTCACACTTCAGATCAACGCCTCCTGCTGGAAGAACTGTCCGGAGCGTTTCTTTCAACTGCCGTCCCGGTACACGAATAGCAAACCATGTCTCACTATATCTATCCCCTAGCCATTGCCCAAACCTGGGATCAGAAATATGCAAGCGACACGGCTTACTGTTGGGGGAGGGTACTTGCGGCTGAGGACTTCTAGGAAGGCTCCTCGTCGGGCCGTTTACGTTGGCTTCTTCCGCCCCGTGTGCACCAATCCGTGAACTGAAAGGTCGGACTCCGAGGCAAACGCAAGACATGGTCTTGCTACCACCTCGCCGTGCACGGTGTAGGTTACCCCCGGCCTGAGTGAAAAGAATACATGACTTACAGATTAGTTCGGAGACCATATACAATTGGAAACCTTTCCCCCTCAAAAGGGGATGCGGGAGTTGTTCTCTCGAAGTTAGTGTGGAAATTGTGAGCTGGTTGGTAGTAGAACCACGTTGCGGAACGTATATCGAAGGACATATCCAACCAATTGAGCGAGCATTGCACGGAGGTGCTGAAGTAGCGCCACGTATTCATCAAGCCCGGTGCACCCGCCAGGGTCCTTGGTAAAAGGGACTCTCACCGGCATAAACACTATGGTTACAAACCTTATGCTAGCAAAATGTTTAATGTGGATATTAAACTTTTGGAATTAACATGGGCCTCGGATAACTTTAACAGATAATTAAGAGGACTGAGTTACTCAGAAGGATGAAAAAGGAAACAAAAGAAAAATTAGTGTGCATAAGGCAAAAATGACAAAGATTTAGAATAAGAAGAAAGGAAATACTTCAAACCAAGGTAGGTCAATCAAAAGAAAACAAGGAAAAATAAGTTTAACCGCCAACTAATGGCAGGTGATTTCCAACAGGCAAGTCCAGACGTGGCGCTCCCAAACTCCTCCTTTTCCCTTACCGCCAAGGAATGCTTGTCCAAGATCGAAGCCACCCCCCGCCGCACCCGTATCTGAGTTCGGATCCGATACTAACCTCTAAACCTAGACTACAACCCAATTAGCCATTGACGCAATTTCCAAGAATGTTTATTTTAGTTGCACTGACAACTTCTGGTACATTTCTTATTGCGTCCAACGCCAGAGTCTTGTCGCGAAACTCTGAAGATCATTAATATCGAAGATGATATCACCTTCCCTAGCGCCGGGTTGGGGGAGCATGAGTTTCTCGAATTCTAGTGTCAAGGGGGCCCCAGTTACAACGTCACCCACGATATCAATTTCCTGGGTTTTTGTCGCCGTGGGCATGGGGCCATTCTGGTCTGCATGTGTGACACTTGGGCGGGGCATGCTAACGTTTTCCCATTTTTCGATATGCAACCTCATTTCCTCTCTGGACACGGAAATCAGAGTCACCATCCTCGCTGCCTCCGTAGCTTTCTCCAACCACCAGCGGGAATCGGCCGTCAAGCACGGGAGACATCGCGAAAGCCCAGTCTCGATAACTAGTGTGAGCCAGGATCCTCGGCAATGGTGGGATAGGGGTGCAAAGCTAGAATCCGGGTCCTTTAGCCCACTCGGTGTAATCATGGTCGTGCTGCCCATCAGGACCATGTCCTCCTCAAACCCGCCCGCAATCGCTTTTCTTAGTAGAATGGTCTCTCTCTGAAAATACGATTGGCGACATCGTGAGTAACGCTAATCGTAATTTTAACAACCAATGCTTGCTCATCTTTGGGGTACATGAACCTGAGTCCTTTGTGGCGCCTGTCTCGAATACGATCGATGGAGGTAAACTGTTGCTGTGTAACCGGGCAATACACCATGTACTGCCCGGCGTTACCCAACGTAGCTTGATCGGCTTGTTCCATAACTTCCAGAGTGAATGCGCGGGGCCCTCGGTATTGCTTGTGCGCGACGCCTTCGAGCCCCTCCGTGAGGTAGTAGTGGGTATTGACTGCCAGATTCGGCGTGGGGGCTTGGGATGAAGAAGGGGTGGCATAGACAACTCCACCGTGGACAGGGAATGATGCCATTTTGGATAGATGTTTGTGTATGATCTGGTGGCAAGGGCGTGGGGTGGGTCATGTACTGTAATGAGTTGCGTGAGGGAACACTGGGCGGTGAGGGAGGGAGACCTGATCTTGCTTGAGCATTATCTATATTAGCAATTCGGTGCAGTTTCGCGGCGTATTTCAATTTGAAAATCTGAAAGGAAAAGGGTTTTGCCTTCTTTGCTGTTCCAGCGAGGTTTGGCGCAGGGAGAAAGAGATGTGCTGCCCGAAATAAAAACAACGAAGATTATTCCTGGTGTTTGCTTTCCTGTTTCATTTGAGTATGGCACTTCCAAAACACCTGCTTTACGGACACTGCGGCTTACCACCTGATATCTTTTCCATTAGAACTTGTTTTCAAGTCCCAGAAATAGTGACTATCGCAGCGGAACGGTCAGGTGTGGGCGATAATTACAGAAGTTTTAGGAGCACAGTGAATCACTACAGCACTATTGGTTAGTCTGGCGATTTTGTGGTCACCCGAGAGCTTGCTCGAGATATGCCTTTCCTTTTGCTATCGCGGAACGGTATCGAGAGATTTGGGCATGCATGGAAGAAGACAGATATGTAAGGCTATCTATGGAACGTTAGGAACGCTATGTTTCCGCTTTGCATAGACACCTCTCTTTACCTCTAGCATCGAAAACGGGGAAACAAGAAATGCAACAAAGCTTCTTTCCGCACTTTCCTCTCCCAGCATAAGCTTCAGCCATTCATCCCACTATCTCGCCGCTCGATTTGTTAGCCCCACCGTTCAACCCTCTCCCGGTGACTAGGTATTCCGAATAACTGACACATTAAGCTTACTTTGCTGCTTGATGCTAACCGAATTGCAGGGGAAGGCAATTGACTTATAGTGCCGCACAGGATAACTGTGAACCTCATTTAGGAGTGTTTTCAAAGAAGTATAACTCACCCAATACTGGTCTTAATATTGTATAAAAGCTGCAGGAATATAGGAGAAGTGAACGAGAGTCAAAGTACGGGTTTTTTTTAATTAGTAAAGGAAAATAGAATAAATGTTATACTTCTGTTAAAAGTTGAAGATTTTGTGTAATTTTTGTGGTATTGCCATTAGAAGGCAACATAAATGTGCTGACTAATTATGCAAAAATAGTCAAGAATATAAAGATGAGGTACTATATAAGACTTGTGTATTATGGATAACAATCATCTGTGGAAGTGAACAAATACGAAATGGCTTGGGTCAGAAAGGGAATATAGCAGGATTGTACTGCAGGCTGACTTGATTGTCAACCAAAAAAATCATCCTATAAGCAGCAAGTGAGTGGAGGCCAGAGGCCCACAATAGGTAGATTTAATGGCAGTAAGATGCAAGATCTGTAAGGTAATGTTCAAGTAAACCTTTATAACTCAGTAATACCAGGGGGGATAACTAACTCATCTCCAATTGAAGTTATTAGTAGTAAATGAGTTGTAGATCAAGCCAGGCAGGTGAGAAAATCTGCCTTATCACAAACAATTTGGAGGTAGAAAAAGCATCCACAAGCAGGTGATGATCATGCTTTGCATGTGGTATTCAGAGATGCAGAGCTAGCATGTAAGCCTGATATTGCAGAGAAACCTGACTGGGCCCCAGTACAAGATGTAGAGATTAAGACTGAACTAGTAGTAGTCAGGAAGGCAGAAGGCACTGGAGGGAATGAAGGGGATTGGCAAGGCCAGAAGGATAGAGGGTGGATAGAGGAGGGGAATTTGGCTGAAGCAGTTACAAACTAGCCAGTTTTACCAAAGTACCAATTAGTACAACACCTGGATAGGATATTGACAAGAGGTTTGTAGATTGTACAGTTTGTATTTTAGTTAGAAGTAGTATGTCTAACAAAGTACTTACAGATTGAGGATATGCAAAGACTATTGCAGTCAAAGTGCTGAAGGCCTAAAGGTCAAGACCTGGAGTATCATCTGCAAGTGCCCAAGTTTCTATACTTTGAAAAATATGAAATACAATAGTAATTGTAGAGAGGTGAATGTAAAGAGTTGGTATACTTGATTGCAGTGGCTGCAGGCTATCACAACCGGGTGTGCAACTGAACTATCCAACGTGTAGGAACTTGGATCATGGGTTGCAATATTGTATCAATATATGAGAGCAAGCCAGGAATCCTATACTAGTTAATTCATATTAAGTGCACCAAGTTAGTACAAAGAAAACATTTAGCAGAAGCTCGTGGGGCCATTACTGGTCAAAGTGTTGCATATACAATTTCAGCATATTGGCAAACCAGAATTCTTTCTTTCCAAGAGCAGCTAGATTTGAACAATCTACTGCAATTATCTTTATCAGAAATGGAAGCACAATTAGCCTACCTTGCAGAGAGTGGAGCTGGACTCCAAATGACTCTTAGTAGTCAGAAAGCAGTCAAATGGCTGCATAAAATAGTCTACAAATTCTGCGGCATTACTAAAGTAGTTTACAAAGATTGTTACAAATGACCTGATATTGTAAGTTAGAGGCAAAAGCAATTGTTGTCTATCTTGAAAGTACTGAAAGATCATATGGTACCTTGGGAGTTAATTCAAAATAGGAAGAGTGATGTAATGACCCAGCATATATGACCTATGGCAGCTTGAACCTACAGCCATACAGACAGCCATGAGTCAGACTGGTAGGAAGGGGTGGGCAAGTAAGTACTTGACTGATGGAGACCCAAGGGCCCAGGCTCCGACATGAACAGACATGGTTGGCAAGGTAGTTATGTACTTGGCTGCATCCAGCAGTGATGTCAGCGTACTTAGGGACCTCAGGAGGGGCAGTTACTCTGCTAAGCTGGGTAACTGGAGGAAGGTGAAAAGTGTCTATCTCCAGCAATGGAATAGACAGTGTAACTGAGTAAAGTCACCCTGTGCACTGGACATGGTTACTCTACTCTGATGATCATGTTACCCTACCATGGGTCTTGGGTTACCCTGTCTAAAGTCCTGAGTTACCCTCTCTTTCAACATGAGGCCCCTCAGGGAGTTTGGAAAAAACAAGCAGAATGTTTGTGACACGAAGACATGTATGATACTGGAATCTGTGCTTCTGGGAGATGCTACTGGGTGAGCTACGCAGCTCTGAAGAAGCTGTAAATTGGAGACATTATTCCGATCATGCCCCTCTAGCCGTGTCTTGAGGTCCGGATGTCCTGGGCAAACAGTTTTGTAGTGGTATGTAGTCTTGCAAGCAGGAATCTTTGGAGACCTGCTTGCAACACCCTATATGTTGCTGCTATCTGGTTGACCATATGCGGTTCCTGGGATATACATGGAGGCATAGGGTGGAAGGTGGAGTACCTGTGCCAAGTTGTTCTGAGTAGATCAGACCAAAACCGACGTGGTTAATAGGAGTTAACCGTGGGGGTCCTAAAGGTAGTCGTGGGTGGTGCAGGGGCGACCACAAGAGTTTTATACCTGCCAAGCCCAAACACCCCCAATGTCATAGGCTCTGGAAGGAAAGTGCAGAGACACCAAAAGCATCATTCCTACCATAGGTAATATGGGTCCAAGATAGTGGTCATCGGTACCGCCCATTGGATCACTCCCGGACCACCATATCCTGCAGGAGACACTGGAAGCCCAAGAATTGTAAATAGTAGCTAGATAAACCAGTCATAGTAGCCTCTGGAGTTACGCAGAGATGAATGCATATGGGAAGAGTATCATAGCTAGTCCAGTCCATCTGGTGTCATGACTATTAGCTACAGGTAAGGCACCAATATGAAGAGGTTTTCACTCTAATGGGAAAAATGGAGATGTACTGCACAAATGATAACCATATATGGTGAATACTGACTGGACTGTATCGACACATAAATGCCTGAAGGGTATGCCAGGCGATGTGTCGGACTACTCTTAGTGGAAAAGGGTCTGCTTGAATAGTTGCAGTAAACTGATGTGGGAGTTTCTGGCATAAGATATAACTACTTGAAAGTCTATGCAACAACTCTCCTACTCCAACAATCAATCCTCCCGAGACCTTAATTGAGTGAAGTGTCAGGCTTACCGATATTAAGTTTTACCATTTACCTTACCCTTACATTTTTGTGAACTTTTGGCAATAAATCTGAAGTTGTTCAGTGAGGTCGCAACCTCGGGATCCATCCTCCTAGGCATGTCCCCATTACAAGTGTAGAGCTTCCTATACTCTATCCTTCAAACCCACAAAATGTTACAAAGTCAATAGTTTTGATTGTGCATAATAAACCCAAATTTAACTCCAATGGTAGCAAGTCCATAATGTGGGTCAAGGATAATAGTATACTACTTAAAAAGAAAATGTATTGGATGAGCATTATGGTATTACACTTTCTAACACTGGAAGGACAACTACAGATACCTGATGAAGCCAACAGCCTCCTGATCTCTGAATATAGAACAACAGATAAGGGGATAAACGGTCTGAACTGATCTTGGGTAACCAGTTCAATTTAGTATAAAAGTAATGTATGAAGGGAAGGAAATCAACTTGTTGATCAGGTTTTGCAGCTTGCTATTCCAGTCGTTAAATTAGCATTTCCTGGTTAGCAAGTATTGCTTTATCTACACAATACTAGCAGTCATTTAGTATATTTCCAGAATGCACTATGAGCTTGTATGATGAATGTACAGCCAGGAGGGAGACGAGCTGTTTTCTGACCTGGAATAAATTCTTTAAATAGTGGAATACAATATAAAGTAAGACCTGACAGTATACCAAAAGGACTATAAATTGTCCTTCAATAGTATAAATTATGGAGGACAAGGTTAGATGTTCAATGCACAAAAGTCGATAGGAAAAAAATAAGCTGTTCTTTAATGGTAGTACATATTGTACTAGAGTACTCATAGCCTAGGAGCCAGATTTTAAGGCTACAAAAAGCAGGTTGAAAGAGGAGATAGAAGTGAAAGGTCATTTAGTTCACTTCTTTTCCAAATATCATTGTGAAATCAATTTTATTAATTACTATTAGGAAGCAGTAAAACTGTATGTCTGTCAAATGTCTGGGTATAATATTTGAGCCTTACACAAAATGCTGCTATAATGTTTGATGTCTATTAAACCTATATTGATTTAGAAGTTTTGGGCATAGACACACTGAATAATGACAGCATAATGGGAGAGATATCCATATGGTACGGCTGACTTTAAAGAAAAGATTACCAAAACATATCGGAGTCATTACAGAGTGTCATATTCTCAAACAATTGTATATAATTGAGGTATTTTCTTTTATCTTCCATATTATTCACACTACTTCACAATCTATCACTGGCAGCCTTGGCACTTTAATTGCACAGCCACAGTTGCATTACTCTGCGCCACAAGGTTCACGCTCTTCCATTTCTGAACCGTACCTTAGCATACAACACCATTTTTTTGTTTGAGTCCCAAGGGTATAGAATGGGTTTTATGTTGACCCTATTCCCCTCATTGGCAGGTAAATACCGGAACTAACAGTCAGTTAATTTACCGTGTAAGTCAAGAATATCACCACCCTTGCAGCCCCACCTCTGACTCCATCAAGGCACCACTGGGCCGCATGCCGAAACCTGTAGCCACGCCATAAGGTTTTCTTTGTGATGACTTCCATAATGTTTTCCACCGAATGCTTGTACTCAAAGGGGGCTTTTAGGCCCCTTCCGAACCACCCGAGACGGAGGACCAACCATAAATGTAAGGCCGTGGGCGCTTGCCCGGGGTTGTCTGGCCTCATTTCCATTGAATTCCGCCGGTCGCGTCGCTACTTCTCGCGATGGAATTGAATAAGCGATTTCCCTACCTGACACCCCCGAGGACCCACCATGCTGTCTCCATTAGACCCAATCTGGAATATCAATGGAGTCGCAGTGGTTATACATTTATTACCTACTGCATTGCGCCCATCGGCGATACCGGTTGTGGTTGTAAGAGTGCCGTACGCCAACAACCGAGAGGGAAATCCGGGCAAAGGAAACGTCCAGGTGTCCAATGGTGTTGTGCATATATCATACGGATACGAAGTAATATTTTTTGCCTAGCGTTGGGACACTCGGCAGTAATGGAATACCATGCAAAAGGAGAAATTTCGTATAAACTTGCGAGTTACGGCACCTAGAGGATGCAGTACTCGTAGAGGTTAGATCCGAGTGTTCCACATAGTGATGTGATATACATTCCATAGTCTGAATCTCACACAAATGTTGCCAATATGTAAATTAATTATCTTTAAAGTTTCTATTCATTTATTATTTTCACAAATCTATATTAGAAAATATATGGCCAGCTTTAAAAATGGCAGTTTCGATGAAGATTAAACCCGGAACCTTGAGGTGTATTTCTTTGATACTTATAACCCCTTACCCGCCCTCAATTCCGCTATTACAAAATGCACCCACCTTGGTCCAGGCATTAAGCCGATCGTGATAGCAACCTTGAGAGTCTAATGCCGCTCGCCGGGCAGCTCACTCGTGCGCAGGAAAAACCTTGATAAAAGAAGAGATAGAAGTGATAGTCGTTGTTGCTCTGATGATGTTCTATGGACGTTACATGGACATGCTATATAACAGGAGTGGAGCCGTTGCTCAGACTAAGTACAGCTCCGCCCACTCTGTGGGGTGACAACCCACACACACAGGAAACACCAGTCCCGCTCCCACTCCCACTGCTATGCCCTAGCTACCCAGCTAACTAACATACCACGATGGGGTTACCTCGTGCTCCGCACTCCATCACTCCCCCTAATCCCATCGTCGGTTCCCATCGTCTAGCTATAGAGAAAGAAAAACAAACTTTTGTAAAAAAAAAAACATCTCCCTCCTCGTAGACATCTATGTAGAAAGTGACAACATTCTGATAAACCGCTCATGCTTTCCTCGCTCCAGTGCCTTCGTAAGCCCATCTGCCACCATCTCGTCAGTTCTAATATAGGACAACTCCACGTCTCCATCCCTAACGAGTTCCCGTAGCCAGAAATACTTCACACCCACATGTCGGGTTGAAGGCTTAAACTGCCCGCTCCTCAGGCTCGCGATACATGCTTGATTATCATTAAACACAGAAACGATCCCCGTTTCCTCCTTTCCGTCACTCTCTTCTCCTCCTTGCTCTCCCCCCAGCCTTCCATATTCCCCATGCCTTCCATGCAGTTCGTCCTGTAGCTTCTGTAGCCATATTGCTTCCTCGACTGCGAGTGCCGTAGAGTTGAATTCCGCATCCGTCGTTGACTTTGCCACAGTCTTCTGTCGTTGGGATTTCCAATGGATGATGGCTCCGTGTTGATCGAGCACGACGAATCCGCTTGTCGAACGCATTCCGTCGACCTCTCCAGCAAAATCTGCATCTGCGTAGACCACAATTGGGGCATTCCCGGCGGCTCCGCTTACTCCCCCAATGGCCCTATTGTCTTTTCCTCCCAGGCGTAGACGTAGCCCGTGCGTTTGGCGTAGATATCGTAGAATCCGCTTCACGGCCGTCCAGTGTAGAGTCGAGGGGCTCGAGGAGAAGCGTCCGACTATCGCGCTTGCATATGCGATATCAGGCCTGGTCGTGATTGCCGCGTAGGTCAGGCATCCAACCGCTTCTTGGTAAAACTGCTTCTGTGCTGCCTCTTCGTCGTCGAGTTTGTTGTGAAGTTTTTGCTTTGGATCCATCGGAGTCGGACATCCCTTGCAGTCTTCCATCTGAAATCTCGTAAGAACGTTCTCAAGGTAGGCGCCTTGACTTAGGTAGAGTTGCCTCTTCTCCCGATCCCTCTCGACGAGCATGCTGAGGAAAAATTTCACATTCCCCATATCCTTGATCTGGAACCGTTTTCCGATCGCCGACTTCATCCATGTAACTTCTGCCTTACTCCCGATGAGTAGCATGTCGTCCACCCATACGATGATAGTCGCTCCGGATTTCGTAGTGTAGATCCCAGCGTCATACCTGGAGCTCTCCATTCCAAGCTCACTTTCCAGGTGTGATTCCAGTGTGTTGTACCAGTTACAACCGGCTTGCTTCAGCCCGTAGAGACTCCTCTTCAGCCGAACTACCACGTTCGCCTCAAGTGTCCCACTCTTGTCACCATTATATCCATCGCGTAGGACCACCTTACCATGGGTCGATACCGCGAACTCCTTTGGTAACTGGAGGTATATCTCCTCCTCGATTCTGCTTTCCAGAAAAGCCGTAACAATATCCAGCTGTGCGATCTCCTTGTCTTCCGCAGCAGCCTTGGATAGTACGAGTCGGATCGCCGCAAACGAAATCGTAGGGCTATACGTTTCTCCGAAATCAATGCCGGGTCGTTGGCGAAAACCGTGGGCAACAAGTCGAGCTTTGTAGCGTGCCACACGTCCGTCCTCCCCCAGCTTGGCTTGTAGAACCATTCGAGACGAGATAGTGCGTAGTCGGTATTCCTCCGTATCCTCAGCCCGCACCACAGACCACGTGTCGTGTGCGTCGAGCGATTCGAGTTCCGAATTGATGGCACTAATCCACTCTTCTCTGTCAGTACTGTTCATAGCCGCCACGATAGTTCTCGGTCCATCAGTGACCATGAACGCATAATCAAGTGTTCCATCATGACTATTATCATCTTCCTCGTCCGTTCCCCCAGGTCCTCCTCTTCCTTCCTCTCTCATTACGGCACTCTCCCCAACTCGTCTCCTCTCTGGTATCACTCGCCCTCCCACTCGACCTCTTTCAGCCGCTACTTCCGTTCCGCCAGACTCGGAGTTCCTTCGTCTCCTCCTTCTCCGGTACTCACCCAACGTCCAGAAGGGGCCGAGATTGCTCTCCAATTGCCTCGTCAGTCGGTTTAGCTTATTCGGTGGTGGAGTCTGCGGTGCCTGTGCTGGCGCTGGTGGTGGTGGTGGTGGTAATACCTCCTGTCGTTCCGGACTCGCTGATCGGGAAACATCGACGGTTGACGATTGCGATCCGTCCGCAAAAGGAAGAAAAATCCTTTGATTGCTGGGCTTGAAGTAGGATGTATCCTCGTGGAAGACAACGTCGCGGGATAAAATCAGACGTTTGGTGGCGGGATTGTAAAGTCGGTACTGCTTCGTCGTAGACGTATAACCAACAAACATTAATTTTTCCGCCCTTGGTCCCCATTTTTTATCCGTTCTCTTTGCCGGATGTATGAAGGTATATGCAGTGCATCCCCACACTTTGAGGTGTTTGATGTTAGGTCTCGTCCCAAACCACAGCTCGTGCGGTGTAGCGTCCTTCTCGTGTGTCCCCTTGGTCAGGGAAAAATTCTTCAAGTAAACAGTTGCCAGGAGCGCTTCCGCCCAATACGTCTTGGGGGCTCCGGCATGTTGTAGAAGTGCGTTGGCTCGCCCCACTAGAACGCGGTTACTGTTCTCTGCTATTCCGTCTTCTTGCGGCGTGTAGGGAATGGTGACTTGCCATTGAATTCCGCACCGTTCAAGTTCTCGTTGGAACTGTCCGCTGGAGTACTCTCCTCCTCCGTCCGTCCTAATCGCTTTTATTTTGTATCCCCCGGAGGCCCCGCTGAAAAGTTTTTCCACCGTAGACTTGTAGTTCTGGAAATGCGTGGCGGCCTCGCTTTTGTTCTTTAGGAAATAGACGGTGGTGTATCGTGTGAAATCGTCCACGAAAAGCATGAAGTATCGACATCCTCCAATGGATGGCTTCTGCATCGGTCCACAAAGATCGGAGTGGACGAGATCTAGCGGTGCTTTGGTCTTTGGGTTGGCTGGTTTAAACGGAAGACGCGTCATCTTCCCCACCAGGCAGGCTTCACAGCGGTTCTCAGCGTTATCCGCTTGCAGACAGGGCATTCCATCAACCGCTTGGGCATTGCTCATCTTCAACACTGCCGGTATGTGCAGATGTCCCAGCCTATGATGCCAGAGAGTCGTAGCCGCGGTGTCCTTCTGTGATAGTCGTAGCCCATAGTCCGTGTTCTCCTCCGGACCCCCTTGCACCAGCTTGTATAGTTTGTTGCATTTCCTTGCAACAGCAATCAACAGTCCATCCCTGTGGAATTCTGCGGCGTCGTTTGTGAAGGCCATCTTGATTCCTTTCTTCGTCAGTTGGCTAACAGACACGAGTCCAGATTCCGTCGCTCCTGGTACATGAAGCACCTCTAACAGAAACAGTCTCTGTCTTCCACCGCTTGGAGTCCAAACATGCGTCAATACCGTCCCAATTCCGGCTGCAGAGACTAACTCCCCCGTAGCGGTCTTCATCTGACGTTGGTTCTTTGGTAGGGAAACGTAGGTGTCGTCGACGAAAGCATCACGATTTCCGGTCATGTGGTTTGTGCACCCGGAATCTACCACCCATTCGGTGTCGTTCACGACTTCTACTCCTCGGAGTACCCTTTCCACGGTGCATTCACGGTCTAAAGTATCCTTCCTGTCAGGCAAACTTTGTCGTGGGCTTTGCACCACTTGTTCTTCACTCAGCCACGCTTGTCCATTCGCCATCCCAGCATGGTACCCTCTTTCAGGTCTCGCTCTGCTGTCTGGTCTTCCTCTCGAACCGCCGCCCGAACCGCCGTCCCTTCTCCCCTGCCAGCAATCGGCTTTCTTGTGCCCGGTCTTGCCGCAACCGTGACACTTTCCTTCGAATCTGGTAGGTCCTTGTCCTCTTTCTCCAGTTCTGTTTGCTGCGGGGGTGGACTGGTTGTAGTTGGCGCGGGGTCTTTGGTTCTTCTTACCGCCGTGTGTAAACAGTGCTTGTCCTGGGGTTGCAGACTGATCCCTTCGTAGTTCCACTTCGTAAGCCGTAAGAAGTGACTTCAGTTTTATGTATCCCTTCTGATCCGTCAGAGAGGGAAGCGCGCCCTTGGTGACCATCGTCCAGGTCTTCCACTCAGGCGTCTTTGGCAGTCCTTCGAAGATATGGAAGATCAGTTGCGCATGTGTCGGGGGTTGGTCGCATACCGCCAGCTTGTCTCGCAGTTCTCTTATCCTGTTGAGATACTCGAGCACACTTCCGGCGTCCTCAAGCGTACATTCGTAGAGTTCTTTTTGTAGATGGTTCGAATCGTAGTTGATCGTCGTCTCGTAATTGGTATTAATATCCGCCCAGATCAGGGCCGGAGTCTTCCAAGCAGGACCGTAGTAGCTTACAGCGATGGCGTCCGTCATAGCCAGACGGAGCGTCCCAATCGCTCGTTGTATCCGCCGCCGTTGCGCGAGATACTTCTCCGTTTTCTTCTCATCCGTAGCAGACGCTGGCTTCTCCAGTATCTCTTCCTCTTCCATGGTGAGATCCCACAGGCCCTCGCGCTGGAGATAGTCAGTCATCCTCATCACCCACATCCTGTAATTGGACCCGTCGAGCTTGGGGAAACTCATCCCACTCGATGATGAACCGTCTTGTTCATTCATTTTCGTCCGTAGTAGATGTTCGTGGTGTAGCGCGTGCCGTTCCTAGAAGTGAAAAATTTTCCTAGTAGTCAAAGGTTTCTTCAGTGCGACGCATTCACCAATGCGCCGGGCTCATAAACTGATAGCAACCTTGAGAGTCTAATGCCGCTCGCCGGGCAGCTCACTCGTGCGCAGGGAAAACCTTGATATAAGAAGAGATAGAAGTGATCGTCGTTGTTGCTCTGATGATGTTCTATGGACGTTACATGGACATGCTATATAACAGGAGTGGAGCCGTTGCTCAGACTAAGTACAGCTCCGCCCACTCTGTGGGGTGACAACCCACACACACAGGAAACACCAGTCCCGCTCCCACTCCCACTGCTATGCCCTAGCTACCCAGCTAACTAACATACCACGATGGGGTTACCTCGTGCTCCGCACTCCATCAGATCGTACCATGAACTAACGAGATGGCAAAGAAAGATTATGATAACGGTTTTCAGTGCACCAAGCCTTGGTGAAACGGCGCAGGCTTGGGTGAGCTTTTTCGTTGTTTCCCACATTCACCAGCACCACACATTCCCCCCCGTCGGACTCCGGTGAATTGGCAAAGAGGCGGGGCTTTTCGACAGTTCCCAGTTTGCATACACCACTGAAACTTACCCAATAACCAATTTATATATCGTGCTCAAGCATTATCAGTTTGCTATCACTCATCCACAATCTTGTTGGATGAGACATACCATCTTGCGATATCCTCCGGAAAGTCTCCGTGACAGGTCCCCAGAGCCCTCACCCCATTGCGAAATGTGGGTTCCTCCATTCGGGGATCCAGCGGGCTGCTCACTGTGAACAAGGATCTAGAAGTTAGCATAATACGTGTAGTGTCCGCGATATCGTCCCTCGCGGGGTCGTTGGGTCAGTTCGCGGTTTTCCGCCGCCGGACCGGGAGTGATTTGGGATTGGTGGCTCTTCCATGTGCGGCAGTTATGGGTGGGGTTGTGCGTTTATGGTTGATGATTGGTGGAATTGTGGGTGTGCGATTCTGGCGTGAGTGCAGGCTTGGGCGTATCGCGGAGGGTATGTTCTGCCACGCCACTAAGCAGCGCTTGCAACTTGAGGCGGATAGTAGGGCTTTCCGGAAGCTTGTTGCTCCCGTCAGCCTTCTTGCCAAACACATTCATTACTCTACCGTCGGACTCGAGTACCTTCACAGTCACCTGTCATCCTTGAATAATAAGTTTTGGAGATAACGCAAGGTCAGAATAATTTGAAGCATAATTAAATAACAATGAGTGGGCAACAAAAAAAGAGTAGGATAACAAGAGAAGCAATACAAATTAAGCTGGGTAAGACGAAAAAGACATGAGCAAGGAAGACAACAAAGGAAAAGATACATATTAATACCGATAATGTGGGGGAAATAATATTAAGTGGTAGGGCCGCTAGCTGACGGCTCGTGATACACAAGGTGAAATCCTAGAGCCTCTCGCAAAGCACCGCATTCACTCAGGCACCAGGCAATCGTTGTCCCGGCATGAACTCACCCCCACCCTGCCCCCACAACCAAGGTCTGGTCCAATCTCCAGACCCTAAACCTAACCTGTAACTTAATTAGCTGTTGTTGTAATTGCTCAGATTGTTAATCTGAGCCTCACTTACAACTTCTGCATCTAGGACATGCCTTATTGAGTATTGAGCCAGAAATTCGTCGCGAAATGCTGGAGATCCTGTATACCAAATATTATATCGGTTTCCCCATCACCGGGCCGGCGGAGCATGAGCTTCTCAAATTCTAGTTTCAAGGGGGCACCAAAAACGACATCACCCGCGATATCAATTTCCTGGGTTTTTGCCGGCATGGGCATTAGGCGATTAGGGTGCGCAGGTGTCACTCTCCGGCCCGGCGCACACACATTTTCCCATTTTTCGATATGCATCCTCATTTCCGCCCTTGACACGGAGATCGCTATGACGATTTTCACTTGTCCGTCCCCGTTCTCCAACCACCAGGTCGTGTCAGCCAGTAAGCGCGTCTGTGAATCGAAAAGCGCAGTCTCGATGACCAATGTTGGCCAAGAATCCCGGCCGGGGCGGGACTCAGGTTTGAAGCTGTAATCCGGTTCCTTTAGGCCACTCGGTGCGATCATGGTTGGGCTGCCCATAGGAATAAGCTTCCACAGCAGGCCGCCCTGTACCGTCTTTATCGTGACCAATCCCTCAAACATGGAATTTGCCATTTCTTGCCTAGGAATCTTGACCTTGATCACCAGGGTTTGCTCGTCCTTGAGGTACATGAACCTGAGTCCCCGGTGGTGTGTGTCGCGAATATGATCGATTGATGTAAACTGTTTTTGTGTAATCGGGCCATAAACAATATAGTGTCCTGCGTTACCCAACCTCGCTTGCATGGTGTGCTCAAGAATTTCCCTTGTGAATACACGGGGACCTCGGTATTGCATGCGCTCGGTGCGTGCGAGCCCCTCCGTGAGGTAATAATTTGAATCGATCGACTCATCCTGTCCCTGCGCTTGGAAAGCAGGGACAGCAGGTGCATCTTCATCGCAAAATGGGAATAATACCATTTCGAATAGGTGATTGTGGGAGATCGGGAAGCTGGGAGTGCGGCAGTATCTTGCGTAGTCTTGAGTTGCGTCGGGAAATAGTAGGCACTGAGTGATGGAAACATGATACTGCTTGAGCTCTATTTGTATTGGTTATTGGGTAAGGTTCGGTGATGTATTCAAACTTGAAAAGGTTGAGAGGTCCCCCTGTCTTTGCTGTTTCGCCGGAGCCCCGCGGAAGTTGAACCCATTTGTGGTGTTGAAAGTGAGAAACAACTAAAAGGCTTACCCCACCTTTTTGCTCCGTCGTTTCAGGGAGGCTTGGTTGGCGGGGAAAAGCCATGCTTTAACTTGCCATTTCCTTAGCTTAGCGTCTGATCCCTTTTGTTCAAGCCTTGGCTTTCACCCTAAAAGCAGGTTCTTTTCCCATTGAAAGAAAACCCCAGAAGTCCCTTTTGGTTACTTTATTCTATGGGCCATTTGTATCACGCTCCTTCTGGTACCATAACTGAGATCACAAAGGCAACTAATGGTATTTTGCGCCGATCTTGCTGATAGGGAAAATGTTAGTATTCATCACCAATACTCCTCTCCACAAGTCCCTCTGCGCCGATATTATTGATACTGACTTTGCAATCCCGTATGATTACCGAATATTACCAACCACGAAACAGCCTCGTTCCCAAAAATGGAATTTTTTGATTCCAGTAGAACTGCCAAGTAGGCGTCAGTTTCCACAAATTCTCCGTGATTGAGAGCAGTCAAAGGATCCAATGTGCAATGAACATTGGAGGCAGTGCTTTTCAAGAAAAGGATGAGTGGAAGTGCGCTAGAATCTCAGGATAAGTGGTGTTTTGAGTTAACGGATCAATCCATCGGTCGTAATACCGGTTTCATCGGATACCCGTCCGATGGAAGATGTGCTTGTGAAAAGGGGTAAAGGAAAATGTGGCCCAAAGATCTGTGTGTCTAGGGGGGCACATGTACAATATACCCCCCCCCCTGTTCCCCGCTACTACTATAGGGGGAGACGAGTGCTTGAGCAAGCCTATGCACGCACAAAGATACCCTACCATAACCCGAAAACGTAACTATCCAAGTTCGCGAAAGCTGTATTCCTTTGATTTATCCAGGGTTGAAGTAAGTTGCAAAATCTGTCACGCTCGCGGACGCTTATGCTTGTCTTGCCAACCCTATTCATAACTCGTAGCCCTCTTATCACAGTGCCCATATGAGCAAATTACGGGCAAACCAGGGAAATCTCATACGAACCGCGACCAAATTTTTGCCAGAAGTAGCAACAATGATAGCAGCTATTCCGGTTTTCGTACCCGGAATCTATGAGCACAAGCACGGGCGATCCAAAATGGAGAAGCTGAAACCTCACCCGGTGAAATCGAGTCGTCCCACCGCTGTTGCCATAGCCCCCATAGTAGTCCCCCGACCCCCACAATCGCGAATAGTCCATAGACACCCCCACCGCCGACTTGTCCCCACTCTGCCACCCCGCCCGCATCTGACCCAGCAGCGTCCCCCTTCAGACTTAAAATCTATCACTCTCCCCTATCATCACCCGAGAATCTGTCGATCTACCCATCGTAAATTCTTTTGTTTCATTTTTTGGGTTGCGCGATTAGCTACTAATATGTTGGTCGGCGCGCCAAGGATAATATATTTAAACTGAAGTAGGGCACTCCCTCCACCTACGATCCATAGCTCCCCACACAAACCCCGGTAGTCTGCTCCGGATCGCGGGGGCATCTTGGAACACAGACAGTGATCAGATCTGGCCGTTGGAAACATGGGATAACCTCTCGGGAGGCGTGGTTTTTGCGCTCCTTGCAAGGTGGGAATTAAGTAGTTCTGATAGACGAGCTCTAGCGCGGCAACGCCGCTCGAATAGCCCCTTACGATCTATTTGAGCACTCGTGCTCCGAGTCGCGGGTCATGATATTGTTTGCGCCAACTCCATGCCAAACCCCTTGGCGATGTCAACACGTGCACACGAGTGAAGCAAGTTACAGGAAGACTTCATTACCCCATCTGCAGATAGCTCTATAGGGGGTAACCATGAGCCTCCTAAAACCTGGCTAAATTCAAGACAATGCAGTGATGGCTTCAAATATCTCGGAGACTTACGTGCATACATTAGAGTTCTGGCAAGCCCCAATCCATCACTGCTTCAACTGAAAATACCCCCAGCACTGCCCGATAACGGACTGGTTGGAGTGGCATCAAGATTTTCAGATTCTCCTCCCACGTGATATTACCGGCAGAGCGGAAAAGATATCTATCTCGCCAAAAGGGGGGGGGATAAGGGACAGAAACAATGGGGCCTCAGTGTCAAACTCCTGGCTAACCTCAAGGCCCGAGCGCTCCCTGTTCTCGTAGTAACCGGGCTCATCCCACCTGTTCCTTCGAACCTATGCCTGGAGATCCGCAGCGCTGGTGCTTTACAGTCATTGCCCCATTATTTGTATTTTATTCTTGCCACTGTGCGAGCAAGAGCCTGTACCATACTGTACTTGTACTTGTGACGACTTTGCGAGAGCTGTTCTAGAGACATTGCAAGTTTGAGCCGTTCTGCATTAGAGCACAGCTGGAAAGGTTAGGTTCCTCGCTTTGGCGGACGAACTGTTGGAACAGCACAGGCTTGGCAATAAACCCTTGCGGATATCAGCGACCGCGAAATCTACCACCGAAAACTGAAGCCTTTCCGAAAAGCTATCTTACCTTCCTCCTATCGCGGGACCTTGGAAGATGGGGGAAATGCCGGAAGAGCCGGGCCCTCATCTGTTGGGATTGGGAATATTTCTGCAGCCACTAGATAGACGTTTGATTGTGATCAGGGACCTCATCGGTCTATAGAAACCCCCTCTTGCCCCATAGATAGAAGAGAACGAGCAAACAACAAAATTTAATATCAAATTACTCTACTCCTGTATTTCTTCCTCCACAACCCACACACCGCGATCCTATCCGGGACATCTTGCAAGACATTCCCCTGTGCCCAGGGGGATGGGAGAATCTGGGATTGGCTCCTGCGGACTTTCGTGGGAATCGCCAGGTGTTAGTTAGTGGCCCTACCATATAATTTCCGTTATTCTAATGCCTGTTCCTGTCGGTCCGCCTCTTTTACTTTAATTTGCCATCTTCGCTTAGTTTTTATACTTGTCCTTAGTCAGAAAAATGTTATTTCATTATGCGTTGGAGATTTTCAATGCTTGTGTAAACGCAAAAACATCATTCGAATATGACATTATTCTTTGATGGTTCACAACTATGACTACATTACAGAAACAACAGACGCCTTCGCCTTGGCAGGTATCTGACATTTTTTCAAAGCGAAGAAGGTTTTCCTGAAACAAGCAGGCACGGGGAGCCGCATTAGGGTTCATCGAAGTCACAGCCATTATTATCACCCCCACCAACATGGCGTTGTCTCCCGGTTTGCCAAGGGAGTCGCCTGCGCAGTGTGTAGAGCTTACACAATCATGAATGCCCTAGCATCCCTCCCCGGTCCCTTGCGCCACAGTTCCTTCTCGCATTGATAGGAGATAATTCTCATAGAACCAGTCCATGCGCAGAAGAGAGTAACTTGGATGCTTATCCATGTCTACGATTTGGGAAATGGTCCATATATACATAAATCCCGCAGCGAACGAAACAATCATGTTCCCCGATTTTCTTCCTTCCCATCCATTACCGAGCTCCTCGGGGACGCTCCTATCTCCACTTCACACTTCCCCTCTCATCTCCCTTGGCAAACATCCTCCGGCACTTGCCCTCATCCCGCGCCGTGTCAATAACTAGCATCGAATCCAGGCAACCCATATTCCCCAACATCTCCAGTTTCTCTCAGCTAGCTCCCGGGACCTTGCACCCCTCTCTGTCCCACCCAACTCCTCGATCCTGCCTTCCCTGCACCCCCGGGATACACTTACGCCTGCATTCTGGTACATCCTGCAAACTCGAAACCAAACCACAGGCTATCAAACTTCTGTTACTTTGACATCCCCACCGCTATGGAAGCTTCGTGACTTTTCAATGGGTTACTGTGTCTGAGTTTTCGTACTTAAGATTGTATCATTTTTGTCCGCTTTTTTGGACTGTGCATGAAACAGATTTCGAGTTCCTTTAGGTTTCTGGTCACAGAATTGCGTTTTTTGCCAGCACCCTCTGGATCTATACGGGTTTTAAGAATCCAAAGTGTAGGAAAATTAGGTGCCCTCTTGAGGCCTGTTCCGGTGAAAGTATGAGTTTAGTAGCCATCACTTTTATATGGTTCGGTAAATGGAATGCGCACTCGAGGAAAGCAACTGGTTAGTGGCTGGTGGTCTGCCCGAATTTCGTGGAAGCAACGCGATTAGTCATTGGGACGAGGTTGAGTTTTCTGGGTTTCCCCCCGCGGCGTATCGGGTTATATGGTAGGTGAGGTTTCAAAACTCGTCTTGGAGTCCCTTTCGCATGCGCCAAGTCCCCCGATAACTAACGTATCGCATGGGGAGACGTATCCTAATGAGGAGCCCATCAAAAACACACTATAAAATTCAAATCCCAGAAACCTGAACTGATGTCGAACACCCGGGAGGAGAGATTCAGCCGAGCGTAGGATGTTCCTGGTAGCCAGTATGTTGTAGATTCCATATTTTGAGCTGGATTAACGGTCCCGGCCTAGGCGGAAATTCGGCAACAGGGATTTGGCAAAATTCACATGTAGAATGACTCAGGTGTTGGGATAAGTTGCCTTTGGTAGATAGAAAACAATCACTGAGCCGGTACCCGTGCCCTACCGCATTGTGTCGAAGAGGTATCATATCACAGCAGACAATAGCTCGAAGCCAAGTCACAGGCTTCGCACTGAGAGCCCGTGGAAGGCCGAACCAACAGAACCACAAGATCCCGGCGCACCGGGGCCGAACCCTTCTTCCTGGAATAACAGGCTATGGTTTGTTGCTATCGTACGCCGCATGCCAGCCGGAGATCCGAAGCAGGTGGATTGGACCGGACCCGTTCTGCCTTTTAACGGTATTCGTTGCAAGCGATCGATGGCTTCACTGTCTCATGTAAACTTGGCACGCCCCAGAGCGGCCAACCTGCTTAGGGTATCACACATTCGCTTAACAATGGTCCCTTCATTCACTATCCTGGATGCAGCAGTTCAGCTACCATTAATGGTCACTAGAATCTTGTCCCTCATGTGAAAGCTTTTCGGTCAAGCCGGCCGTTCAACCCACCATTGATTAGTCAACCTTAAGTTTGAAAATCATTCCTAAGATTGTGAGTATCGGCGTGGAGGCACACGGGTGTTCGAGTTGAGGTATCATGGTTGACAGGGACCAGCGACCGATGAAAAGGACGCCTTGAAGTCTATTTTCACTTTTGACTGTTCACATCCAGTTTTGATGGATGGAAGGGTACTAACCGGACACCAAACTCACTTCATCAACCGTCCTACTAGAGCGAACAGTTCCACATCACCAACCCCTTATTCGAACAGTTCGTTCGGTTGCTGACCGAACGTGCCCTTAACAGTACAGTAGTAATTCTCAGAGTGTGAACGGAGGTCGGAAGGTCGGCAGTGGCTACGGAATTCTTGGATTGGGACCCTGCGGGAACTGCTACGTGCTTCGTACGTGAAAAGTAGCCATGTGCGGTCTCTTCTATATAGGCGGTTGATTTGGAGAGTGTGTCAGTGCATAATCACGTTTCTCCAGATGGACAAGATCTCCCCGAAATAGATTTAGTTTTCTTATCCCACTCAAATATCGCATAGGACATGCGAGAATCTTATTGGCTAAAGCAACAATGCAACCTGATGTCATATTCGGTGTGAAGCTATCTCCGGAAAAATGACCCCCCTAGGAATGGAAATTTATCGCTACTTGTGGTAATCCACTAAATTAGTGCTCTGCGACGGGGAAAGTAAACTCCCCGTGTTGACGCCAGATCCGTCGGAGACAGCTAACTTCATCGATTGGGTGTTGGTTTTTTCAAGTGGCCGAGACTTGAAAACCCCAACGTGTAAATGTTTTGCATTGTAAAATGGAGAGAGGGTAACTTACGGCGAACGGTTCCCCCATCGGCCAAGATTAACGTAGTGGACCCGAGGCAGGGTCAGGCACGGAAATGACACAATCTTTCGCTCAGACGTTGCTCCGCCCCTAACCGCAGAATTTTCGCATAATTCAGTACCGCAAATTCAACGCGAAAAAGGCAATGTCAAAGAAGCTTGCGACTTTGGGCGGTCGACCACGGTTCCAAAACCTTAGATCTTTTGTGTATTTTTGATTTTCTTCTGTGGCTCACCCAGCGCCAGGACAATTGCGTTAGGTGAAGCGCCAACAGAGAGGTTGTCTCAACATTTTCAAATTGGGGTACAGTACTCCCCCGAACCGTACCAGGCGACCAATATAAGTAGCGTGCAGGCAACATTAGAAGTCAATCCCTCACCGCCCACTGCTCCAACCAACGCAATTCAATACACGACACACCCAACACCCTCACCACCAGATCTTCCACAAACATCGATCCAAAATGGCATCATTCCCAGTGTACGGTGGAGCTGTCCATGCCACCCCTTCTTCATCCCAAGCCCCGATGCCGAATTTGGAAGTCCACACACACTACTACCTCAGGGAGGGACTCGAAGGCGTCGCGCACAAGCAATACCGAGGGCCCCGCGCATTCACTCTGGAAGTTATGGAACAAGCCGATCAAGCTACGTTGGGTAACGCCGGGCAGTACATGGTGTATTGCCCGGTTACACAGCAACAGTTTACCTCCATCGATCGTATTCGAGACAGGCGCCACAAAGGACTCAGGTTCATGTACCTCAAAGACGAGCAAGCATTGGTTGTTAAAATCAAGATTGGCATTACTCACGAAGTCGCCAATCGTATTTTCGAGACCTTTCTACTAAGAAAAGCCATGGCGGGCGGGTTCGAGGATGACATGGCCCCAATGGGCAGCGCGACCATGATTGCAGCGAGTGGGCTAAAGGAACCGGATTCTAGCTATATACCCCTCTCCCACCTTTCCCCAGGATCCTGGCCCACACTTGTGGTCGAGAGTGGGCTTTTCCGATGTCTGCCACGCTTGGTGATCGACTCTCGCTGGTGGTTAGAGAAAGCTAAGGAACCAGCGAGAATTGTGATTCTGATTTCCGTGTCCAGAGAGGAAATGACGTTGCATATCGAAAAATGGGAAAACGTTATCATGCCGAGCTCGAGTGTCGCACGCGCAGACCAGAATGGCCCCATGCTCACACCAACAAAAACCCAGGAAATTGATATCGTGGGTGACGTTGTAACTGGGGCCCCCTTGACGCTGGAATTCGAGAGATTCGTGCTTCGCCAACCGCGTGCTGGGGAAGGTGATATCATCCTCGATGTCAATGATCTGCACACTTTCGCAACAGGAATCTGGCGTTGTACGCAATAAGGAATCTTCTAGATTCTGAACTCGTGAGCCCAGCTCCGATGAACGTTCTTAGAAACTGCGCCAATGGCTAATTAGGCTGTAGGCTAGGTTTGGAGTTTAGGATTCGATGGGGACTCAATTATGGGTGCGGCGGGGGACGAATTTGATCTTGGACCAACATTTCTTGATTCTAAGGGAAATGGAGAGAGTCACGTCCTCGCTTGCCAGTCGAAAATCACCGTCCATCAGTTGGCGGTCATATCTCTTTTCCCTTGTTTTCTCTTGCCTGACCTACCCTAATTTGAATTATTTTCTTTGTTGTTATCCTAGCTCCTTGTCATTTTTGCCTTATCTAGACTGATTTGTATCCGTTTCATTTGTCATCCTTCCTTTACCTTAATTTTATCCGCAGCCCCTGTTAGTTCAAACAGCTTAGTATCCAAAACCGGTATTTCGCTGGCATAAGGGCTATAACCCTGGTGTTTATGCTGGTGAGTTTCTTTACCAAAAACTGTGGCTGGTGCAATTGCAGCTCAGTTGGTTGGATATGTCCTGCGATATACTTTCCGCAGGGCGGTTCTACGACAAAGCACAGCCCACAATTTCCCCAGCAGTAACTTCGAGAGAACATCCCACGCACGGCCTGATGAGGGGGCAGGGTCTCCAATTGTATATCGCGGCCGAACAAAACGGTAAGTCGTGTATTCTGACCATTTAGGCGGCGTGTAACCTACAGCGTGCAACACTCGGTCACTCGGAGGGTTTGGGCTCTTTTGGCAAATTGTCGGTGCTCCGAGAGCCCGGGGCAGGTATTGCTTGGGGACTGCTGGGTGCCCGCGGAATTGGTCCAACCACAGGCGACTACATGATGGTTCATAGATATCTCGATGGATGGTAGGGTGGCCACCTCAGGTCTTGTGTTTCCCTGGGATTCCTATCTCGCCGTTCACGGATTGGTGTATGCGGCGGGGGGAGGAACCCTGAATATTCGGCCCAACAGGGAGATTTCCTAGAAGACATGAGCTCCAACTACACTCCACCAAGAGGGAGCACGGTTCTGTAGGTCTGCTGATCTCAGGTTGTTTTTGCAATGGCTACGGGATGGATATGGCGGGACACGATTTGGGAGTCGCGTGCTGGGGCAGCAATTGACAGCAGCGCAATCGTACCAAGGGTCCTGCCCATTATATAACCTCACATAGTAGCAAATCTTGCAGTATGTATACAAGGGGCATGACATCTCAACACCAGTTTCGGCTCAATGCAAGATTTTTTTGGTCTATAAAAGGAGTCATAACGTCTAATAATGTCTGCAAATATATGGGTGATGTTCGAGGAAATGATGTAAATTTGTATATTAGGTGTTTTGAGTTAGAAACAGGTTTAGTTTCTATAGCATTCAGGGGCCTTTAGGGAAAAAGGTGAAAATGTTTTTTTGACAAAGAAATTGAAAGAGCACAACCACCTGTATGGTAACAAGTATGGAAAAAAATTATAATAACATTATTAGCCAAAGTTTTAATTCGAAGTGCAACAGGTGCACCTCAAGAGGGAGGAGGCAAAGATTGTGACTGCAGCAAACAACTGCAAACTTATGGCCAAAGGTTTACAGACAAATGTAAGAGTAAAGTGCATGGTAAAAGATAATATTATTAAGCCAAACACTTCACACATTTAAGGGCTCAGGAGGGCTTTAATTATGTACGAGACAGTGTTACAAATGGTGATAGAGGGGGAAGATTTCTTACGTCATAGAAGACTCCAAACAGAATGTTGGAAGGACTAAGTAAGATTGACCAGTAAGGCTTACTGGCAAGGCTGATCGGTTAGGTATTCGCACCTTGACTTACAGTTGTGGTCATGGGGGCTCGCAGGACTCATGGTTGTAAGTCATTGCTTGATTCTAATTGGTTGAGATACTTAAATGACTCACAGTTATGAATTGTATGATGTAATGACTTTCACATATGACTCAGGTAGTGAGTCATGGGTGTTACACATGTGATGCACATAGCACACAGGAGTAGGGCAGGTGACTCAACTGTAAGAGTCGCAGGGTTAGAGTTGGTATGAAAAATGAGTATAAAAGCATTTACCAGGACCCGGAAGGATAAGCTCGTCACACCATGGTCTTGGTATCTTGGTACCTATAATTTTACTACTCAGCACTTCAGCTCAAGGGCTAGGTTGTGTACAGGTACTTTTCTGAATGACTTATCGATATAGAAGCCAAGAGGGCTTACCTATTGGACTTGCGAGAAGAAGCTAAGGTGGCAACAATAGAGACCAGACTATCATTGCCCGTGTGAGAGTGGTGCTGACTAGTGGGAATTGTTACATCTGATAGTGACACAGCAGAACAGGTCTAATGCTACAAGGAGGAAAAGCGGTAGCAATGGTAACTCTATAAGAGCCAAGAAACAGATTGTGATGACAAGGAGATGACTGAGTACCTTGAGCTCCAGCGATTAGGATAAGGGCTGACAAGAGTAGCAAGCTTACAACAAACAGACAGGCTCCTAAGTGTAACGGGGGCACCTTTAGGAAGATGGATCCCAAGGGTGCGACCGCACCAACAACTTCAAACTTATCGCTAAAAGTTCACACCAATGTAAGAGTAAAGTAAATGGTAAAACCTAATATAATTAAGCCTGATGCTTCACTCAATTAGGGTCGCGAGAGGATTGATTGTGAGAGTAGGAGAGTTGTGGCATATACTTGCAGGTAGTTTTATCTTGTGCCAGAAACTCTGCCATCAGTTTACTCCAACCATTCGAGCACACACTTCTCCGCCAAGGGTGGTCTGACACGTCTCCTGGCACACCCTTTGGGCATGCATGTGTCGACACACTCTAGTCGGCGTTCACCTTATGCGGCTATCGTTTCTGTGGTGCATTTCCGTTTTGCCCGCCAGAGTCAAAATGTCTCTGCATTGGCGTCTTGCCAGTGGCTGACAGTCAAGACGCCGTATCAACTAGACTATCTATGACACTGTTCCCATTTGCATTGATCTCTACTTGGCCCCGGAAGCTACGGTGAGTGTTTTATCTATCTACAATTTACAGTTCTCGGGCTTCCCGTATCTTCCGCAGGGGATGGTAATCCAGAAGGGGTCCAATGGGCACTACCCATGCCCACTACCTGGGACCCACCTTACCTGTAGTAGGAATCATGCTTATAGTGTCTCTGCACGTCCAGTTCAGAGCCTATGACGTTGGGGACACTTTCAGGCTAGGTAGGTGTAAAACTCTCCAGGCCGCCCCAGCACCACCCGGGACTACCTTTGGGACACCTGCGGTTAACTCCCGTTATCTCCGCCAGGTTTGGTCCGTTTTACTCTGAACAACTTGGGGGAGGTGCTGCACCTTCCGCCCTATGTCTTCCTGTACATCCTGCGAACAGCCTACGGTTGACCGGACGGCAGCGACGTATACAGTGTTGCAAGCAGGTCTGCAAACCTTCCACTTTGCTAGACGGCATCCAACTACACAACTGTTCACCCATGACATCTGGGCCTTAAGGCGGGGCCGCAGGGGTATGATAGGAATAATGTTTGCAATTTACGGCTTCTTCGCAGCTGCCTAGCTGGCCCAATATCATCTCCCAGAACCCCAGATTCCAGTACTATGCATGGCTTCGCGTGACAAACATTCCGGTCATTTTTCCTGCACTCCCTGAGAAACTCAGTATTCAAAGGTAGGGTAACTCAGGACTTTGGGCAGGGTAACCTGATACAAAGGGTAGGGTAACATTGTCCAGCGGACAAGATCACTTTTCCCTGTTACCCTGTCTATCCCGTCGCCAGCGATGGACATTTCCGAGCTGTCTCCAGTTACCTGGCCTAGCTGAGCAACTGCCCCTTCAGAAGTCCCTAAGTACGCTGACACCTCTCCCGGGTGTTCCCCGGTACCTAAGTACCTGGGCAGCTAGTTCTGTTCACTCTTGAAGCCCTGGCCATCGGGTCTCCGTTGGTCCAGTACTTACTTGCCTGCCGGTCCCTACCAGTTCCCTCTAGGCTACCTGTATGGGTGTCGGTTCTGACTGCTATAGCTCATGTGTGCTGGGTCATTACACTAAGCACGGTTACAGTGGAAGGACAACATGCAGAACAAAACTCTTCTTCAGGACTGATAACCGAAACCAGTACATGTGGGCCGGCAAGAGGAACTACGGTCCTGCTGCTCCCTGGAGTAGGAAAAACCCCTGCACCGTTAAATAGTCTACTAGCTGCAGTGCAGACAGGCAGGCCTAGTAGGGGGAAAAACCGAAAACCAAAGGACCTGATATCTTCAAAGGAGAAGCAGTGAGTTTACGGGTATTCTACTTACAGCGCGCATAGTACTATAGAGTCCAATAATACAGGGACGCCCCCAATGCGACCAAGATAGTATGTGCTCGGTCACAATTGCGCGACACAGCTCGACAACGGATACCTCCTAGGTCACAGGATTAAAGAAACCTGAATTGAAAAATAGGGAATGTTTCAAAGAGGTCCTGCGACAGGGGTTTGGAGACATTGATGAGATGTTGACAGCATGCAATGGGCTGGAAACCAGGCAGCAGGGGAGGAAGAATATGATGAATTTCAGGAAGAAATTTCAGTACCTCACCATAGAAGCCGAATATGGCAACGAAATGCACTGGGGATACTTGCTTCCGACATATACACTACAGCTCCCACGTGCATGGGCCACTGGGGAAACGAAACTGGCAACCAGAGGTGACTTCACAGTATGGGCAATAGACGGAGAACAATCATTAGCAATGACTAGGCATGTCCAGACCAGGAGAATGGTGAACGATAGATACCACATGAGCGTACCAAACCAAGGCTAACCATTTAGGCCAGGCTATGTGTAACAGGAGCACACCCAGTATGATTGACCTTAAGATTGCGAGCACACTAAACGACTTTAAACTGGTCCCTATAGGATCACACAATCCAAGGGTAAAGTGAGGGTTAAAACCTAATATGGTTAAGCCTGATGCTTTACCCAATTAAGGTCTCAAGAGGATTGATTGTTGGTGTCAGGGAGTCCTTACCAAGATTTTTGAGTAGTTTTATCTTATGCCCGAAGCTCTGCCATCAGTTTACTTCAATGGGTTGCGCACAGAGTTCTCTACTAAGGGACATCTGACATGCCTTCTTGTAGAGCAGTTAGCCATGCTGTTAGGCGGTAGTGGACTCTAAGGGCAAGTGAGTCTGGACTAAGGCCCGATACCTGATCAAGTGATTCCTAGGAAGGCTCACTTATATGTTCAGAAAAAAGGATAGGGTTGGTATCGTAGAACGAATATATTGATATGATCTCTTCTCCGTCGCTGATGATCTATAAAGTATGGAAGGCACCTCGATATTTATATTCCGTGTCTGGGTGTTCGCGCCCTATGCATTCCTGCCACTTTGCTCTGTGCGAACTTCGTAGACCCTGAAAACCTTTACCCCGCTTGACTCTGATTTCCTCGGATAGCCGGAAGGGTGTCCTACCCCTCTCTTTGCTTCACCGGTGCTAAACCTAGCCCCTTGAACCCCTTCACCATGGCAAGTGGTTACTGGTCCTTTCTCTGGATACAGAGTGATCAACTCTGGCGACAGACGTATCAATGCAGGTGGATTTCCCATCCGTCTGCATCAACCCATAGGAAGCATGTTCCTATCTTATCGTGCCAATAGCGGTTAGGCCTCGTTGCGCTCAGGGTTGATCTCTTCACGGGGTAGGCCCTCATCTCACTCTACCTGGTCATGCCTTTGGGGTGTGGGTGAACAATTGTCGCTTGGTCGTCGTTCCCGCATCACGATTTTCCTCTGCATTTCTTCACCAACAGACTTGAAATTCAGTCTTTCTGCCCACATGGCAGGCAGGGACTCCTATCGGAGTAGCCGACCTCCCCCCGGTTGGCATCCATCCGTTGGCGCAGCTGTGGGATCTTTGCATGCATTTATCTCCACACCCAACCGACCAATTTAGCTCGTTCGACCTTGTCAGGATAGCTGAGAGTCCTCACTTGAGGATTCAGCGAAAACCCCTCTGTCGGTGACCTTTGGTGGTGGTGTAAGTGAGGGTTTTGTGCCGAAGTCGTATTGGTAGAAAGTAAGTTATTTTCCCAATACTTCGGCGGACCGTGGGATCGAACGCATGACCTTTTGCCAAGGTTCATGTGACATGCCCCTTACGCTATGCCAGTTCGTCTTATGTGTAACACAAGCTCCCCTCTCTAAGAGTTCGGCGCTAATCTCTCAAATTTTATTTTTCTAATGGTGTGCAAATTAAACTCTTTTAAGGACTCGGCATGATAGGGTGAAAAACCTCTGCGCGTTTACTCGGCCACGCCTAGGAAAACCTTTGCTTGTCATCCCTCCTCCATATCCGTGGCATCTCTGGGTTCTCTCGGTGGAACCCTTCTACCAACTCTGCCGCATGCGCCAAATGTTCTGGTCCCTCCAAGGTGTTTTCATCCTCCGAACACCACTGCCGCTTTACAAAGTACCTAAGTTCAGCGATCCTCCTAGTGCGTCCGTGAACTCTGCCAGTGTACGAAATGACCTCCTTTTTGACTATCTTTTCAACCTCCCATTCCAAGTCGCCATCCATCTCTTCGGGCGCTCGGGGAGGTTGTTCCTGAGCCGGTCGAATGGACGTCCCCTATGGCTCTAACAATGATACATGTACGACAGGGTGGATGTTCCAGCGCTCCGAAATCTCCAGCTTGAATGCCCGGTTGCTGCGTGGCTTCAGGATGTTGAAGGGCCCATATAGCTTCGGGCTAAGCTTTTTGGAGGATCGTTTGGTGCAAATGTTCTTGGCGTTAAGTATCACCAAGACGCGCATCTGAAAGTTCCCTTGTCGCCTTACTTTCTTGTCCTGGTACCACCCCATTGCTTCTCTGGTTGCCTTCAAGATGGCCATCGCCTGTCCATCTATTTCCTTCATCCAGTGAGCATACGTGGTGGCTCCTGGATTTCGAGCTTCTCGCTTTTTCATCCACTCCGTCTGTGGGTGGTATCCATGGTTCATGTAGAACGGAGTGAGTCTGTGGATATCTGTAATGGAGTTATTATAGGCATGCCCTGCTAATGGGAGCAGTTGGTACCAGTCATCCTGATCGTAGTTGATGAAGCTTCAGAGATAGCCTTCTAGCACTTGGTTGGTTCTCCCAGTTTGTCTCTCTGTCGGAGGATGGTATACCATTGACATCATTCGCTTAATGCCTCGGAATTTGCAGAGGGATTCCCAAAATTGTCACGCGATTTTCGCGTCCATATCGAGGATGATTTCCGTGGGTAGCTGATGTAGTTTCCACACTTCTCGGAGGAACACCTGGGCTACATCCTTTGCCGCTCCGTTGTCCCTTACCCCTATGAAGTGGGCCATTTTGGTGAACTGGTTGACTACCACCATGATCTTAGTGTTCTCTTCTGACTTCAGTACCTGTGTTATGAAGTCAGTAGAGATAGAGGACCACGCCGCGTAGGGTATTTCCAATGGCTTTAGGAACCCGTATCTCGCGTGCCGTGATGCTTTGTTCTATTGACACTTGTCACATAACCGTACGTAGTCATTTACCCATTCCACTAGCCCTTTCCAGTAGAAGTCGCTCGTTATGATTCCCACTGTTTTTTCCTGGCTGAAATGCCCAGCGACCTGGGAGTTGTGGCTGCTTTGAGCGATCAGCATCTGCAGGGCCTCGTCCTTTACAATAAACAGCCGTCCCTTGTGATACAGGAGGCCGCTCGCCAAGGACCAGTGCGTCGGCATATCACTTCCCTCATCGCGGAGTATTTCCAACTCCTGTCTTCTCCTCTTCCAGTCCTGGTCCCCGTCTCCCTTCTCCTCCACCTGTCTTAGGAATTGGGCATCAAAATTCCATGCCATTGCCTTAAGAGCCACTGTATTGGTCAGCACGGTTTCTTCTGTTGTCAGGGCCTTGTGCCATCCCTGATCGCCCTCATCGAAGTGTTGATTTAGCCCGCTTTCTTCCCTTGGTTGACTGATTTTGGTCTGGGTTTTGACCACACTGGTTCCCGTGCTTCCGAATCCGTCCTGGCCCCTCTCGGTGTTGTCCAGCTCCATCACATCGTAGAGCTCCCTATCATGAATTCTTTCTATTACGAGTTGCGGAACTCATTCGCTCTTCCCCACATGGTAGTCCTGGTTCTTCAGATTGAACAGTAGTACCTCTATCTCATCTCGGTAGTCCCAGTCAATGACCCCTGCCCCAACCATAATCACATGGCGGACAGCAAGGCCACTTCTTGGGGCTACTCGGCCGGAGGTTCCTTCTGGTAACGCTATGGCTATTCCGGTGGCAACTGTCGCTTGTCCGCCAGGAGGCACTACTGCTTCTTCTAGCGCGTATATGTTATGTCCTGCCGTGTCGCTTGACCCCCTTGTTGGAATGCGAGCTTCTGGGTGTAACCGTATAGCTCGGGCATACTCAGGTTCGGGTGTCTTCTGACGTAGAACAGGTTTCTCCTCCCGTCCTACCACTATAACCATAACCTGGTTAAAGTGTGCGGGGTTTATAATTGAGAGCTTCTCGCTTTGCGCTGCTCCCCTCTGGGGACGGTACTCTGGCCGTCTGCTTAGTGCATCCGGTTTCCCGCCACTCGACCCTGGTTGGTACCCGATTTGGAAGTTGAAATCTGCCAACTTCTGTGCCCACCTTAGCTGCCTGGCACTCCAGGCCTTGGTTGTGAGGAAGTATTGTAGATTCTGATGATTGGTAAATACCATAGTGGGTTCCCTAGTTCCTGCAAGGTAGTGACGCCATTCCTTGAATGCTTCAACTATGGCGAGCTACTGTTTATCATAAATGTTCTAGTTGTGTTCCGCCGAGTTGTGTTTTTGGGAGTGAAATGCTATCGGGTGCAGCCTTTTTTCGATGTATTCTGATAGGATGCACCCTAGCGCGAAATCACTTGTATCCGTTTCCACCACTGTGTTCCTGTCTGGGTAGAAATGTGCCAGGATTGGCCCAGTCATGAACTGTTCCTTTAAGAATTCGAAAGCCTCCTCCTCCCCCTTTCCCCCGTAAAATCCCTTAGGGTCACCTTTCAACAACTCGGTTGTGGGTTTACACGTTGGTGAGAAATTCTTGAACAATCTTTGGTAGAAATTTGCAAATCCCGTAAAGATTTGTATGTCCTTCATGGACTCAGGTCTCTTCCATTCCCTTATGGCTTTGACCTTTCGATCACTCATGGTGATCCCATCTGTACTCACTATGTATCCCAGAAACTCCACCGTTTTGGTATGGAATACCGATTTAGTGATAGACAGTGCTAGGCGGTATTTGCGCAACTCGGTTAACACCCCTTTTACCAATTTAACGTGCTCCTCCTCCCTCTTGGAGTAAATTAGCATGTCCTCTATGTATACGACTACGGCCAAGTCTACGAATCTCCTCAGGACCACGTGCATCATGTCTTGGAAGGTGGTGGGCGCATTTACTAGCCCGAACGGCATTACCTGAAATTCGTAATGACCGTACCGTGTGTGGAAGGCCATTTTCCACTCGTCCCGCTCTTTTATGCGTATCAAGTGGTACCCATCCTTTTGGTCTAACCTTGTGAAGATACGTGACCCAACTACGCGATCTCTGAGTTTACTCATGAGCGGCAGGGGGTGCTTGTTGGCGATGGAAACCTTGTTTAGCCTGTGGTAGTCCACACATAGTCTCAGCCGCGCGTCAGGTTTTGGTACAAATAGTATTGGTGCACCTGCGGGTGACTGGCTTGAGGTTATCTTTCCCTCGCGCAGCATTTTCTCTAGGTATTCTCGCAATGCCCGTAGGTCTTTTTCGGACAATGGGTATATTGGCCCCCATGGGGGCTTTTCGTCTTCAACCACCTTGATCTCAGGATCAAAGGTATTGTGGTTTGGGAGCCGTTCCACTGCCTGAGGCAGGAAGAGATCGGCGTACTCTTGGTATGGTTTTGGCAGAGTCTTCATCACTACTGCCTCAGGGTCTTCTGGGCCTGCAATTTAGCCCACCTTTCTCGCTGCAGGGTCCGAGGCCACTGTCTCGTCCCACTCAATACAGATTCCTTCATCTTCTTGTTCCTGGTATTCCTTACACTGCTCCGCCTGGAACTCCCACCTTCTTGCGTCTTCTAAAAAGGATAGGGGATATTGGCGATGCTGTAACGTGTTCGGGCCAGGCCCTAGTCACGTAGCGGTACAATAGGAGCAGATGGTTTTGAGATCAACACAGAAGCGAGCGCTGCTTGCTAAAGGAGGCTTCGAAAGGGGTGTAATAGGAGATCAAAGAAGTAACCGTTCAACCAAGTATATTAAGAATACTGTCCGTCGAAGTCTGCTGTTTCCATCGCGAAATCAGCGGTCTTTAAATACAGCATATCGCTTATCTCCAGTATGAGCGATATTGCAAAACATTGTGTGTATCAACTGATAGTACACGAAACACTACGAGTATCAAACGATACTGTGAAACCAAACATAAAACAATGTGTGTATAAACTGATAGCACACGAAACACTACAAGTATGAAACGATACTGTGAAACCAAACATAAAACCCTAGTAACCCGTACCAGTTACAGATGCCACCAACCAAAAGGTATTATCAAGTCATGGATTTCCTGGCTCATGACTTCGCAGGTAATTTCTGAACAAGGTCGGTTAGCCCCAATTTCTAGCATGATAGGAGTCGTATAGTACCTCACTGCATTTTGGGACTGTGCACCCTCGAACCCAGTTGTACTAACTGGCCTGTCTCGCCGTATCGTTGCTAGCCCTAGTTTTTGTACTAGCGCTTCTCGTATGACAAAGATCTGCGAGCCCGCATCTAATAACAGGCGCATCGGTACTGTCTCCCTGCGTATTCTTAGGTGGGGTGTGCCCTGTGAGCACTCGTAATGTGTAGGTGTTGGGACCTAAGTCTTCTGTCTTTTTGGCTCCCCCGTAGGGTTAACCTGTCTTCGATCACTGGTCATTTTTGGGGCATTCAATAATCTTGGGTGTTTGTTATTGTGCCCGCACTATTGCGGCCATTCAGGCCTCCGCGGAGAAAGTCAGTCCCTTCAGTGTGCGGCTCCTTTCTTATCTTCTTTCTACTCAATGACGATATTTAATCATACTGGTCTATGCTACCAGTGCATAGATGAGAGAGCCACCTTTTTAACCCGGCCTTAGGTGTTCGATTCCTGCCGTTGTGTACGATTTAAGGCGCGCATGCTGTGCTTTGTCTTGCCTAGCAACCTGCAGCCTACCCACTCGCCGTCGCCGGTGGTGCCATCCTGGGACTGGGGAAGCGCCTTCAGGCGGTCCTACGCTATCCTGCCTCTTGTCCCGTGCATGACCTTTGGCGGACAGAGTTAGGGCGCCCTGAGTTGCCCCCCACAACGGCCCCCTTTTCATGCGTGTCTGGTTTGAACGTTCTCTACCCAGGGATGAGTATAAAGTCTTGCCATCCCGCGTCCTGGTCGGGGCTCATTCTTTATTTCATCCCCTTCAGGTGGGTTAACTTTCTCCGTTATACACGCTTTTCCATGCATGTCACACTTCTTTCCCTGCCCACGCTTGGAACCCAGTCAGTGCCGTTCGCCGACATTCTTGACTAAGCCGTTGCCCTAGCTCGGAATGTAGGTCGTGCTTTTTACACAGGGCTCCTGGTTGTCCAATCTATCCCCCTTCTTGATACAACAACTCCCAAAGTCTAGGTGCTGGTGGCACATGGGTTTCGTTCACCGCTGGCCATGGGGCGGCATTGCGAACCTCCATGTTTCGGGGCCTAAACTTCACTGCTTTCCACTGTCCTATCGTTGCGACAACGGCTTTCTTCCTACAAGCTCCCCACTTGTGGTTGGTGAGTCAACACCGGGTGCAGCTTTTATTTTCCCGGCATTGGTTGACTACGTTTTGGGGTATTTCTTCATGAGCTTTCCTCCAGTTGGTATGCTCTACCCCCGAGGTCTTGGTGGGTGTGTTGGTTTGGGCAAACCTTGCTGACTTGAAGTTCCCAGGTGCCGTCTTCCTCTGGAACTTGCTAGGTCGCCCTTCTTCCTTTCCTCGCTTCGGCTGCTTTTCTCTGTCCTCCCAGCATCGTTTTAGTGGCCCGGAAGAACTCGACGAGATGGCCAGATTGTCTCGTTGTTGCCGTTCGCTATCAAGGAAAGCCTCTCTCTGGTTTCCGACTACTTGAAGGTGCTCCAGCCATCCCGCGTCGGTGTCGTATCGCTTATGGGACAACTGTCTCAGTATTGCCTCTGGTAGTCGGTCCTGAACTATCTTTCTCCACGCCGTTCCTTGAAGCTTGGCTTTGATGTTCCATTTTTGCATCTGGAGAAGGTACTTGTCGATTTCCTTCTCATACTTGATCTTTCCCATTTTTGCCAACGGTTTCCGGTCCTCCTTGATCGGTGAGAATCGTACGACGATCTCGTGCGGAAACTGTTCCCATGTCAGCAATTCAGGATGACCGGCATACACTTCGCACCTTTCCATGCTCTTCCTATACCAATTGCTGAAGGGTGTCACATCGGCACCCTTCATCCTTCCCAAGGTGTACACAATCCTATCTTTATCCTCCATCTACAGCATGGGATTTCGGCTAAAGTACTCCTGGCCCCCGTGTAGCCAGGCCTTTATATCCTGGTAGGACTTTTTTTGTATACAAATGGAGGGTCAGCGGGCTTCTTCTGATGCAAAGCAGTTTGTCGGGCCAACTCCTTGGCCGACTGCAACATCATCTAATGTTCCTCCTCTTCCTTAGCCGTCCGGGGCCTTCCTAGGTGTAGTGCCCTTCGCCGGCGGCTTGGTCCTTCTCCTCCGTTATCCGACCCGTCATCCCCCGGGTCTGGCTCGCCCGCTCCTGCAGCCATATCGGGAGATGCCGGGCTTTTTTCTCGGCCACTGTGCATGGTCTCTAGCCGCGGGTCCTGTTCCACAGGGTGCTTTCCCTTGTGTTGTTTGGACGGCCCTGATTGTCCTCCCCCGGTGTCGCCATCGTGGGTCGATCCCCGCTGATGCGAGCCTAATGCCGTCTGCACCAGGGCCGTCATTTCCCTCGTTGATTGGGCAAACATCTGGGTCATGTTTTGCTGCATGTCCCCGTGCCCAGTTGTTACTTTGTTATCGAGGGTCAGTAGTTCGGTTACGAACTGCAGCTCCCGGGTTCCCTGACGTCGTCGTTCCTCATCCAGCTCCTTCCGGAGTCCATTCAGGCCTGTGTAGAGTTCGTGATCTCTACTCGGCCATTCCTGGATGGTGCGACCCAGGTCCTGGTGCAGCTGTCCGCTGACTGCTGCTTGTTGTTCCGATCACTCATGCATGCGAGCGAGTGCCACTTCGATCACTCCCTTAAATCTGGTGATCTTGGCCACTACCTCTCCCTCCAGTTTCCTTCTCTTAGTTTGCCAGAGTGCCAATTCCGCTCGAACCAATTTCTTCCCGTTCAGTAGTTGATCTCTTACTTGGGCAAGGCCTTCTTTGATCTCTTTCCCCTCGTCAGAGAAGGTCCCGTATGCAACCATCTGGTCGTTCCGGGTTTGGGTGATGCTGCGGTCCAACTGTCCGATCAGTGTCCCAATGTATGCGGTGAAAGCACCCAAATTGATAGTGCTGGAGGGGGCTGGGGTTCGAGAGCATGACCTCTGTCTGCTTCGTCTCTTTGTGACACTTTGAGTAGGGCCTCGGGGCACTGATGGCCCTAACGGGTTCCTCCATGTGGGTGTAGAACCTAGCCGTAGTGGTGGGATGTTGTCTCCCGGAGGTGGTGGCGGGAGTGGGTAGGGGCTATCTTGGCCTGGTCCCCATGTGGAGATTAGCCGCTGCTGTCTCTCAGCACGCGGTATGTCGGTGTCGCTAGAGTCATCTGACCCTTCTTCAATTCTTGGTTGTAACATCTTCCCTGTGCGCTCTATCTGAGTGCGGTGTTTAAGGGCCCACCTGCTCCCGTGATCAGTGAACCAGAAGGGAACGTTCTCGCCGTCAAAGACTTCGCTTATGGTGAGATCAAACTTGATCTCCTAGCTGTATGGGTTTCGTTGGAGGTGAATTTGAGATAGATGGTTGAGGGCTTTAGATAACTGGTCTCTTAGGCTCATTGAAAGAGGTGGTTGTGAGCCTCAGTAGTGTAGAAGTTATCAATATGGTGTTAGGCGGTAGCTGACTCTAAGGGCAAGCCAGTCTGGACTAAGGCCAGATACGTAACAAAGTGATTCCTAGGAAGGCTCACTTATATGTTCAGAAAAAAGGATAGGGTTGGTATTGTAGAACGAATATATTGATAAGATCTCTTCTCCGCCGCTGATGATCTATAAAGTGTGGGAGGCACCTCGATATTTATATTCTGCGTCTGGGTGTTCACGGCCTATCTATTCCTCCCACTTTCCTCTGTGCGAACTTCATAGACCCTAAAAACCTTTAGCCCGCTTGACTCTGATTTCCTCAGATAGCTGGAAGGGTAGCCTACCCCTCTCCTTGCATAACCAGTGCTAATCATAGCCACTTGAACCCCTTCACTGTGGCAAGCGGTTACTGGTCCTTTCTCTGGATACGGAGTGATCAGCTCCGGCGACAGACTTATCAAGGCAGGTGGATTTCCCATCCGTCTTCATCAACCCATAGGAAGCGTGTTCCTATCTCATCGCACCAATGGCGGTTAGGCCTCGTTGCGCTCAGGGTTGATCTCTTCACATGGTAGGCCCTCATCTGACTTTACCCTGTCACGCCTTTGGGGTGTCGGTGAACGATAGTCTCTTGGGCGTCATTCCCGCATCAGGATTTTCCTCTGCATTCCTCCACCAACGGACTTGAAATTTGGTCTTTCTGCCCCCATGGCAGCCAGGGACTCCTATCGGAGTAGCTGACCTCCCCCCGGTTGGCATCCATCAGTTGGCGCAGCTGAAGGATCCTTGCATGCGTTCATGTCCACAACCAACCAACCGATTTGGCTCATTCGACCTTGTCAGGATGGCCGAGAGTCCTCTCTTGAGGATTCAGCGAAGACCCATCGGTCGGCGACCTGTGGTGGTAGTGTAAGTGCGGGTTTTGTGCCGAAGTCGTATTGGTGGAAAGTAAGCTATTTTCCAAACACTTCAGCAGACCCTGGGATCGAACACATAACCTTTTGCCAATGATCACGAGGCATGCCCATTACGCTAGGCCAGTTCATCTTATATGTAACACATGCATGTGTCAACATAACCTACATGGCGTTGACCTCATGCTATTTTTATTTCTGCAGTGCAGCTCTCTTTTGCCCTGCCGCGTGAAAGCCTCTTCACATCGGCACCTTACCAGTGGTAAACGTTAAAGACACAGGAGGAAGCGGACCCTCTATAGCACCCTTCCAATATCCAGTAATGACTACGCAAGCCCCAAATGTACTGTGAGCAGTTTATCTGTCTACCATTAATACCTCTTCAACTTCTGGTGTCTTCCGCAGAATATGGAGGTCCTGTAGTGCTCTAATAGGCACTACGTAAGACCATTATCTCGGATCGAAGTTCTCTGCACCAGCAATCATGCTCTTTGCGCTTCTACACTTTCCTTGCAGAACCTATAGCGGTGGGAATACGTTCCGGTTTACTAGGTATGAAACCCTCATGATTGCCACGGTACCTGGATCAACCTTTAGTACCACTATAGTTAGCTCCCCTTAACGCCATTATATTTGGGCTGTTTTACTCCCAAGAACTTGCAGGACACAATTGACCTTCCACCTAATACCCTGTAATATATCGTGTAAACAGACTAAGGTTGACCGGACAGCACCAGGGCTTAGGGGGTTACAACTAAGTGTAAAAACATTCCCTCTTCCCAGACCGTGCACAACTACATAACCATTCACCCATGACGTCCAGGCCTCAAGGTGGGGCCAGAGAGTTATGATTAGACTAACGTCTCCAATTCGTAGCTTCTTCAGAGCTGTGTAGCTTGCCCAATGGCTTCTCTCAGAACATCTGATATTGGCATTATGCATTGACTCAGGTAACATACATTCTGGTCATTTCTCTTGAACTCCCAAAGCAACTTCGTATTATCAGGTAGAGTAACTGGGGGTCCTAGACAGGGTAAGCTGAGTGCCGCGGCAGGATAACTGTCATCCATGAGTAGGGTAACCAACTCTGGTGGTCAGGTTAACTTTATCTGTTTACCCAGTCTATTTCCATTGCAGATATAGATTTCTCGCACTTTCACCGGTGCCCTTATGCAGCCAAGCAGGGTACCTTGCCCTCGGCAAATCCTAGAGTACGTTAACACCCCCTAAGGGTGTATACTTTACAGTTTATAATTGAACCCAGACTGCTGGGCTTCTGCACGTCAACCTCTTGACTGCCATCCTATTCCTACCAGTCTGTCTTAGGAGTGCCTGCCTGGGTGTAGGTTCAGTCTGCCACAGGTGTCCTATGCTCGGTCATTAGAACTTGTGACAATCGCACAAGGCGGGAATACTATGAACTTATATGCAACAAGACAAAGGCCAAAAGTGAACATATTGCGACAGAAATATGAAAGAGGAATAAAGGGCATGCCACCTCAGGGATGTGGAAAGAGTAGCCACATCTTGTGTAACCGCAGAGTGACCCAGTGCGGCCAGGTTACAATTCAGGAAGGAACAACAGATCCATATAGTACAATGTAATGGTGACCATCTTCCACTATAATACCTGGGATAAATCTGGGCACCGAAAGCAGTGCGGAGGAGAAAGACAATAGTTCTCTGACTTGAGTGGTCAGAGGGACAAGCTCCGACCAAAACCCATCACCCTGGAAAATTACTATAGGACAGTAGAGACTTGACCAGTTGAATATAAAAGGGATTGTATCCTAGTTGAAATATGGCTACTCTCTGAAAACCCAAGACTTATGATACACACAATGATCGACTGATAAGGAACTGAGAGTTTTGTTGACAAAGGAACATGGAACAAACATGGTCTCACCACTGTGGAAACAAAGAAACCAAGAGGTATACACCTTGTGGAGGGAGAGAAAAGTGCTATAGGACCAATCACCCACATGGCACGAGTTCTTATAGACATTGGCCGCTATAGGCAAGTGGCTACCTTTAAGGTAGCCTACCTGCAAAGCCATGAGAAAGTCCTAGAGATGTCTTAGCTAAGGGAATACAGCCCTACAATCAAGTGCAGAAAGAATAAAATCACATGTGGAAATGAACGGAGTGCAACAGAGTGCTTACACAGTTCACTGGTAATATTCATAACCCCCAAGGTAGAAGTCCTAGAAGAGAACTTAATTGCCAGGTTCCATGAACCTCAGGCCTAAAAGAACAAAGCGTCTACAGTAGCCAAGTGAATCTGGGTATACAAGTCAAGAGGTTCACCAATGAGGCAAAGGTGTGCACCAAAGAATCAACAAGGCTGGCAGTGCATAACCTGTATGCTAAAGAAGGGCGCAAGGTGCCTGTCAGAGGGCGCATGGCGATCGCTGCAAGAATAGCTATTGGAATACCATCTAGCACATACCGGTCCATTGCCTCACGAAGTGGTTTAGCAGTCAAACAAAGACTCTTAACCAATGCAGAGGTAGCGGAAGCTGACTATATAGGCAAAGTAACGATAGTCGAGGCAAACCTAAGTGATATTGAATTCTAAGTGAAAAAAGGTGATCGAATCACGCAGTGAATCATGAAAAAGGATCAATGAAGGAAGGCTTTAAGAGGTAGAGAGTCCTGAAGTTACAACAAGAGGAATGAAAAATTTGACATGTACGGATTGACCAACCAACAAGGAACAGAAGTCTCGGAAAAAGGTCAAAATCTGTAAAATAACGTGATCAGTATTCGCAAAATGGTACCAATGAGGTAAAAACATGGGGGTTCTTGTACTAAGATGAGCCAAGACCCGGTCATGTGGGCCACGCTCAATGTCAGCATGGAACCAGCATTACAATATGAAAGGAACAAAAAACACAAACCCCGGAGCTCAACGATTCCATAAGAATACCATCGGCATAGGGAACAATTTCCAGAAGAAGACGCAACACAGGTCGTAACATGTCAAAAACGGATAGACTTGGAAATCAAGCTCAAAAAAGATACTAAGTTCTTAGCCAGGAGGCTATAGCTTCTTGGCGAAGCAGAATTGCAGGAACTTAAAACCTACATAACATAAAACCTGTGAACATGTCGGATCCCGGACTTGTTTACTGAAGAAGGTTCATCCATCCTGTTCATACAGAAACAGGATGGAAAGCCAAGATTGTGTGTAGACTATTGAGCCCACAATGAGATAAGGACAAAGACCTGGTACCTATTACTGTTGATATCCAAGGCCCTAGGTTGACCATGGTAGGCCAAGTACTTCAACAAGGTTGATATCAGGAACACTTACCGCAACCTTATGATCAAAGTGTAGGATGAATGGAAAACAACTTGCATGAGACGATACAGCGCATATGTATATTTGGTTATACCGTTATGGTAAACCAACGTACTGGCAACATTCCAACGGTAAATCAAGTGCATATTCAGCCGACATCTGGACCTGTGCTCTATTGGCTACCTGGATGATATAGTCATATATTCTAAAAATATGGAACAACACTAAAGTGGTGTCAACAACATTATACAGGTAATACGAAAATTAGAGATGAAGGTCAAACTAGGCAAGTGCGAGTTCCACTAACAGGAAGTGGAATATCTTACCTTTATAATAAACTGAAAAGCGGTTCAAATAGATCCAGTCAAAATGAAAAAATGTAGTAGTGGGAAGTGCTAAAGAACAAGGCAGACATCGAATACTTTATGGGCTTCTGCAGCTTTTACTGTTGTTTTATCAGGGGATTTAGCAGAACAACAAAGCCAACCTATCACTTCCTCAAATAGGACGTGAAATGGAATGGGGGAGACGAACAAGGAAAGGCCATCAACAAGTTACAGACTAAGATAGCTTTCCCAGCCATCATGGTTCATTTCGACCCCGAAAAGGACTCTAAGATCCAGCAAGAGGTGTAAAAATATATTTGTTCAAGAATCCTATTGCAGAAATACAAGGACTGGAACTATTGCTTGGTTGCATGTAAGCTCAAGACGAGAACCCTGGCAGAATACAACTACAATATACATGACAAGGGGGTACTAGTGATAGTTCCAGCTTTTCAAGAATGCGGATGTTATGTTCAGAATACCAACCATCACACTAAGGTCCTAACAGAGTATAAAAATCTGGCAGCATTTATGAGGAGGAAGGAATTGAAGGATCACCAAGTATGATAAATAGAGCAGCTGAGCTAGTATGACATCTAGATCAAATAACAATAAGGGAAGCAAGTAGGAAAACCAGATGCCCTTATGATTGAGACAAAGGCTGGATGAAAGACCAATGAAGATGCAAACAAGAGCCCAGAGACTCAGAATACCATTAACAACATAAAAACATTTCCAGGCTATAGAGATGTGGGAAATCAAAGATGATATAAGCGATGCCAGTAGGGAAATAAGCAGGAAGGATCAGGGGGTAGAACAGTTATGAGAGGCACTAGAAAAAGGAGAGAAGGGAATTAAGAATGTTGCACTTCGGTTGTGCAGAGGCGAAGATCGCCACCTCAGATATGACCACAAGATGTTGATAGCAGAGAAGCAGGAAATCCAGGGGGGACTGATATAAAGAAACTGTGATCTACCAGTAGCAGGTCATAGAGAAATAGCGAAAACCATGGATTTCATATACTACCAATACTATTGGCCAGATGGAGGCAGAACAATCAAATGATATGTCAAAAACTCTGACAGTAGTTCACAGACAAAAGTCATACAACAGGTATCTTGCGGGCTGCCCAAACCAAATGAAGCATCCAATAAGATGTGGAAATCAATATCAATAGATTGCATCATGGACTTACCATCATGGGATGAATTAAGACAGGAGCCTTCTGGTGGCAGATCTTCTAACCAAAATGAGTTACTTTATTACAGGCCCCAAGGGTATGACAGTAGGACTTTTTGTTTTGGTCCTTTGATGTGGAATATTTCGCCACCCTGGTCTGCCAAAGGATGTGATAACTTATGCAGGATTGTTGTTCATCTTGGAGATGTGGAAAGAAACAACCACAGAATTGGGCATCGAATAAAGGCTGAGCATAGCGTTCTACCTACTAACAGATGGATAAAGCAAACAGACCAAAAGAATATTGAAACAATATCTTTAAGCATATGTCAACAATCAGAAGGACAACTGGAATGAACTTCTGCCCATAGCAGTATTTGCCTACAACAATGACAGACAAGAAACTATAAAGAACAGACCATTCCACCAAAATTACAGACAAAATCCACAACATGCGGCCATTGGTCATTTGACCAGAGGTCGGATAGTATAACGTAATGATATGCTAGAACTTCACGAGATGTTTTGAACTGAAATGGTCACAGTACAACTAAGACAAAAGGAAAAATGTGATAAACAAAGTGAAACCCTGGTCCAAATGTATAAGCAGAAGATGTGTTATGGTTATTACCATGAAATATAGGAAGCACGAGAGCATTGAAGAAATTCAACTACAAGAAAATGGGACCACTCAAGGTCTTGGTGGAAGTAGGGAATTATGCTTATAAGCTCAATCTACTAGCTCTGATAGACATATACAACACATTCCACATCTCACTCCTGAAACGCCATTGAGACAATGAGTTTCTCTAACAAGGAAAACCTCCCCCTTCAACTAGCAAATAGATGGAGAAGAGAAATTCAAGCTAGATGACATCATTGGTGCAAGACTCCACTATGGAAACCTGCAATACTGAGCCAAGTAGACAGGCTTCTATCCACAACATGACCAAACATGGTACCCCACCGTCTGCTTTGAAAATGCCTAACTTGCAATTCATAGCTTCCACCAACAATACCTCCAGAAACCCAGGATAGGTAAAAACATAAATCACATGAACAGAATCACCTCTCCTGAGCCAACAAGACAGATATAATACCACTATTTGCCTCTCCTATGAGATTACCCCTGCCAGCCTGAGCTGTGATGGCCTCTCAAAGTCATGTTGGATGCAAGGTAGTGGGAGGCAAAGAAAGTGGCAGAACACAATACTATGTCCTAGACAGGCTACTACCAGGGGAGGTACTGGATGCCCCTAAGTGACAAGCAAGGAGAAGTTTGTTTCCGGGGCCCCCCAGGACCCAGGGAAATAGTAAGGAAATTCACAAAAAGAAAGGATGGCAAGAATACTAGCGAGATGGTACAAGACCTATAAAATAGAAAAAAATAGATGCCGGGTATTACCCCAACAAGGGTGGAAGTAAAAACCTGGGGAAGAGCAGCCACAAAGGGTTGAGAACCTAAAGGGTAGCCATAAGCACATAGCAGTATGGAGAAGGGGGCTCGGAAAATAAGGAAATTATAATGGTCCCAGATAGACTATACTAATAGATTGACAAGATGTGGAGAATGCTCGACAAGGCACTAGGGGTTATTACCAGCCAACAAATAACTATTGACACCGAAACGTGAATGATCAGAAGGCAACAAAGAACAATTGAAGTTCCAAGCAGTGCCCCCCAGGACCTATGGGGAAATTGGCAATGAGAATGCCAGGACCAGGAGTGGTTGTAGAGGGAAGTGAAGGCTTTGGTGAGAGTGCTAGTACAGTGGGTACAGGCTGATGGGACTCAGGCTAGAGGCGGAGGGGAGCCAATATCAAAATAGTGACAGACGTGGAAGGTTTCTTATGTCATAGAAGACTTAGAACAAAACATTGGAAGGGCTGAGTAAGGCTAACTGGTAAGGCTAACTGGCAAGGCTAATTAGTTACTCTTCCACACTATAACTTACAGTTGTGGGTTGTATGAGAGAAGGACTTTTACCTATGACACGGGTAGCGAGTCATAGGTCCCACACAGGTGGTGCGCTTGGTGCATATGAACAGGGAAGATTACTTATCGGTATGAGTTGCAGGGTTAGGGTTGACGTGAAGAGCGAGTATAAAAGTGGTTACTAGGACCTAGAAGGATAAGCTCTGTACACCATGGTGTTTGTATCTTCTTACCTATAGCTTTACTACTCTCTACTTCAGCTAAACGGCTACATTGTACACACACAGCCTTGTGAATGACTCATGAGATGGAAGCCTTGGGTGCTTAGCTATCTGACTTGAAAGAAGAAGTCAAGTTTCGGACAATGGAGTCTAGACTATCATTGCCCCTGTGAGACCAGTGATGACCAGTAGCAATTGTTACAGTATGCCAAGGATTGGTGGATGATACTTTCCAGAGTACCAATAATGAATGCCACACTAACAGCCTTGGGACTAGTGCATAGCATCTTACAGCAAATTATTCTATGTAGCGGTTGATCAGTTAACAAGGGACTTGTGAGTACTGCATGCAAAATCGATTGCGACTGTAGGTGTAAAGTAACCGTTGTCTTGACAAATTCATGTAATATGGAATACCAATTGGTAAGAGGAGATTTGACCACAGGGCTGGTTATTTAGAGAATCAATTATAAGAAGTTGTTAGTGTAATAAGAGTATCCCGGGGAGGATAGACCCTGAGGTTGCGACCACACCGAACAACTTCAAACTTTATCACCATAAGTTCACACAGGTGTAAGAGTAAAGTAAATGGTAAAACTTAATACCGTTAAGCCTGACACTTCACTCAATTAAGGTCTAGAGAGGATTTATTGTTGGACTGGGAGAGTTCTCACATAGACATTCACCTGGTTTTATCTTATGCCAGAAACTCTCCCATTAGTTTACTCCAACTATTGGAGCACATCCTACTCCACTAAGGATGGTCTGACATGACTCCTAGCACACTCTTGGGACCTGCAAGTATCAACACACTCTAGACGGCATTCACCTTGTCCAGTCATCGTTTCTACAGTGCATTTCGATTTTGCCAGGCATTGTGAAAACCTCTTCGCATCGCTGCATTGCTAGTGGCTAACAGTCAAGACACCTCATGAAATAAACTATCTATGACACCCTTCCTATATGCATTGATCTCTACATGATCCCGGAAGCAAGCGTGAGCAGTTTATCTATCTACTATTTACGATTCTTGGTCTTCCGGTGTCTCCCACAGGATATGGTGGTCCAGAAGCAGTCCAATGGGCGCTAGCCATGGCCACCATCTCAGATACACCTTACCTGTGGTAGGAATCCTGCTCTTAGCCTCTCTACACTCCCCTTTCAGAGCCTATGGCATTGGGGACTCGTTCGGGCTTGGTAGGTATAAAACTCTTGTGGTCACTCCAAGACCACTCGGGTGGACCTCCGGAACACCCATTGTTAACTTCCATTAACTCAATCGGTTTTGGTCTGTTTTACCCCCACCAACTTGGTGGAGGTACTCCATCTTTCACCCTATGGCCCCAATTATATCCTGCGAACAGCATATGGTGGACCGGACAGTAGCAATGTATATGGTGTTACCATCAGGTCTCCAATAGTTCCTCCTTGCTAGACTATTCGCAACTACCCAGGGCTTGGCCCATGACGTCCGGGCCTCAAGGCGGGACCAGAAGGGTAGGATAGTAATAATGTCTCCAATTTACAGCTTCTTCAGAGCTGTGTAGCTCACCCAATAGCATCTCATAGAACCCCAGATTCCTGTATTATGCATGGCTTCGCATGACAAATATTGAAGTCATTTTTCTGGAACTTCCCAAGGGACTTCGTATTCAAAGGTAGGGTAACACAGGACTTTGGACAGGTAACCTGATCCTGAGGGTAAGGTAACCTTGTCCAGGGGACAAGATAACTTTTCCCTGTTATGCTGTCTATTCTGTCACCCAAGATAGACACTTCTGACCTTTCTCCAGTTGTAACGACCCAGCATACAGGAGCTATGGCACACGGAACCTATACCCATACAGGTAGCCAGGAGTCGAACTGAGAGGAACCAGCAGGCAAGTAAGTACTTGACCTATGGAGACCCGATGGCCTGGGCTCCGAGAATGAACAGAATTGGCTGGTCAGCATACTTAGAGACTTATGAAGGGGCAGTTGCTCAGCTAGGCCGAGTAACTGAAGACAGGTCAGAAAGGTCTATCACCGGCGACGGGATAGGCAGGGTAACAGGGAAAAGTTAACTTGTCCACTGGACAAGTTTACCCTACTCTGGAGATAAGGCTACCCTGCCCAGTGTCCTGAGTTACCCTACCTTTCAATACGAAGTCCCTTGGGGAGTTACGAGAACTTGACTGGAATGTTTGTCACGTGAAGCCATGCATGATACTGGAATCTGGAGTTCCGGGGGATGCTATTGGGTGAGCTACGTAGCTTCGCGGAAGCTGTAAATTGAGGAGATTATTCCTATCATACCCCTCAGGCCCCACCTTGAGACCTGGACGTCATGGGCAAACGGTTGTCTGGTTGTGTGCAGTCTAGCAAACAGGAATCTGTGCAGACATGCTTGCAACACCGTATACATCGCTGCCGTCTGGTCGACCATAGGCTGCTCGCAGGATATATAAGGGGGCATAGGGTGAAAGGTGGAGTACCTCCTCCAGGTTGTTCGGAGTAAAATGGACCAGAACTGACGGAGTTAACGGGTGTTAACCGTGGGGCTCCCAAAGGTAGTCCCGGGTGGTGCCGGGGCGACTGGGAGAGTTTTATACCCATCAAGCCCGAACGTGCTCCCAAGGCTATAGGCTCTGAAAGGGAAGTGCAGAGACACTAAAAGCATGATTCCTGCCACAGGTAAGGTAGATCCGAGGTAGTGGTCATGGGTAGCGTCCATTGGATCACTGCCGGACTATCGTGCCCTACGGAAGACACCGGAAGCCTGCGACCCATAAAGAGTAACTAGATAAACCGCTCATGGTAGCCTCCGGGGTCAAGTAGAGATCAATGCATATGGGAAAGGTGTCATAGATAGTCTAGTTCATGAGGTGTCTTGACTGTTAGCCACTGGCAAGACACCGATGGGCAGAAGTTTTCACTCCGGCGGGCAAAATGGAAATGCACCGCAGAAACGATAATCATATAAGATGAACGCTGACTAGAGTGTGTCGACACGTGCATGCCCGAAGGGTGTGCCAGGAGACATGTTGGACCACCTTTAGCGGAGAAGGGTGTACTCCAGCAGTTGGAGTAAACTGATGGGAGAGTTTCTGGCATAAGATAAAACTATCTAAAAGTCTATGCGAGAACTCTCCTACTCCAACAATCAATCCTCTCGAGACCTTAATTGAGTGAAGCGTCAGGCTTAACGAGATTAGGTTTTACCGCTTGCTTTACTCTTACATCTGTGTAAACTTTTGGCAACAAGTTTGAAGTTGTTCGGTGCGGTCGCCACCTTGGGATCCATCTTCCTAGGGGTGCCCCCATTACAGTATATCGTTAAGCGAGCGGGTCGTTTAACTCCTCTCCTGATTAATTCTTTCCGACCTTCGGCGCTGCCCTTGCCTGAATACTGGTACCCTTGCCTAGAACAAGTAGCCCCGGGTGGAAAGCGCAATAGCTAGTACCGAACTTCGAACCAGAATGCAATCCAACTCGGATTCAGACCTTGACCTTGACGGGAACAGCGCCAACACGTTTCGTGCATCGGTTTTTGCGGACGTTCGCGCTATCAACGGGGACGGCCACCAGTTGCTCTGGGAGACCGCTCCTATTCAGTTACCTGCTGAATGTCTTGACCTCCTGAATACGGACCCTCGTGCCGTGGTACTCTCAATTTTTCAAGACCTTACCCAAGTCCATAACAAGCTCCCTGCCCCACCGCATGGAGTTCCCTTTAGCGAGTTCTCGCGCCAATTGGTCGAACCTTACATCATCCGGGAAGCAGCCAAGTCGATTGAGGAAACGAAGTGGGAACTGAAGAGCTGAAACAACCAGCAGCCGCAGGTGGTCCAAACACCGATCACTACGGCAGCGGTGGAATGGATGAAGGTGCAGCAGGAGGTATACCTGCAGATGATAAGGGATCAGCAGACATTGAAGACTCGGATGGCAGACTTGGAAAAGGCTTTTGAGGGAGGGTATAGTATCGATGCTGAGAATGATGTACTGATGTTAGAGGCCGTGCCCCCACTCCCGCTTGTCCATACCAAGCCCGAGAATTTCAGTATGGAGTTGGCCATGGGAGCCAGAGAGGACCAGTCAAGGGCATACTTGAGCCCAATCGGTATACGGAGGTTGGAAAGCATGAAAGGTGAGGGTTACAGTTATACCTCCTCCTTCTCAACAGCATCAACAGGTTCCCTGTCGGGCCCCCCCTCAAATGCCCACAGTAGGTCGGGCAGCCCTATGGTCGGGCAAACGGATGGACGTCGAATAAGAAAAACGACCTCTAAGCCGAAGGGTATTACGGCACCAGATATGCCTGACCCTACACCTCGACCGACCCCTGCTCCTATCATCCCTCCGGCAACCCCTTCAGTTGGAACTCCTATACCGTCCATCGCCGCCCAAGACCCACACCTCTACCAGTTTTGTTGCCCGCTCCTGATACCTTCCCTGTCACAGCTTTCCCACCAGCAGTATCGGCTACCCCAGGGTACCGGCCACTGCGTGCTGCTGCACCTGGATTCTTTGAACGGGTAAGGTGCCAGGATGACCGAGCACCCATGGCTCCATCACGGGCGACTCCAATCCCCTGACCTGCGACACCTGCTCGTTCCGTTCCTTGGGCACCCGTGATTCCCTCTGCCCACTCAAAACCAACTCTTCCCTCCGTCCTCCCCACGATCACCAGCAGTGAGTCAGACAGCCAAGACAAGTACTGTCCGTCCGGCTGCAAATCGGAAGAAACCCACATGGGGTTAATTGATTACCACACATACGGGTGCAGAAAGGGACCACGGACCCTGGTAAGGCACCGAAGAAGACAGAAGGAGGGAGACGGACAACCAACATGTGGGTACTGTAGGTCACGGAGACATGCAGGGCCCCCAATGCAACCCTTGAGTTGTCTAGAGCTTCAGTCGTTTCTGGGGTCAACTCAGGGGGCTCCAAACCCAACTCCTGAGAGTGGGCAATGACCTGTTCCACCACCGGCATCAGTACCATCAGGGGCTGACCCCCCAGAGGATGGGAATCAGAATGGCCAGGAGGAAAGTTTTGATGGGTATGATAGACCCCGGAAGACCCCAGGTGGAAATACAGGGGGTGGTGGAGGTGGAAATGGACTACCAGTCGGTGGTACTATGGGAGAAGGTGGAGATCCTGGGGGCTCTGACCATGATAGCTCGGATGATGATGATGCCGATTCTCCCCCCGACTTGACCCCCTTTCTCTCTGCTCAAAAGGAAGACTGGAGTGTTGAGAAGAAACGACGGTGGGAGTGCCGGGCTAAGAAGCTGTCAAGGGGACTGCGGAGCAGGTCAGCTGCACGGCCATCATCCAGACAGCGGCAGAAGAAGCCAGAAAAGCTGAGCGGCATTGCTGCGTTTAAGAGAAAGGTCACCGAACTCACCAGCTTTCTGACACTGGTGGAGGTTAAGTTCGAGTATTTTGCTGGATACAGGTTGACCGATAAGGCCAAGGTAAACCTGGTGATTCCCCTTCTGGAAGACACTGCCCGAACATGGTACCTTGGGCTGCACTCCCACATCAATAAGAAGACAGGCAAGCATATTGGAGTTCCTGTTAACAACAGTAACCCGTTGAGAACGTGGAAAGGATTCCAGGAACGGCTCCAGCGGAGTTTCGGCAGTGACCAAGGGGAACGAGACCGATCCCTGCTGGAGTGGCGAGACCTAGTGATGAAGCCACATCACATTGATGAGTACCTGGACAAGATAATTGACTACATGTATAAGCTAAGCTATACAGACCCGGTGCAGGTATGAGATAAGGTACGGTCGGGCATTACCCAAAAGGTTAGGAACGCGTGGGCACTGAAGGAGCCACATTCAACCGACTTGAACGACTACCTTGATCTTCTTCGGAAGGTCGGACAGACACTGGAAGACAACACCCGGTTCAGCAACCGAGTCATCCACCCTGTCCAATGGTCGCAGCCAATGGAAAAGAAGGACAATAGGTCCTCAACTTCTGGCAGGTTTAAAAAGAAGGATAAAGGGTCGCGCAGACAGAACCAAAGGCCTGCCAAATCTACTAATTTCAATGCGGGAAAACAGGCAAAGCCGGCGACATCTGAGTATGCAATAGCGGATAACGAAATCCCATCGACTTTGACCAAACGTCGGAGAAAGCACAACCAGTGCACCAAGTGTGAACAAAGTGGTCACTTCTGAAGAAAGTGTACCACCACATCCCCAGTCGTCAGTTCCTCCAAACAAGCTAGTGGGTCGAAACAGTCAGCCCCGGTAAGCGAGCCCATAGGAACTGACAAGCGGCTTAAGCGCATTGAAGCGCCCCCTCCGGCTACCTCGTCAATGATACTTGAAGTCCGACAGCCATCACCTCAGATCATGGAGGTTGATACTGACGGCTCGGAATAACTAAGAATTTATTCCACTTAAGATATAACCTTACTAACCTATATCTATAGACCGATGAGGGATGGATGAAAAGAGAAACCCTGAGGTTGCTTCTGGGATGGGTAAGTACCACTCTACTGCATTGACGACCCTGATACTGACTACACCCAGGGGGTGTCGGCAGATAGGTGTTGTGGGCCGTGCACAGTGGATCGGGCTAACTCTCCTTTGTTGGGTTTCAAGTTATTTCCTTTGTTCTGGTTATTTGTATTTCTTTCAGGATTTCCTTAGCCGGATGGACAAGTCATAGGACATTATTTCGGTTGAGGTCGGGTGAGGTCTCGCACGCGGAGACGCTCAACATTGGGAAAGAAAGGCTGCTCCGCTTGGAACCGGTCCAATAGCGGACACCTACTGTAACGGGGGCACCCCTAGGAAGATGGATCCCAAGGTTGCGACCGCACCAAACAACTTCAAACTTATCGCCAAAAGTTCACACAAATGTAAGAGTAAAGTAGACG
>PYWC01000046.1:525704-617494 GCA_003182015.1 Tuber magnatum
ACCCAAGGACAAACTGGTCGGGTATCGTGTCTGATAACCAGGGAATACACCCTAGTAGTGAGCTCTTGGTTAAGGAATGGGAAGGAACCTGGGCAGAGATTCGAGAAATGATCCAACAGGCACAGGCAAGGCAACGGAAATGGCATGACCAGAAAAAGTTGCCATCACCGGACTATGTCACCCTGCAGGATGTGGCTGCTGGGTGGGCAAAGAAAGCGGACCGAGTGATGTTGAACTGAAAAAACATCCCCATGAAGTGTCCATTGGTGAAGCTCGACTACCGGATGTTTGGGCCTTTCCCCGTCAAATGTCGGGTGGGTAACCGAGCTTATGAACTCCAATTGCCCACTAGATGGAGCATCCACCGGGTTTTCAATGTCAGGTTACTCGAACCCTATCGCAAGGATCCGGAAGCAGGTAGGGTAAAGGAAGCCCCTACCCTGGAACTGATAGAAAACGAGCCCAGTTACGTTATCGAAGCTGTTGTGGATAGCCGATGGTACGGAGGAGCGAAGGCGAAGTTTCCGGTGTACTTTGTCCAGTACCTGGTTTCATGGGAAGGCTATGGGGCTGAGGAGAACTCATGGGAGCCCTATGAGATGCTAGAAGGGAAAGGCTTGCAGGCCATTCGGGATTTCCACCAAAGATATCCATCCAAGCCCAGGGACCATAGGGTCTAGAGGGAATCGAGTCATGGGAATAAGAGACAATGCTAACGGTCCGGGAGGGACCGTAGAGAAGAGGGGAGTGATGTAATGACCCAGCATACATGAGCTATGGCAAACAGAACCTATACCCAGACAGGTAGCCAGGAGGCGAACTGATAGGAACCAGCAGGCAAGTAAGTACTTGACCTATGGAGACCCGATGGCCCGGGCTGCAAGAATGAACACAATTGGCTTGTCAGCGTACTTAGGGACTCATGAAGGGGCAGTTGCTCAGCTAGACCGGGTAACCGAAGACAGGTCAGAAAGGTCTTGCACCGGCGACGGGACAGGCAGGGTAACAGGGAAAAGTTAACTTGTCCACAGGACAAGGTTACCCTACTCTTGGGATCAGGCTACCCTGCCCAGTGTCCTGAGTTACCCTACCTTTCAATACGAAGTCCCTTGGGGAGTTTGGGAAAATTGACTGGAATGTTTATCACGCGAAGCCATGCATGATACTGGAACGTGGGGTTCTGGGGTATGCTATTGGGCGAGCTACGCAGCTTCGAGGAAGCTGTAAACTGAAGACATTATTCCTATCATACCCCTCCAGCCCCACCTTGGGCCTGGACGTCATGGGCAAACAGTTGTGTAGTTGTGTGCAGTCTAGGAAAGAGGAATCTTTGCAGACATGCTTGCAACACCGTATACGTCGCTGCCGTCCGGTCGACCGTAAGCTGTTCGCAGGATATGCAAGGGGGCATCGGGTGGAAGGTGGAGTACCTCCTCCAAGTTGTTCGGAGTAACACGGACCAGAACTGACGGAGTTAACGGGTGTTAACCGTGGGGGTCCTAAAGGTAGTCCTGGGTGGTGCTGGGGCGACTGGGAGAGTTTCACGCCTACCAAGCCCGAACGTGCTCCCAACGCTATAGGCTCTGAAAGGGAAGTGCAGAGACACTAAAAGCATGATTCCTACCACAGGTAAGGTAGATCCGAGGTAGTGGTCATGGGTACCGCCTATTGGATCGGTCCCGGACTATCGTGCCCTGCGGAAGACACCGGAGGCCCGCGACCTGTAAAGAGTAACTAGATAAACCGCCCACGGTAGCCTCTGGAGTCAAGTAGAGATCAATGCATATGGGAAGGGTGTCATAGATAGTCTAGTTCATCAGGTGTCTTGACTGTTAGCCACTGGCAAGACACCGATGGGCAGAGGTTTTCACTCCGGCGGGCAAAATGGAAATGCACCGCGGAAACGATAACCATATAAGGTGAACGCTGACTAGAGTGTGTCGACACGTGCATGCCTGAAGGGTGTGCCAGGAGACGTGTCGGACCACCTTTAGCGGAGAAGGGTGTACTCCAGCAGTTTGGGTAAACTGATGGGAGAGTTTCTGGCATAAGATAAAACGACATGAAAGTCTATGCGAGAACTCTCCTACTCCAACAATCAATCCTCTCGAGACCTTAATTGAGTGAAGCATCAGGCTTAACGAGATTAAGTTTTACCGTTTACTTTACTCTTACATCTGTGTGAACTTTTGGCGATAAGTTTGAAGTTGTTCCGCGCGGTCGTAACCTTGGGATCCATCTTCCTAGGGGTGCCCCCGTTACACCAGTTGCCCATTTTAGCGGAGGAACTGCCTCTTCCAGAGGTCTCTAATTATGCCAACACCGCTTCTGGGTGTAACCAGGTACCTAACCACCTTTCCAGCCAATTCTGTTCATCCCCGAGCCTGGGCCATCGGATCTCCATAGGTCAAGTACTTACTTGCCTGCCAGTTTCTACCAGTTTGCCTCCTGGCTACCTGTATGGGTGTTGCTTCTGGCTACCATCGCCCATGTATGCTGTGTCGTTACACCATGACCACTACCTTAGGCTCTTCTGGTCCTGCAATCCGGCCCACCTATCTCGCACCGGGGTCCACGGCTACTGTCTTGTCCAACTCAATGCAGATTGCCTCATCTTCTGGTTCCAGGCATTGCTTGCAGTGTCCTACCTGGAATGTCCATCTGCCAGCATCTTCTATAAATAATAGATGGTGTTCATGGTGCTACCAACTAAACGGAATGATTGAGACATCGATCCCCTGGCTCAGGACTTCACGAGCAATTTCTGAACAATGTTGGTTAGCCACAATTTGCAGCATGATAGGGGTTGTATAGTATTTTCACACATTTTGGGATTCTCCACTGTCAAACCCAGTTATACTAACTGGGGTGTCTTGCCGTATTGTCGCTAGGCTTGGCTTCTGGACTAGCGCTTCTCGTATAACCAAGATCTGTGAGCCTGCATCTAAGAACACACGAATCAGTACTTGTTCTCCTTGGATTCCCTGGTGCGCTGTACCTTGTGTGTACTCATAATGTGTAGCTGTAGGGACTTGAGTTTTATGTTGCTTTGGTTCCCCTATAGACTTACTCTGTCTTCCTTTAACAGTCATATTTGTTTGCGGCATTCAATAATCTTGGCTGTTTGTTATTCTCCCAGCACAATTGCAGCTATTCAAGCTCCCTCCGACAAACCTGTTGCTTTTGCATGCCTCTCCTTTCTTGCCTTCTTTCGCCTCAATGACAATATTTAAACATACCAGTCTATACCACCAGTGAATAGATGAGTGAGTGACCCTTCCAACCAGGCATAACGTGTTCTACTCCCGCTGTTGCATACGATTTAAGGCGAGCGGGCTGTCCCTTGTCTCACCTAGCAACCTGCGGCCTACCTACTCCCCGTCCCCAGTGCTGCCATCCTGTGACTTGGAGAGCACCTTCAGGCTATCCTGCGCTATCCCGACTCATTTCCCATACATGACCTTGGGAGGAAAGTGTTGGGGGGCCCTAAGTTGCCCTCTGTAACAGTCGCCTCTTCTCCTGTATTGGGTTCAAACCTTCTCTACCTGGGAGGGAATATAAAGTCTTACCGTCCCCTATCATGATTGGGGATCATTCTTGCTTGCATCCCCTTGAGATGGGTTAACTTTCTCGGTCATACATGGTTTGCTACCTCTTCATACTTCTATTCCTGCTCAGGCTCTGAACCTAGTCAGTGCGGTTCTCCAACATTCTTGAATGAGCAGTTGCCCTGGCTCGGAACATAGGTCTTGACTTTTATACTGGGCTCCTGGTTGTCAGATCTATCCCCTTCTTGATCCCACAACTCCCAAAGTCTAGGTGCTGGTGGCACAAGGGTTTGATTCACTGCTGGCCTTAGGGTGGTATTCTGAATCTCCATGTTTCAGCACCTAAGCTTTGCTGCTCTCCGCTGTCCTATCATTGCAACAGTGGCCCCCCTCCTACAAGCTCCCCACTGGAGGTTGGAGAGTCTGCACTTGGTGCAGCTTTTGTTTTCCTGGCATTGGTGGACAAAGTTTGGGGGTATCCCCGCACTAGCTTTCTTCCATTTGGTATGCTCAACCCCTTGGACTTGGTCGGTGTTCTGGCTTGTGCGAACTGTGCTGACCTGAAACCCTCAGGTGCCATCTTCCTCTGGAACTTACCAGGTCGCACTTCTTCCTTTGCTCGCTTCCCCTCCTTTTCTCTGTCTTTCTGTCATTGTTTCACCGGCCGGCCAGAACTCGATGAGATGAACAGATTGTCTCCTTATTGCTTTGCGCCGTCGCGCAAAGCTTCTTTCTGGTTGCTGACCAGTCAAAGATGCTCTAGCGATTTGGCGTCGGTGCCATATTCCTTATGAGCCAGCCGCCTCAATATTGCCTCCCGTGGCTGGTCCTTAACCAATTTTTTTCCATACTGTTCCTTGTAGCTTCACCTTGATGTGCAAGGTTCCTTTTTTTTTTTCTTTTTTTTTTTTAACTTTTTATTCAAACTATTCGGGATGTATTCGCCTATATAAGCATAACTACCTTCCGGTAGTCAGACAGCGCCCCATATGTCCCAGGTTTTCTATCTGGAGGAGGTACCTGTCAAGCTCCTTCTTGTACTTAATTTTTCCCATCAATCCTAATGCTTTCTAGTCCTTGTTGATCAGTGAGAAGCGCTCGATTATCTCATGCTAGAACTGTTTTCACATCAGTAATTCAAGAAGAGTGTCATACCCTTCGAGCCCTTCCATGCTCTTCCTATACCAGTCGCTGAAAGGTGTCACCTTGGCACCCTTTGTCCTTCCTGGGGCATATACAATACTGTCTTTATCCTCTATCCCGAGCATGGGACTTCGGCTCAAGTAGTCCAGGCATGCATGTCCCCAGCTTTTTATATCCTGCTAGGACTTTGCTTAGTATATGAAAGGAGGGTCAACGGGCTTCTTCTGATGCAAGGCAGTTTGTCGGGCCAACTCCTTGCCCTGCTGGAGCATCAACTGGTGCTCCTCTCCTTCCTTAGCCATCCGTGGCCTTCCTAAGTGCAACATGCCTGGCTGGCGGCTTGGTTCTTCTCCACAATTGTCCGACCCACCATCTCATAGGTCCAGGTCTCCAGCTCCTCCAGCTACATTGGGAGGTCCCACAGTCCATCTCTGGCTACTCTGTATAGTCTCTGGCCCAGTACCACTTTCAGTTGGCCCCTTCCCTTTGTCTTTTTGGGATGGACCTGAGCATCCTCTCCCAGTTTCTCAATCATGCATTGATTCTCCCTTATCCAATCCTAACACTGTTTGGACCAGTACAGTCATTTCCCTTGCTTACTTAGCAACCATTCGGGTCATGTTCTGCTGCATGTCCCTGATTCCTGTCATCACCTTTTTATTGAGGGTCAGCAGCTCTGTAATGAAGTGCAGTTCCCTGGTTCTACGACTGTATCATTTCTTATTTAATTCCTTCCGCAGTTTATCCAGACCTGTATAGAGCTCCTAGTCTCGAATCACTGATTCTTAGATAGTATGTCCCAGGTCTTGGTACAGATGTCCGCTCACTGCCACTTGTTGTTCCGAGCACTCATCCATGCCGGTGAGCATCGCTTCGATCACTCCCCTAAATCTGGTGATCTCTGCTACAACTTCTCCTTCCTGTTTTTTGCCCTTATTTTGCCAGAGCGCCAATTCCTCTGCAACCAGGCTCTCCCCAATCGAAGTCTCTCTCGTACTTGAGCAAGACCTTCCACTGTCTCCTTTCCCTCATCCCACAGGGTCCCATACGTGACCATCGGGTTGTTCCAGGTTTGGGTGACACTTCAGTCCAATTGGCCGATCAGTGTTCCAATCTACACAGCGAAGGCACCCAAGTCAGTGGTACCTGAGGGGGTCAGAATTCTGGAGCATGACCATTGTCCGCTGTGTCCTTTCATAATACTTTGGCTAGGGCCTCTGGGTAGAAGTAGCCCTGACCGATTCCTGGATGTAGGTGTAGAACCTAGTCATAGTAGTAGGATGTCACCTTCTAGCGGTGGTGGTAGTAGTGGGAATAGGCTATCTTGGCCTGGTTCCCATGCCCTCGGCAGCCATTACTGCCTCTCAGTACATAGTATGTCTATATCGCTCGAATTCTGAGATCCTTCTTCGATCCTTGGTTGCGATATCCTGCCTTTTCTTTTTATGAGTTTGGGCGTCATGAGGGCCCACTCGATCTTATGATCAGTAAATGAGAAGGAAACATTTTCGCCTTCAAATGCTTCGCTTATGGTTAGAGCAAACTCAATGTCGCATACGTGTGGGTTTCGTTGTAGGTAGATTTGAGATATATGGTAGAGGGTGCCGGGTAAGTGGTCCTCCGGGACTGATTGGAGAATGTGGCCATGAGCCTTAGTAGTATTGAAGTTATCGATATATTGTTAGACCGTAGCCAACTCTCAGAACAAGTGAGTCTGTACTAAGGCCCAATATGGGGTGAAGTATTTCCTAGGAAGGCTCACTAAAAAGAGTCAAAATTAAAGTAGTTTCTAAGAACTGTATGAGTAGAAGGAATATATTGAGAAGATCTCTTCTCCGTCACTGATGATCTTTGGAAAGCCTGAGAGGCACCTTGCTATTTATATTCCGCCTTCAGGTATTCATGGACTATTTGTTCCTCCCACTTTCTCCCGTACGAACTTCGTAGATTTTGAAACCCTTCATCCTCCTTGACTCTGATTTTCCTGAATAGAGGAAAGGGTATCCCACCCCTCTCCTCACACTGTTGGCTCTTATCATAGGCACGGGAACCCTTTTACCGTGGCAAGTGGTTACTGGTCCTATCTCTGTATACGAACTGATCAGCTCCAACAACACACTTGTCAATGTAGGCAGATTTCCAATCCTTCTGTGTCAACCCTCTGGAAGTGCTTTCTTACCTTATCACACTACTGGCCTTTAGGCCTCATTGTACTCTGGGTTAACCTTCCATGCAATAGGCCATTATCAGGTTCTACCTTATCATGCCTCTGGGCATATGTGAACAATTCTCTCTTGGGTGTCATCCCCTGCCCAGTATTTTCCTCCGCATCCCTCCACCAACAGACTTGAATTTCTTTCTTCCTGCAGGTATGGCAGCCGGGGTCTCCTATCAGAGTAGCCAACTGCCAATGATCACCTGACATGCCCATTACACTATGCCAGTTCATCTTATGTGTAACTGAAACTGTACTCCAAGAGTTACTTTGAACTCTACCCACAGTGCCTACTCCCGGTCACATCTCAATTCATTATCAAGTGGTATCCTTTGATGCACAGCTTCTGTCAAGAGAAACTCTGTGTACTGTATCTTTATCCCATCCTTGGCTTTGCCATATACCTTGACCCTGAAGGACAGTTCGGGTTGGCTCCAGAAGACCGTCAGTTCCCCTTGTTCTCCTCTGCTGACGTGCAATTCATTTGCTTTGAGTGTGGATATTTAGCAACCATTGACAACTCCCAGGCCTCCCATCCTGTGGGCCCCAGACATCATCTGACCCCTGTTTGGTGAACCGTGTTATAGGTGTTGGTGCTGCCCCTGCAGCCCTCCTTGCAAATGTTAGTGAGGTTCGTTCGTGTGAACTGTCAGGTAGTGAGGTTCATTCTAGTGTGACTGGGCTTGTGGCCTATAAGTGTTGCTATACTATTTCATCTCATGCATCATGGATCTGTCCTGCATCCTGGGTGTCATCATTGCAATGACTCAGCATACATGGGCTATGGTAATCTGGACCCATACTCATACAAAAGACCAGGACGCAGACAGGTAGGGGTGCGCGGCCAAGTAAGTACCTGATATATAGAGACCCAATACTCCCAGCTCAGACATGAACAGCAATAGTTGACAAGATGCTTGAGTCCTTGGCCATATCCAGGAGCGATGTTACCATACTTAGGGATCACAAAAGGGGCAGCTACTGTGCTGGGCTAGGTAACTGGAGAAAGGTAAAAAGTGTCTATCCTCTGCACGTGAATAGACAGAATAACAGGAGAAAGTCACCCTGTCCACCAGATGTGATTACCTTAGTCGCAGGGTTAGGTTACACTGCTATGGGGCTCGGGTTACCCTGTCTAAAGTCCTGCATTCCACTACCATTGAATGGGAAGTTCCTAGGGCGGTTCACAAAAATGAGCGGAATGTATGTGACGTCAAGCCCCAGATATTACTAGAATCCGTGGTTCTGGGAGATGCTATTGGGTCAGCTGCACAACTTCGATGAAGCTGCAAATTGCAGCATTTATTCCTGCCATACCCATTCAGCCCTGTCGTTTGGTCCAGATGTCATAGGTAAACCGTTTTGTAGTTGTACGTGGTCTAGCAAAAGGGAATCTTAGGAGATCTACCTGCCACACCGTATGCGTTGCTGTTATCTGGACAACCGTGAGCTGTTCACAGGATATATACAAAGGCACAGGGTGGAAGATAAAATACCCCCTTCCTGTTCTTCAGAGTAAAATGGACCAGACCTGAGGCAGGTAACAGGCGTTAACCGCAGTGGTCCCAAAAGTAGTCTCAGGTGGTGCCAGAGCGACCGTGAGAGATTTATATCTACGAAGCTCAAATACGTCCCTAACGCCATAGGCTTTGGAAAGGCTAGTGCCAAGACACTAAAAGCATGATTCCAACTGCCGGTAAGGTAGGTCAGAGATAGTGGTCATAGGTAGTGCCCCTTGGATCCCCACTGCACCATCATATCCTGTGAAAGGTACTGGGAGCCCGGAACTTGTAAATTGTAGATAGCAGAACCACTCACGGTACCTTCCGGGATCATATCGGGATCAATGCATCTGAGAGGTGTGTTATAGATTGTCCAGTTCATCAAGTGTCCTCACTGTTAGCTAGTGGCAAGGTACTGATGCAAAGAGGCTTTCAATCCGTGGGCAAAAATGGATATGCAGCAGAGAAACAATAACCGCATGAGGTAAACACCGACAACAGTGTATCGATTTGTGTATACCTAAAGCGTGTATTAGGAGAAGTGTCAGACCATCATGAGCAGAGAAGTGTGTAATCGAATGGTTGCAGTAAACTGATATGGGATTTTCAGGCATAAGATAAAACTACATGAAAGTCCATGCGAGAACTCTCCTACTCCAACAATGAATCCTCTCAAGACCTTAATTGAGTGCAGTGGCTGGCTTAACAATATTGGGTTTTGCCCTTTACTTTACTCTTACATTGTGTGAACATTTGGCCGTCAGTTTGAAGTTGTTCAGTGTGGTGGCAATCTTGCCATCCAACTTTCCAGGGGTGCCCACATTACAGGCATTGTGTGCTGTCCCTCCTTTATTGTCGTGTGTGAACTCTGACTTCCTTGGAGTTCCCATCTTACTGACATTAGAGTTTGCTCGTCACACAACCTAATATTACTGATTCCCGCTACTCTGTTCATCATGACTGATTACTGGTTTGTCAGGAGCTATACTGCATTAACTCTAGAGACTTCTCAAGCCTCTAGGTCATATGTTGGTATTCTCATGCATGAATTGGTTTCTCACTAATGGTAAGAGTCTCAGTTATTCTCTTAATAGTTAACTACATAGTGGAACACATTGAAGTGTAAATGTTTTCTATTTTAAAAAGTTATAAGTAGGAAAGGACAATGGATGCTTGCGTGAAGGGCTAACACATCTGTGAGATCTGTGACCTTTGTATAGACCCCTTCTAGACACCCTAACCCTACCAAGCCATAACTATGACTTCTATGAGACTCTTGTGACCTAGAATCACCTGAGTCATCTGCACTACCTACCAAATCATCTGACCACTGTGACTTACCATTGTGCTTCATATAAAACCCTTTAACCTTCCAAGCGAGGCCAAGTGCAAAATTATCCTGATCTCATATGAGCCAAATGGGTCCTATGTTCAAACATAAATCAACCTTGTGATCAGGATCATGAGTCACATACAATAGCCTAATTAACCTAGCTTACCAGTACATCTTACAATAAGCCTCATGGTAAGCATAACTAAAAACCTTAATAACTGCTGCCCAGAAGTTATGTGTAACCTTTTCCCTACTTCCATCACCTGACTAGCACTCCCCTAGTCAAATTGTGACACCAAGGAATCAAGATATTCAGAAGTGCGAATCAAATAACATAGGAGGAGCAGAAACATTCAAACAAAATCCCGAGCTATAGGAGTATGTGATCCATATTTGGAATGTTCTACCAACATGGAGAAAACATTGGAATTCCAAGGATGTAATGTGATTGTAACCTCACCACATTGGGCCAAATTGATACTTGCGCAGAACTGGCAATCCAACTTAAGTAAAGCAAGAAAGATAGACTACAGTGCCAGTTGTTCTTGAAGAAATACTATAAGTATTGAGAACTACTCCCTGAGGAAGACACTATAGGAGTACTTCCATATGAAAAACAGGTAGACTGAGGACTGGACCTCAAGAAAGATACAGAATTACCTACAAAAATGATCTACCCACTTAGTGGAATGGAATTCCCAGAACTCAGAATATACATCAGACAGAATATGCCTCGAGTCTTGATCATGTACTACTTGCCGGAAGGGGGAGGACTAATCCTGTTAATATTAACAAAGGATGCAAAATCCAGACTTTGTATAAACTATCATGCCCTTAACAAAATAACAAATAAGATCAGTTTTTACCACCAGTGATCTCTAAAACCCTAGACCAACCAGGATTAGCAAAATGCTTTACCAGGTTTAATATCCAAGAGTGGTACCATAACCTCACAATCATTCAGGTTGGTGAATGGACAACAACCTTCGCCACATGGTATGGGATATATGACTATCCAGAATAGCCTTTGGGCTAACCAATGCCCTCGCAATATTCCAACAATGGATCAAGAGAGTATTGAGCAAATACCTAGATGTATGCTGCATAGTCTACCTAGACGACGAAGCATATATTCCAAGAATGTTGAACAATACCAAAAGGATGCTAACAATATTATAGAAGCAATACATTAATCGGGAATACAGTTCAACCATATGAAATGGAAGTTCTCCAAACAGAAAGTGGTAAGTCTAGGCTTGATCACAAACTGGAAAGATATTAGGCTCAATCAGGTCCAAAGGAAAGGGTTATGGGAATAGGAAGACCAGAAAACCCCCGCGAGTATTCAGTCTTTCATAGGCTTTTAGATGTTCTACTGTCGCTTTATCAAGTGATTCAGTGGAACCGCAATACTATTATACTAGCACCGCAAGATGTACGTCAAAGGGAACTGGGAAGAAAGGAAGGCAAGGCATATGATGAGTTAAGAATAAATATAATGACAGCAGCATTGTTGGTTCATTTTGAACATACAAGGGAAATGGTGATGACAATAGATGCAAGAAAATGTGTACGATCTGGAATCCTATCACAGGAGTGTAAAGACAGTAATTGTAGACCAGTTGAATGTAGGTCTATAACGATGGAACTAGCAGAATCAAACTTTGTTGTGTACAATAAGCAGCTGCTCGCAAAGGTTGAGGCCTCTAAAGAGTGAAAAAAGCAACTTCGAAACACCAAGCCTTATACCAAGGTCGCAAAGGATTACAAGAACTTAGTACTATTCCACATGGTACAGCAACTAAATAACCGACAAATATGATGGATAGAACAGATAAGCCGACAGGACTTCAAGATAGAATACGGACTTACAAGTGTGCAAGGGAAGATAGGTACTGTTATAAGATAAGTGAAAGATCACACTAAAAAGAGGGAAGATAAAAGGATTAGTAACAGGCAACTAGTACTAGTTATGACTGCAAAACATTCTGAAACTATGGAAATGGTATAAATCTGAGATGATATAAGCAACAGAATTAAGAGAACAAGCAGAAAAGCCCTGGGAATATAGTAGATATAACAAGAGCTGGAAAATAGGAATAATGAAATGGAAAGTATTATACCAGAGCTCTACAGATGAGAAAACAACTGCCCCTCATACACTGATGAGATATGGATCCCAGATGATATAAAAATCTGAATAGAATTGATACCCGGAAATCCTGAACTGCTACTGGCAGGTCATGGGGGAATAGCTAAAACAACCAACCTGGTATACTACCATTACTACAGGCCAGGAATATCAGAAGTATACAAACGATATGTTAAAAACTATGAAGTTTGTGTATAGCCAAAAGTCATACAACACGTATCTTGCAAACTGCCACAACTGAATCAGGCATGCGATAAGCTATAGACATCTATGGAGATAGATTGTATCATGAATCTACTGAGATCAGACAGCTATAATACCGCCCTTGTGGTGGTAGGTTATATTACCAAAATATGTTATTTCATTCTATACAGGAAAGATATAACTACATGGTAGTTTGCTGTGACCTTGCAGAAGGGAATCTTTCAACTACATGGGCTACAAAGGGATGTTATTGCTGATAGACAATTACTATTCACATCTGAAGTGTGGAAAGGAACAACTGAAAAGCTAGGAATTGGAGAAATATTAGTCAGGGCATCCTAGGCACAAACGGATAGTCAACCTGAAAGGAACAACAGTATATTGTACCAATTTCTTCCACCATAGCTCGACCATCAGTGGAATAACTAGAATGAACTCCCATACCTGCTGGAATTTATGTACAAGAAAGGATGATAGGTACTGATTAAGAGCACATCATCCTATGCAAATTACAGAGATAATACTAAATATGAGGCCATAAGTTATTTGAACAAAGGCAAGATATCCAGCTCTGACAATATGACATAACTAGATGAAGGATTGCAAGTAGAGATGGTCCCCCGGGAACTCTGGTACAAGAAAAACTATGATCAACACCAATAACCGTATTGAAACCTACAATCAGGAGATAAGGTATGGTTCTTGCTATAAAATATACCAACCACAAGACTGTTGAAGAAACTGGCCTATGAGAAGATTGGACTATTTTATCTCTTGCTAGAAGTGAGGAGATACACTCATAAGCTCCACTTACTGCCCCAGATACCAATACACAACACATTGCCCACCTCACTCCATAAACTCTACTCAGACAACAAGGTTTCCTTCCAGAATATACTCTCCACTCTCCCTATCAAGATAGACAGAGAAGATGAATAGAAGCTCAACTAAATCATTATTGCAGGACTATCCTACAAAAAACTACAATACTAAGCCAAGTGGTCCAGTTACTCTCTAGGATAGAACAAGACCTGGTACCCTGCAGAAAACGTCCAAACATGCTGAACACACAATCTGCTGTTTCTATTAAGAATAACTCCAAAAAGTACAGGTACGCAAAAATAGAAATTACACAAACCCAGTTGCCTGCCTTCGTACTACAGGATGAACAGAAAATAACTATAGGTCTCTCCCACAACAGCACACCCACTATCCCACAATTCCAATTGTATTCCAAAGCCAAATTGTATGAAAGCCAATAGCAGGCAAAGAAGAGGGCTGAACCGAACGTCCGGTCTTGAACTGGCTGCTACATGACCAGGTCCTGGGTGCACCTAAGAGACAAGCAGCTAGAAAACTGGTTTCTGCAAGTAATAAGAGCCCGTAGAAATACTAAGAAGGAACGTGGAAAAAAGCAATTGTGGGTGTGCCAAAGAGATAGGTATGAGAACTATCACAGAGAAAAAATTAACTGTGTGTACTACCTCCAAAAAGAGGGAAGGGAAAAGCAGCCCAAGAGTAGCCACAAGGGAAGTAGGACACACCAAGGAGCTGTAGGAGCATGTCAGAAGGGAGCAGTAAAAGAGAAAAATACATAAAAGATCTAGGTCATAGACAGCATATACCCAAAGAGTGGACACCTGTAGAAAATGCAAGACGGAGCACAGGGGATCCTCTGAAATGAGGTAACAACCACCAATACCCAAGAGAGGACAATCAGAATATACTACCAAATAATCGAATACACAAATATTATCCTCTTGGGACTGAGGCTATATGTACAGCAGGAGTTCGACCATCAAAGATTGTTGAGAAGGGAAGCAAAGGTATTGGAGAGACCCCTGATACAATTGTCATAAGCCTAATAGGACACTGGCTAGAGGAAGAGAGGGGCTAATGTTACAAACATTGAGGGACTGGGAAAATTTGTTTTTTTTTCTATAGCCCTGGTACAGAATGGAGGATGGGTTTAATTAGACTTACCGGTGAGGTGTCTTAGGTAGTCCTTGGCCCTATGACTCACAGTTGGGATCATGGGGCCTCTCACAGCTTATAATTGCCAGACAGTAGTATTTTATAATTGGTTGACAAGGCATAATAACTCGCAATTGTGAGTTAGGCAATGTTCAGAATTTCACACATAATTTAAATAGTGAGTCAGGTACCTCCTGCATACAATACAGTTGGCGCATAGAACTATGGCAGATGATTTGTAGGTATGAGTCACAGGGTTAGGGTTGGTGTGAAAAGCAAGTATGAAAGAGGTCGCTGGGATCCAGGAGGACAAGCTCTTCATACTATCATCTTTGTATCTTCCTACCTATAACTTTACTACTTTACTTATCACCTGTGTAACTACATTGCATATATACTCTCGTGAACAAGTCATCATATAGGGGCTTTGAGTGCTTGGCTATCTGACTGAGAAAAAGAAGTCTAGTATTCACCATTAGCAGGTAAGGTATCATCACACATGTGAGAAAGTGCTGACTAGTAGGAAACATTACGCTAACCTAGCTGCCTCAAGTTGAACTCAGTGTTTCAACTACTGCCCACCTAAAGACTGATAGGCAAAGTGAAAGTATTAATCCAATGCTGGTGGAGGGCATATACAGTTACTATTCCTACTAGTAATAGGATTGAGTATTGTTGTTACTATTGTCCGAGTAAGCCTGTAATACCTCTATATCAGAATCTACCAGATTGTCACTATTTGAGATAAACTACATGTTTAATCTATGAACAAACTGGTCTAATGTAGTATCCAATAACTGGGAAATGTACCCTGTCAGTGGGGTCTTGGTTAAGGACTTCGCAGAGACCTGACAAGAAATTCAAGTGACAGTACAGCTAGCTCAAGATAGTTGAAAGAAGTGGCATGGCCCAAAAAGAGAGCTATCCCCACATTATATGACTTTTCCAGATATAACAATAGGCCAGACAATGAAGTGGGACTATGTGGTATTGAACTATGAGAATATTTGGCACAATCCTCAATGGACAAGCTTGACCACTAGGTGTTTGGCCTATGAGTGGTCAAGCATTGGATGGACACCCAAGCCCAGGAACTCTAATTGCCTGCCTGTCGTTCAATTTATCCAGTTATCAATATTGCACTCCTCGAGCTAGATTGTGAGAATCCTGATAGGAGGAGAACCAAGGAGGTTACATCTATAGGGATACTAGATAATAAACTAAGAGATGTCATCAAGACCTTGGTATGAAGTTCATAGTAGGGTTGAAGTAAAGTGAACTTTCATCAATGATTTGTCTTGTACATCCTTGGATAAGAAGGGTATAAAGTGCAGGTGAATTCATGGGAGCCCAATGAGATGCTCAAGGATCATCTTATAAGCTAATATAGATTTCCAACAAAGATACCAATCTAAACCAAGTGACTATAGCATTGCAAGGGAATTGAGTAGAGTAAACCATAAGAATGCAAGTGCTCAGGGTCAGACCTTGGAGAACAAGGAAGTGATTGAGCGAGCCAGCAGATATGGGTTATAGCAACCTGAACCTCTACCCATACAGGTGAGCAGGGGATCGACTGGTGGGAACAAGTAGGCAAGTAACCACTTGCCTTATGGGTACAATATCCTCTAGGACTCAATGTAAATAAGTAAGAGCGTATGCACTTGCATATATGGATACCGGGTATGAGGGTATAGGCTATGTCAGCATGCTTAGGGACATTAGCTAGCCAGGTTATCCTACTAGACATGGCAACCAGAGCAAGAATCCAAGTACCTAATGCCAGTTCAGGAGTAGGCAGAAAAACAGTGTAAAGGTATCCTGACATGGAGGTAGAATTACCCTACCTTGAGTGTCTGATTACCCTGCCATGCTGGTGGGATTACCTTATCAAGGGCCCTGGGTTATCCTACCATGCATCCTACAGTCTCTGGGAGACTTTGAAAAAATTGACCCCAATGCTGGTAATAAAAAATATATATAATCCGCAAATCCAAAATTCCCAGAACTGCTGTTGGTTGAGCTACATCCTATCCTGGAATCTGTACCTTGAAGACCTTATTACTATCATAACCATCTGGCCCCACATTGAGGTAGGGATATCATAGGCCAATGGTTGTCTACTTGAGTGCAATCTAGCAAAAGACAACCTTTGAAGATATACTTATAACAGCATATACACTCTGGCAGTCCAACTAACCGTTAGCTCTTCATAGGACATATGAGAGGCCATTAGTAGGAAGGCAAAGTATCTTCTACAAGTTCGTCTAAGTCAAATGGACCAGAACTGACAGAGCTAGTGAATACTAACTCTTAGATCCCAGGAGTAGTCCCAAGTGGTCCAGTGGACAACTGCCAGAGTTTTGTACTTATTAAGCCTCAAGATACCTCTATTCTGTAGCCTCTATGAGGGAACTTTGAGGACACTACAAGCATGATTCCCAGCACTACTGTGGTAGTTTGGGTGGTGGTGGTCATCAGTGGCACCCATTGGATCACTACTCTCAACATCATGTAGTGCGAGTTCCCTAGGCATATGGCTTGACAGAAGTAGATGGAATGCATAGACCCAAGAAGCCAATAGGAACTTGTATAGATGAACTGCATATAGGAAGCTGTTTATATATTGGTAGGTTGCCCCTGGTTTCTTGACTATTAGTGACTGGCAAGATACTAATGCCTAGCATGTTCCACTCTAGCCACTATAATTGTGATGCAGTGCAGAGACTCCAATGTATATGTAACCTATTCACAACTAGGGTGCTAATTATGCTTTGAGTCAAATAGTAACAGGTAGTCTGCTTGCTCAGCAATAGGCGAGAGCTGTGTAGACTAAAGCAGGCTTCGAAGAAGTATAATAGGGGATCAAGAAGTAACCATTCAACCAAGTATAGTAACAATACTGTCAGTTGAAGTCTGCTGTTTCCATTGTGGAATCAGTGGTGTTTAAGTACAAGTTCCCACTTACCTCCAGTATGAGCGATAACATAAAATATTCAAAGTATCAAGTGATATCTTTGAAATATAACTAGTATCAAATGATACCGTGAAACAAAAAATAAAATATAATCTAGTATCCGTACCGGTTATAGTATAAGCAGGTCATCATGGAGAGTGGGTTGACATATGTATACCACTCAAGATGCTGTAGAAGTCCGACAAAACCCTTAAGTGAAAAGCGTATATGCAAAGAGTAGAAGTAAACTGCCAGTAGGGTTTCTGATATAAATTCCAGCAACTTGAGATATATGCAAGAACCCTTCCACTCCAACACAATCAACATCCTCTCACAACCTTAATTGAGTAGAGTATTTGGCTTTATGATCTTAACTTTTACCATTTCCTTTATTATTGCATTTGTGTACGAACCTTGGGCTATCAGTTTGAAGTTGTTTGATGAAGTAACAACCTTTTGGTCCATCTCTCCTGGTACTGATATGTTCATGAAACCATATACACTCTGGCTGTCCACCTCACTACATCCTGTTTGCACAATATATCACTAAGCATAGATGACAAAGCAAAGTACCTTTACCATATTGTCCACAGTGAAATGGACCTGAATGGATGGAGATAGTAGAAGCAAACAATCAGGGTCTGTGGAGTAGTCCCAGAGAGAATCAGAGATGACTCGTAGAGTCTTGCACCTATTCGGTCTAAATATTCCCTGATGTCCTAACCTATATGACAGAAGTTTGAAGGCACTTAATGCATGCTTCCTATTATAACCAAGGCAGTTGCAGTTCTAATGGTCATGTGTAGTGCCCATTGGATCGCTACACCTGACACTCTACTATATGGGTTTCCACAGTGCCATAGCATGAAAGAAGTGGACCAAAAATATAGAGGGGAGGTGCCTACTCTGACTTATATAGATGGAGTACACATGAGAAGGTGATTGTAAATAGTAGGGCCTTACAGGTGACTTGACAGTTAGCTACTGGCAAGGAACAAATACAAGGAGGTTTTTACTTCGGTGGCTATAATTGAGATGCAGCACAGAAACTGCACCATATAAGAAGGTTGCCAACTAGGGTCAGTCAATACCTTTGTCACGTTCTGGCCAGAGGAGTGCTAGCCAAGTGACAGAAGCAAGGAAAATGTTTCGCATAAGACCGCGGTTCAGAAATCATGCGGTTAAGTTATTCTTTCGTGCACATGACCTCATTAGCAGGTCATGGGGCTCGTTTAGGTTTAAATTGGTTTTAGGCACCTGGCCTCATTAGCAGGTCATGGGGCGCATTTATATTTGATTGCATTTCACACATGACATATGGTTGACATCATGGGGAAGAGTCTAGTCTTGCCGGTAAGGCTTATCGGCAAGGCAGACTAGTTTATGTTTCGTGCATGACCTCATTAGTAGGTCATGTAGTCATTTATACACTTAATTTATATTGCATGTGATTTATGTTTTTACACATGATGTCATTTAGAGGTCATGGGATGTTTTATGTTTGCGGACATGACTTGTTTGAGTCATGCAAGGGATTTCACACCCGACCTCACTTGAGGGTCAGGGCTGGGTTAGGGTTACAGGAGGAGGCCTATATAAAGGACACGTTTTCACAGATAGGTTAGCTCTTCAGACAACTATCTACTGTTATTGTCTATCTACTACTTTACACTCTTTACATTACAAAGATCTTTATGCTCCCACCATCCCCAGTAGGCGGAACGAAGGTAGAGTCAAGAACCTATCCGCTATGCAGATCTTGTTAACAGAATAAAGGACTGATACTCCCAGCGCTGGTGAGAAACCGATTCTTATGTAACAATGCTCAGATAGGGACAAGGGACTCGAGTAGTTCTTGGACACAGCACAGAGCACTTCGGAGGCCTGTGATGGTCGTTGCCTGTTGCGAGTAAGACGAGTAGTAGGACACCGTAACATTTGCTTGTCTCTTCTTCAACACCTAATGACAGCAAGATCGCAACTTCAAGAAATGCGGAGTTCAATCAAGAGAACGGAGGAGATACCAATCTCACAGAAGACACCCACAACCTAGAACAAGTACGGAACCTTTTAGACCAACTGATAAGCCAACTCTTCCAATCAGCAAGCCCAGTTATACCACAACCAGCCTTACCCCCAGGTAGTTCCCCAGAATGAACACCACGACCAAGAAGGATGTCTGCAGCAGCAACACCGGCACCTCCGTCAGGGCCTGCTACACAGGCCCTGATGATGACCGGAGATCAGATGATGAGATTCCGGGGAACAATCAACACCCACCTGGAGTCAGGACCAAAAGCGAGAGAACCAGACTTATTTGGGGGAGACCCGGAGAAGTTAAGAGGGTTCCTGAGCCATCTGGAACAATACTTCCAGGTCAAGGGGCATGGCATTGGAAAAGATACGATCAAGGTGGACTATGCAGAGTCCCTCTTGAGAGAAGCAGCGGGGCAATGGATAATGCCCTACATGCAAGGCAAACAAGATCGGATATAGGCCTCATAGGAGGAGTTTAAGGAAACTCCCCACGCCCAGGTCGGAGATCAGAATGCTAAGAAGATGGCGAGACTCACGCTAGAAGAGATGAGACAGGTAAAAGGACGCTTCTCCAACTGCGGGTACAAGTTCCACATGACAGCCGTCGAAGCGCAATATGACGACGACACTGAGTACCGTCATCTACTAGGTCGTATCCAGGAATGGCTGCAAGAAGCCTGGATACACTCAGACTAGACTAAGCGAGCGGCAGAAGTCTTCACGGTGTAGTCCATCGATAAGGAAGACAAGATCAACATGCTCAAACATGCTGAGAGCAAGACCAAAGAGATAACCCATATGACCCCATGACGCAACAACAACAGTACTTATCGACCAGCAAGCGCGCCAAGGCCATGACCCGCCAGAGACCCTATAGACTTGGACGCAGCAGGAAGAAAGAACCGCGGGTTCCAAAGGCTGTCCGACCAGGAATACCAGAAGAGACGAAAGGAGAATCCATGCCTTCGATGTGGACTGAAGTGGTATCTCATTAAGAACTCTTGGTGCAAGGAAACCAAGCTTCAAGCAATGGACACTGCGGTAAGGAGGGACGAGCAGGAAACTTTAAATAAATAAAGACCCCAGCAAAGTCTGGTCTGCTGGAGGAGGAATGAGGCAAACCTACCCGCATCACATACCTATCAATGAAATAAAAAAAGCAGAACAACGATCAACAACGTGAACGGATACACGAATGACAACCACTATCTTAGTATTAAGATAAAACCAGACACAACCAACAAAGACACTGAAATGAATGCGATGCTTGATTCCGGAGTAACTGATAATTTCATGGACCAAAACCTCTGTGAAACCCATGAGATACCCCTGACGATGATAGAGAAACTAAGAGACATATATGTGGTCAACCGGAAGAAAAGTAAAGCAGGACCAATCACCATACCGCGCAAGGAGTAATGGAGATAGGGTTATATCACGAACCCATGACATTCCAAGTAGGACATTTATAAAAGCATCATGCAATACTAGGAACACCGGGGCTAAAACGACATAATCGGAATATCGATTGGGAAAAAGGCCAAATCAACTTCAACAGCGAACTATGCACACAGTTGTGCCTGGAAACTTCCCCAATGATTGAAACAATCCCTGAGCAACAAGCGAGGAGAGAAAGCTTGAGGATGCAAGTTCACAATATGGACACCAAACACGCAGAGGCGATCCCCCACAGCAAAGATATGAGAGTACCAGTGTTGCACTCGAATGCAAAGAAACCAACACAGGAATCCAAGAAGGCTGCAGGACATGAGCAGTACAGCACCGATGACACGATGGTCCCTGCCCAGGGACAGAAGATGATTACAACAGGAATTACAATAGGACTTCCTGACGGCACCTATGCAAGAATCGCTCTACGCAGTGGTATGGCCACCCGACCTGGGATTACCATGGGCTGTGGAGTGATCGACGCAGACTATAGGGGCAAGGTGCAGGTCCTATTAATAAACCTGAAGGATAAGGACTATGCTATCCAAAAACAGGATTGCATAGCCCAATGGTTATCAAAAATATCGATACCAGGGTGCTCTGCGAAGTGCGAGACATGGACGAGACCAAAAGAGACAAGACAGGATTCGGCAGCACCGGTCAAGGAATCCCGAAGGAGAGCACCACCACCAAAACAACAGCAGAGAAGCCCCTGCACACATCTTTCATATCAGCAAAGGCCTTCAGTCAACTCTATGGGAGATGGGAACAGACGGGAATCCTCAAAGGAGACGAAGAAGAAGATGGACCAATGATCGCAGAAGCGTCAAAGATTAGCACATGACTAGCAGTAAAAGAAGAAGCCAAGAAGAGGAAGATAACCCTGAGGGAACCACTACCACAAGAATATCACAACTACCTCAACATATTCGAAGAAAATGAAAAAACAGATCTTCCCGAACATAAAAGTGAACATCACCAGATCAAGCTTGAGGAAGGAAAGGCTGCATCGTTCATGAAGCTCTACCCATTAAGTGAAGAGGAATTGAAAGCGCTAAGAGATTAACTGCAACAGAACCTGGCTAGGCAGTGGATTAGACCATCGTCCTCCATAGCGGGGGCACCCATCCTATTAATCAAAAAGAAAGATACGAAACTGTGACACTGTGTGGACTTCAGGGGACTGAACCCGGTATCGCAAAAGGACGGATACCGTCTAACACTAATCGACAAAGTGCTGCACCGCCTAGGATGGGCCAATCACTATACGAAGTTGGATATCAAAGATGCAAATCACAACATAAGGATAGCCAAAGGATACTAGTGGAAAATAGCTTTCAGGACATGTTACGGACTATTTGAATACTTAGTCATGCCCTTTGGATTATCCAATACACCAGCAACAGTCCAACAGTGGATCAACTCAGAGTTGAGCAGATGCCTGGATATACGCTATATCGTCCATCTAGAAGGTATACTCATCTATTGCAACAATATGGAGCAACACTACTGCAATATCCGAAATGCTCTGCCGGTATTGAGAGAAGCCAAGGTCAAGCTAAAACTATCGAAATGCAACTTCTGTCCGTGCCAAGTCGAATACCCAGGTTTTATCATGAAACTGTGAAGGAATATGAGCTGATACAGTCAAGACAGTGGCTGTTGACGAATGGAAATCAGCCAACAGTGTGAAAGGGGTGCAAAGCTTTGTGGGCTTTCACAACTTTTACCACGGATTCATCAAGGGATTTAGCCAGGTAGCGAAGCCCCTCTACGACACAACAAAGAGAGAGATCAAGGGGGAGTAGGGAGAGAAACAATATCAAGCGTGCAATGATATGAGAAAACGACTTACCACAAAACCCATACTAGGACATTTTGACCCCACACTACATATTACCATTGAGACAGATGCATCTGACTACGTATGCTCCGGTATCCTCTCTCAGCAGAGCAAAAACAGATTATGGAGGCTGGTCGCTTTTCGATCAAAAACAACCTCAACAGCAGAGCGAAACTGTGGCATTCACAACCAAGAACTATTAGCCATTGTCCAAGCAATTAGGAACTGGAGGAAGCACACGCTAGGAAGTGAATACGTGATTGGTGTCATCACAGACCACAAAACCCTTCTAGCATTTACTACCACCAAAGAACTCAATAGACGACAGATCAGATGGAGTCAGACATTAAGTCAATACCAACCCCAAATCGAATACCAATGAGGCAAAGACGGAGGAAAGCCGGATGCATTGACAACAAGGACAGGGGATTTCCCAGAAACAGGAGAAACTCAGTCGCAAGGAGAACGGATACCACTCCCAAAAGAGAAGCATTTTCCGCAGGAAGAAGACGAGGACGGTGGATAGCAATCCCTGAACGAAAGGACTACCAGCCTAGTCAAACAGGAAACATACAAAGAAGGATAAAAGGAAGTGCGACCAACGACCAAGAAATCAACGCGATAAAAAAGGCCTGGAAGGAAGGCCTAAAACAGATGAAGGGTGTGGCCCTGGGACTATACCGGGAAGGAGACGGATACCTATGGTACAACGACAAGATAAGGATTCCCGACAAGAAAACACTCTGAACCCAAACGATAAGAAATCACAACATCTCACCAGTAGGACATGTCGGAAGGGCCAAAACGCCAGGCTTGATTCAACAATCATACTACTGGCCCTCAATACCTGACGATATTAAAAGATATAGCAGGAATTGTAACACCTGCCTATGAATGAAAATCATCAGGCACGCACCCTATGGGCTACTCAAACTGTGCAAAATGCCGCAAAGACCATTGCCATCTATTGCTATGAATTCCATCATAAGACTACCAGAATCGAAAGGTTACGACGCCATATGGGTCGTTGTCGACCGACTCATGAAAATGGCACACTTTATACCATGCAGGACCGATATCACAACACCACGATTCTTCAACCTGTTTAAAGACCGAGTCTTTAGACTCCAAGGCCTTCCAAAAGATATTACTTCTGATATAGGATCCCGCATCACGTCACTAGTATGGAAGCAAATAAGAGAACAATTAACTGTCCGCTAACAATTGAGCACAGCTTTCTATCTGCAAACGGATGGCCAGACTGAACAAGCAAACGCGATATTGAACCAATATCTACAAGCCTACATCCGCTACCAATAGAACAATTAGGCGGGGTTCCTATCCAGGGCCGAGTTCGCATACAACAACAGACGACAAGAAACAAGAAAGACAACACCCTTCCTTGCAAACTATGGATGGAACCTATCATTCGACTTAGCACAATACCAGGTGCCGAGAAAGATAATACAAGCCGACGATATGATATGGGTACATGACATCTTGCGAGACAAAATGACTCTAGCAGAAATCAGTCAAAAGGAACAGGGCGATAAGCACTAGAAGCCAGACCCGAACCTTACGGTCAGGAACAATGTGTGGTTGATACCATGCAATATCTGGACTACGAGACCGTCAAACAAGCTGGACTACAAGAAACTTGGACCATTCAAGACAATCGCATGGGTAGGATTGGGCGCAGATAAACTCGCCCGCCCCACCTTGATGAAACAGACTCATCCAATATTCCACACCAGCCTCCTGGAACCCTACCAAGAAAACTCTTTTCCCTCACTAAAGAAACTTCGCCCTCTGCCTATTCATATAGATGGAGAAGACAAATACGAACTCAACGAGATAATAGACTCCGGCTTGCACTATGGTAGACTTCGGTACTGTGCTAAGTGCACAAATTACCCACCGGAACACGATCAAGAGTTGTACCCCGCTACCAACTTCACCAATGCACCCAAAGCAATTCAAGGATTCCATAAACATTATCCCAACAAGTCCACAGTACAAAACCACAGTTAATAGAGATCATAGCAACGACGAATGGATGGAGGTAATAGATCTGCCACTCCCATACCTTACGGAAAAACAGAAAGAACACAACTACGTATCCATCACACGATACTTTGACAATGTGGACCAAGTGCACCAAAGTGACACGTTCGGCTCTGGCTACTAGCCATGCCAAAGTCACCATATCCTGCCGAAGACCGGCTCACTGGGTTACCCAGAACCTGAACTGGCGGCATTAGTCGTGTACCCAGAACCTGCTTCTAGGATGAAGGAAGAGGAGGCAGGGGGGCCAGAAAAATCAAAAGACCCCGATGAGGCGACAACAATCCCCGCAGAGCCACAACGGGAGCGAAGAACTAAGTCCTACCATGACAGAAGTTGATTCTCTGGCAGGCCTCCAGAGGGTAGTGGCAGACACCACGGATCAGGAGGAAACCCGGAAGGCAGGAATCAGGGAACTACAAAGAGAGAGGCGACAGGAGGAGAGGCAATGAGTGTGATTGGAACAAGAGGCAATCGCCGAAAGAGTGGGTACGGGGCTGGCAGAAGGGAAGGGCAGCGCCCTCGGGGAAGAGATGCGGAAGAACGAAAAGAGGATCACGAGCATGGAGATGCTCTTGCGAGAAACGAAGAGGTGGATAGGTTAGAGAGCCTACCAGATGTTGTAGGCGGTGGGCGACGAAGGCTCGAGCTAGCCTGATGGGACTCAGGCTGGAGGGAGAGGGGAGCTAATGTCACAATCTGGCCAGAGAAGCGCTAGCCAGGTGACAGAAGCAAGGAAAAGGTTTCGCACAGGACCTCATTTAGAGGTCATGCAGTTAAGTTATTCTTTCACGTACATGACCTTGTTAGCAGGTCATGGGGCTCATTTAGGTTTAAATTAGTTTTGCGTACATGACCTCATTAGCAGGTCATGGGGCCATTTGTGTTTGATTGCACTTCGTACATGACGTACAGTTGATGTCATGGGGAAGCGTCTAGGCCTGCCGGTAAGGCTTACCGGCAAGGCAGACTCGTTTTTGTTTCCCGCATGACCTGGTTAGTAGGTCATGTGGTTGTTTATACATTTGATTTATATTGTCTTTGATTTATGTTTACACACATGACATCATTTTGAGGTCATGGGATGTTTTATGTTTGCACACATGACTTGTTTGAGTCATGCATGGGATTTGACACCTGACCTTGCTTGAGGATCGGGGCTGGGTTAGGGTTGTGGGAAGAGGCCTATATAAAGGCCGGGTTTTCACCGGTAGGTTAGCTCTTCACGCAACCATCTACTGTTATTTTCTATCTACTACTTTATCCTCTTTACAATACAAAAATCTTTACGCTTCAACCATCTCTGCTAGGCGGAATGAACCTAGAGTCAAGAACCTATCCACTATGCAGATCTTGTTAACCAAATAAAAGACCACTACTCTCGGTGCTGGTGAGAAACCGTTTCTTAAGTAAAAATACTAAGATAGGGCCAAGGGACTCGTGGATCTCCTGGAGAAAGCGTAGCTCAGTTCGGAAGCCTATGAAGATTATTACCTGTCACGAGTAACATGAGTACCGGCATACCCTAACAACTTTCATCTCTATAGAGATGCACTAGATGTACCTAACAACCATTGCTGGAGAAGAGTCAACTTAACAGTTTTATTAAACTGATCGAGCAGTTTCCAGTATCAATTCCCACTACTTAAAGCTATGCCCGAACTCCTGTACTCTGACACAATTAACATCCTCTTTGGGACTTAATTGAGTGCTGTTTCTGGCTTAATGATATTAGCTTTTACCATTACCTTTACTAGTATGTTTTATATGAGCTTTTAACAATATGTTCGAAGTTGTTCACGGCTTTTGCAACCTTTAGAACCAACTTCATTGTGGTGCCCCCTGTACAGCTAGTGTTTGTTGTAGAACAGGGTAGGAGGGGTGTTACCTATAGTGCCCCCTCTATTACATTGGCCCAGGTGGCTTATTTTCTATGCCCTTCTGTTCAAAATACGGTATCTCATTCCTGTACGGTGGTGTGACTTTGTCAGTCATGTGACACAGTCACATGACCAGTTGTTATGCTAGAAGATTCTAGCAGGGTATATAGATTTCCTTGGTATGAGTCAGTGTTCGTGTAACCATAGAAGGGTATAAATAGGGGTGTATTTTTCCTTTCTGTTAGAAGAGCATGCAAGCTTGGATTAATCTATGAGTCTTAAAGATATATCTTGTTCACCAGGTCTACTCCACTATCACAAGTGCAAGTGACTTAGATACAAATATTCTCACCTTTCCACTCCGCCCGTATCTGGATCCTCCCCCTGGCCTTTCGCTCATAAGGGCCCATACCTTGCCACCCACATTTGACACAAGCCCATTCAGCATATGGGTGGGGTGGTGCCCCTCACAGGTGATCTAGTGGGGAAGACCTACACAAATGCTCTGGCCCAGAATCCTCATGGGCCCAGAACATGGAACAGGGCTACAGAGCAATGTTTCTCAAGTCCACAGAGGCCCCATAACGAACTCTAGTTATAGGTGCTCTCTTGGCCAAAGCCTTTAGTGACTTCAGAGCAAGCACAATCCCAGTAAAGAGGTTTGGGCTCTTTAGTACTTTCTGCCCCTCACATACTTGAAGTCTAAGAAATAGATATAGACAAAATGCTAGTTCATAGTATATGAAATAAACTTTAAACTTATGACTTGCAGGTTTAACCATTTTTACAATTGCTTTCCAGGCAGCTTGTAAAATCTGCAAGCATTGTATCCATGGTGGAGTATGCCCACCAAGGCCAGGGGCCAGGCTAACTTGATAGCTTATAGCTTTACTCATTATAGCTCTTCCTTATCCTCTTTAGATTTGACTACTTATCTGTTACCAGAATTAAGAAAGGCTGGGTTGGGATCATTTTCTACCAGGGCTTGTGCAGCTTGAGCCTAACCACGACACTCTCTAATCCCCAAGGTACTTGGTTGCACCTTTTAAGCTAAGTATTAACTATCCTTTTATTTATGTACTATATTTCAATTGGATCATACCTTGTTTTGCAATAGAAGTTGAACCGGAAGTGCTTGCATTGGGATTTTGAGTTATTCTTTCCTGACATATTCTCTCTCTTCATGCCCAGCTGCAGAGGGTTGACTTATTTCCTAAAGGTATAACCAGCATTGCTGTTGCTTGTTGGGTTTTAAAGAGAAACATAAATGTGTAAAGTGGTATGTACTACAACAATTGTGAAGAGAATTATAAGTAGTAGAAATTCAACTGTTGAGTACCACAAAGCTAACAGGCATTTAAACGAAAACTCTGAAATTAATAGAGAAATGTCAGGAAATTGAATGCAGGTTCTCAAAAACTTACAACTTTTACAGCATCGGCCTAATTCCTCTCAGGATTAAGCGTTACATGATGCAACGGCCTTGGTGTACGTTTTAGATGCAAGGCACCTTACTCAAGTATAGACCCCAGGGGGACGGCCAGGGACTATGGGGGACGACTACTAGGGTAAGGCGGTAGTCCTCTGCAGTCCGTCCCATCCCACCCCTAAGATAGAGGGGGTGAACGGTTGGGAACACTGGTGATGTTTCCTTAAGTAGGTAACCTTCATGGTTAGGAAACTGGTTGAAATAACGGGTGAAGTGGACATGCAGAATTAATTTATTTCCCAGCTTGTAAGAAAAGAAGAAAACACTGAGAGAAAGAAAACACACAAAGCAAACCCACCGGAAACAACAGTATTGAACGAGAAAATAATGCAAAAGTGAAAAAAAGGGATCTGAAAAACGGTGTCTTGGTACCGTGTTCACTGAGGAGCAGCGCCAGACCCGAGTATGTTGAAATAATGTATGGGCTGACCTGTGATATCTAATGAGTTAATGATAGTCTCTGAAGAGGAATATTACTGTCTGCAAAGAGTAAAGCGGTCGGAAATCCAGTCAATTTGCGAAGGAATAATTTTGGACTTACCTACTAGCGCAAGACGGTGCTTCCTAGTTAATGCAGTATCTTGGTCACAATTGCTCCCCGCGGTGTTCCCGCCGTCTTAATAGAAGCATTAATAAGTCTCGTTTGCCCTTGAACCAAAACAGGCACCTCAACCACGGGAGCCCGAGCTGGAATATCGGAGGAGACTTGTCGTGACGTAGCAGCAAGTGACCCACCGAACGTCTTGCAGCGAAGATGTGGCGGGATATACCGGCCCCGGGATTCTGCCCCCTGTAGCTTCCGCCGATTGCGGGCCGCCGAAAGCCTCCTGAGGTGTTGGGCTTCGGACGCCTGCATATCATCATAATTGAGCTTAGTTGTCCCATACGAAGCGTGCACATGCCCGAAGACATGAAGCATTGGGCGAACCCTCCAAAGCGCGTTCAGCAATCCATCACATCCATTCTTATCATCAGAAAGGTACCCTGCCGGAGGTCCATGGGTCACGAGAATGTCAACGCCAGCAGGAATGATGTCCCACAGCGAGAAGTCATCATCCTCCGAATATCCAAAAGCAGTATTGGTCGATGTAGCCAATGATTTAGGCGATCCGAATACCTTGAAGATACGTCCGGCAATTGTCACATGTGTGCTCTCATCTTCGAGATAGATGATGCCGGACTCCCTGGCTTCTCGGAAGGCTGCACGGCACTGCTGGCGCTCATAGAGGTCGTTGTATATTGCGGCGTCACGGGCATCGCACTTGTGATCGAGGGCGCGGTCATGGTTACCGCCAATAACTACCTTGATTGTGTGGGGGAGAACGAGTAGTTCGGACAGGCGCTGCATGAGTTGTGCTGGACGGCCTTCGGAAAGGTCACCGGCTACAATGAGGACGTCCCCATAGGGGATGTGTACGTCGGATAATGGGATCGTGTGTAGGTCACTAATGGAAACGACAATAATTTCTTGGATGGCAGCAGGTAGTCCCGTCGGCGTTGGGTCTGGTGGAGCCATTCTTGCAATAGAGGTGGTGGTTTTTAATGATATTGTTCCTCGGAAGGGATGTTGGTGGTTATGGAACTGGAGCGTTCAGCCGCCCCGTACTAACACAGGAGAGAGGACAACGAACAGGCCGGCTCAACAGACAAGGAACTAAGGGGGCATTTGGAGCGCTCGGACCCTAATCTCGAAATCAGGTCTTGTCAATTCTAACACAGATTATCACAAGTGTTAACCCTAATACTGTTTGGTTTGGCCTCTTATAATCGGAGTTAAAATTGCGGAGACCTGATTTCAAAATCAAATCTGGGCGCGCCAAACACCCCAAAGAATGTCTTGGCAAATCGCAATTTTGATTTGTCTATTGGTTGAGCCGTGCTCCTTTGCTAAGCAATCCCTTGACCTATTTTCAGACACTTCTTTTCCATTTCCTAAACCCAAGTACTAGCAACGGTGGTTTATCTTCAGCTTGCCGAAGCCCAAGTTCGTTGATTGGTTAGGTCAACGGGCTTCTCCACCATGGTAATGCTGTTACCGGTGCTCTGGGCGTTCAACTCGGGCTCAAATTAAATACGCGATATTATCGCACGGCAACGGGCACCTCTAACCAACCATTGTGTCTCATCAACAATCAAATGAAAACTTCTTTTTAGAAAAAATAGTAAATCGTAAACAGGCAACATGATCACTGAATCAATGAAAATATGCTAAATGTTAAAAAATATCCTTTTTTTGGCGGTTTGAACTTCTGTCATCCTCTCTATTTCATGCGAGAGTAGTGGCCTAATATACTACAAAATAGCAGTCATAATAGGGTACACTCGTATCCTCTCCTCGGCTTTCCTATACCAAAAGTATACGATGAGGTCAACTACTGGTAACCGGATCCAGAGAAGCCACCTTTTCCAACACTAAATAGAAAATTAAATCAGTACAGTTGTTGAGCGAGTGGGCCATAGTGGAGTTGGTGAGATAGGATGATTGATGAGCAGCGATAGTTGCCCACTACTTTCGAGTATTTAATTCGAACCTGAGTAGGTCCCACCGCGAAAATCCTCTAATGCACGGTAACTTATGATACAAGCAAACGGTGTTACAGTGATTAGAGGGGTTTAGCCGCACCGGGCTCTTCCCATTTCGTGTGACAATTCGCCACGTCTGGTCAATAACTTGTGCCAATAAAACCTAGGTCTCCCGTGGCAAACCCCACATGTAGCGAGTTTCTTGCCTTTGCCAGGACTGCTAATATCTCTTACCTAGATCGCTCTAGGAAAGCCCGAGAGATCCCCATGAATTTTGATAATAACAGGACTGCATAGGCTCCTCAAATTCAATAATCTAGGACAGTGTTTTGGTGACGTATGATATGATACCAATACGTGTTTATGACCACATCGCAATCCTTCCCACAATCCCCCACTTTACCTTTCACCCTCACAACTCCGACCAAATCTGTCCTAGGTTGTTCAATTCGCACAGGTCATGTCCAGGACTCCTACTCTCCCTCAATCCCCTCCGCCATTTAGCCCCAGGCTAGGCGAGGCCATAACTAGAACGATTTTCGCACGCCTGTTCCAAGTATCTCAGGTGATGAGCCATTTGAACAAATTGAAAGTGAAGGCCGCCGTTGGAGGTTCACTGGCTTTATTCCTATACACAGTTTATAGAGAAAAGGCTCCTGGCGATATGGACGTTCTTATCTGGGAAGAAGACCCCCTATATACCAAAAGTTTGTTCGTGGACAAATACCCGGAGACCTATACTGTCAGCAGACCCACCCTTACCTACACTGACACCCTCGGAAGTTCTGGACTCCTGTTCCTGCTTGTCAGCCAATCTTCCACATTGACTTGGCTTCGCTCTATCGATTATTACCGCGATACAGAAGTGATCCTGGGAACCAATGTTCTATCGCTCGAGGGTTGTCTACTGGGTAAGCTCTCCGCTACCAACACATGGCTACGGACAAAGATCCCAAGTCGGCAGGACAGCGGAGAGCAGGATTACAAAGATTCTGTTTTTATTGCCCAAAGAATGAAGACACTCGGTATTGTTTTCACGAAAGCCCTTACACCCGGAGCACGAAATGGTTTGGAATTGTTCTCTAGTGAGGATCGTGCACGTATTGAATCAATTTTGGTTATGCCCACGTCAGGGTAGCAATGGGGCATTAGAGACTAGAACCGCTGTATTACGAGGCGAGAGCAAACAGCTCGAAACCAAGTTTGGGATATTTGAGGAAGTGAGGGTGCATTAGGCTGGACAAAATGCGAGCAGTGGCCCGTCTAATTAGGGATGATAGCTTTTGTACACTACATATTACATGCTAGTAGCACCCAAGCGGGGTTTGCCAGAATTGTTAACCACCCAGAGGCCTCGATTCCCTTGTTTGTGGGGCTCTAGGCGTCGTTGATCGGTCAGTACGGTGATATCCTATATCCGCCGACAAATTCGTAGCTACAACTTCATCACCCTCGAAGATAGCTCCTCTACAGCACCACTACCTCCCAGCGATCCCAACTGTCCATTCAGTCCATTTTTGTGGTAGGACGGGGCGGGCCATAGCCTGTGAGCCATCTTTTCAGTAGTGCCACCATACCGTAAGAACTCGAATAAATGGACCATATGCTATGTAGTCCGAAATTTCCTCCTCTGGAAAAGGGGTCAAATACAGACCAAAAAACATGGCCTCCGTGACAATTAAAGAAAAAAATACCAGACCTTACCGAGAGAGGCAAGTCCAACGTCCTACCACATGGACCGATTATTCGAGTTCTTACGGTAGACTACACCGGAGAAATGTCTGACTGGACCCACTGCTGGGGACAACTCTCATATGGCATGAGATTCTACGGACCATTGTTCCAAACAGGCCAGGTAGGCTGGGCTAAACCAAAGCCCCGCCCGGCCTACAACAAGAATAGAGCACCTAGCCTGGCCGGAGCCTGCAGGCCTCAAAATGCCAAAGTCGGGCCAGGCGCAGCCCAACTGTAGGCTGTGTAGGCTTAGTACCGGGTGCTTAACAGTCCGCCCAAAGCTGACCTGGCCTATGAAGTCCAACCCATACGGCTCACACGATGGAGTAATCCCGATAGGAGCTATCAGGGGAGATGTTTGTAGAGGCTGAGGGTTAGTTACAGTAAGATGTGCGCGAGAATGTCTGGGAGAAGACGGCGCTTCACATGTATTCATTCTGAATCTGCTGTGAGATCTCTTTTCTCCGTGAACCAAGAACACTCCCATCCTCCTCCGATCCGTAGTTCCCAATTGTGGCTATACTCCCCATCCACGACAGCCTGCTCTTCCGCTCTTTCATACTTGACGCCCTGCTCTCCCACTTCCGCTTTCTGATCGTGTCGCTATTACTGAGAGAAAGAGACTTAGATCCTCTGAAGGGAAGAAACAAATACCAAAAGAAAAAACAAAGTTACTCTAATACTCTTACTCCAGAGCAACCTTTGCCCCATGGTTTCAACGGCAAGAATATCTATGGAGACGTAAGGTCCTTCAAGCTCCCGGGCCTTAAAATCTTTAAGTGCTTCAACACTATTATCACCTAGTCAGTTCCAGCGGTCAGAGAGAAGCATTGTGAGAAATAACTTGGCGTGGGAACTTGGAGGCGAATTGTGGCGGCTGCCTTCAAGTGGTTGTAAATCACGCATGGTTTGTTCGCTCCAAGTAGCGGTAAAATGGGAGAATCAAGGGAAACAAATAGACAAGCCGAAGGATGATTGGGAATCGATTTGACCTTGAAGCAAGTAATTTCAAATCTTAGCCTCTGATCCTATAGGCTCCGGTCAGACCCTGTAGGCTTCCATAGGCCAAGTGAATTCCGCCTATATCTGCCTAGGCTATTTGCCTGGACGGCCTGTCTTGGCCTGACCCGCTTCGAACAATACTATGGCCTAGAGGGACCTTGTCAGATGGTGCCCACATTGCCGGGGGGCATTTGATATCGGCTGGGTGCTCTGACCAGTATTCTTATTTGGTTTTGACTCAGAGCCGGCCAGTTTCTCAAAAGTATCCGAAAGAAATAGATATAGTTCGAGACATCGGCTGTGGCGATGAAACAGAGGTTGTAATTTCTGCAAACTGCACAACATTTGAATGAAACAATTCACTGCCTCGACCCGGAGTAGGTGAGCAAGGAAGAGGAACAAGTAATGGCCAAGGCTGACTATTCATTTGGCATATCCAACCCGCCGGATGTGCCTATCGGTATTCTATACCCACCTGTCCTCGCCTCGGACCCTCCGGGGCTCTTGGTATGGGTACCAGGCACAGTCTGCTGTGGTCTCTGTATATGCCCATTACGTGAGCAATAGGATATGTGATGGCAGTAGAGTGCTGACCATAGCAGGAAATGAAAGATAAGACCTTTTGGTAAAGGAGGTAGATGAGAGTAGAGTTGTCTATTTTCTCTATAGGCTCCAGCTAGAAAACACACTCTTCATATAAACATCTCTTTATAACCTAGGTCTGAGATATATCTTCCAACATATATACTTAAACCTTGAGAATAACTATATATTTTATCCTTATTGCAGACCACATCACTCTAAAACACCTTTGTTCATGGGAAAAACAATTCACATGCCACCTTGTTAAGTCATCGTAGATATGTAGAAGCCTATAATTACTACAGTTACAATCTAGCCATATTCTCTCAACAGCTATTCCCCTGGCTATATATCTACAGCCATTTGATTAATATACATTCTCTTTAGTTCAGGTAACACCAAAATGACAAAAGCTCCCGCAGTACCTGTTGTAGACAAGATGTCCCTAGGTAGGCAGTAAGTCGTAAAGCTGAAGGAATTTGTCATGCGGTTCAGCACCCCCCCTGGTAACACTATGTCCCTATTCCTTCATAGCTACAGAGAACCGCTGTCCGGCAATAATTATTAGCTGGGCCCATGGGGCGGGGTGGATGATGATAGGTCCTGTTTATGCAGATTTTGATTTGTGATTACCTGTACTTAACCAACCTGACGCAAAATCGTGTGCGCTAACTGTAGTAACCAGAGATTGCGATAAAGCTACGCATAGCCTCTTGTTTCGGCCAGTCGGAGTCTCCAGGGTGACAGCTGGCTGCAGAGAACTGCTCTCCAAAAGTTTTAAATCCTCTAAGTGGTCAATTGGCAGTTACATTTGCTTTCAAAAAAAAAACTCTCCGCCTGACAGATACTTGCAGGATACATGATCTTCCTCGATGCAACCTAAGCCACTGGATACAAAAGATCTAGCCACTGACTTAGTACAAATTCATCCCAGCCATGTGGGGCAGGAATTGAAACCGGGATGTATGAACTATAAAGCACAGCCGATTCCACCTTCAAAGAAAATGGGAGCATTATCGAGAACGACCAGGAGCTTAAATCTCGTTTTCATATTCCTGAGCAATCAATTGTGCCACATTAGTCCCCCTTCCTTTCATTTCGGACTTGGGTTGCATACACCCTTCGGTGGACTTCTCCTCAAACGCCCCTCCTGCCCCATGTCTCAATAAAAATGGTCGGGCTATATAGCCATTTGAACCAGTATTCTCCACCCAGCACGCATGACTGACAAAGTTAGATCTAGCGCAGCCAGGACAGCAAATCGTTGGGAAAACGCAAGGGGCAAGATTTTGTTGTAATTTGTACCCTGTCGTTCCTCTTTCTGCGAACTTGATGATTCTGGTTCTCGCCGGTACCGATATTTCGTATTCCGTTTTCTATGATAAAATGTCTGTTTCTATATACCATCCCTTCCCCGGCAAACCTGCACCCTTATATACCTTGACAAAAGTAAACAAACCCCAGAACCCCTCCAAACACGACCTAGACAACCTCGCTTTTACCCCTCATTCTGGACATTCTCTGACCTTCTCTTAACTTCTCTTTATCCCGCTTTGTCGTCCAATCTCTGTTGCCCTTACCACCACGTACTACACATTTCCTTCCCTACCAAGCTTACTCTATAGTCCATTGACATTTGAGAATCTCCAGAGCCTTCCACCCAACTTACAAATCAACGACTCATAAGCATTACAAATAGGAAATCAATACTAACTCCGAAGACTTCCCCAATATGCCTCAATCTAAATAGGATATAATGCTATGAGTGTTACCCGGAGAACCGGTGATTCGCAATAGGATTTACAGTCTGAGTCTCACGCGGCTGGGTACCAGGCTAAGTCAGGGACTGTGTGGGCTACAGGAGACCAAAGAAGACCAGGATATGCCATTTTTTTGCAACCTCCGCTATGGTAATTTGGCCGTCGTGATACCCTCTATGCCCATGTGCAAGTGACCCTCCCCGTGTTCTTTCCCACAGGAACAAGGCCTACCCAAGTCAGACAGGTTGAATATCCCATTAGTTCTGGCGAAGCAAATCCTTTGCAAGATTCTTGTAATGCTAGGAAATACTCCCCCAAGCCAACTGAGAAGGAATGGTGCTCAATATGTTGCTGTACTGCCGGTAAAGTACTCCTGGAACCGTCTGGGGGGAATGTGAATCCAAGATTGAAAAAATGAAAGAAAAAATAAGTCCCTTCGACCAGAGTCGAACTGGTGACCAACCGGTGATCTGAATATTACAGCCGGGTGTGATACCAACTACACCACAAAGGGTCATGTTAAATGTCACTCCAATATATAATGGTAACCTCAGGAAGGTATACATGGCTGCCCCCCGGGACTTTTGGGGTTTAATCTACCCAGAGAGTGAGTATTAGTGAGGCGAAATGAGTATGGAAAGGGGGGAGGCGGGTTAAAATAATTGAACAAGATAAGAACAGAAAAGCAAATGGTTCGGCATGTCGGATTCGACAATAGCAGCACGGTTCTTTGGCTGCTCTTCACCAAAGCTTCGTCCGCTGATATACCGTAGTCCCCCTGGTTCGTCCACGGTCGCTCGTCCACCCGCATCCAAGGTTCAATTCTCGATGCTCCATTTAGAAAAGAGAGGGAAGAGAGATCCCCCATATATACTTCTGGGCCATTTGCTCCCCCAGATAAGCTTTTCACGGCAGCCACCTCCAGAAACCCCGTAAAACCCTAGTAGAACTAATTGCTAAACCAAATGTGAACATTAAGCAGCCCAACACAGAGCAGGGATTGGCTGAGAGTGCTATCGAGGAGGATCCTAAATTATTAGACATAGTTTTCGGGAAAATAGCCTTTCAGGGTTGCAACCAATAGATTATGAGAAGGGGTGGTACGGAAGAGTCGCCCCAGCCGAGGGAAGATTAACTAGAGAGAAGAGAAGACAATTGGTTGATGTCTTATTCATAGTACTTGTGTATACCAGCATTCGCATTCTCAGTGATAGGCTTGGCGGCAGTTTGACCACACCTATGATACTTCCGCCAGCGCGTCACTGCCCTCGTCTCGTTATCCCGTCGTGCTGCGGGTGGATACTACGGTAGTGCTGCGCTTGAATAAGCGGGCAAAAAGCGTCAAACTCGTTAGCCAAATCCCTGCTGACAGGCAGTGTTGATGTAGCGATAGAAGTCGACACATGAGAACACGATTCATCTCGGCTGATTAAGGCTGCATTTATTTTTCTTGTGACGCACTAAGATTGGTGGGACTTCCAGCCGGAGACTTGAGAGTGCCAGTTCGATAATCCAAACTGTTCCGATTGGGGCCGCCCAGAATAGAACGTGGGGGTCCCGCGGCTTTGTTTTTCCAGTAACCGGGGCTGGACGCCACTCACCTCGGCTGTCTCGCTCTCCTCCCAGATGATGCATACCCGAGAATGCGTTCAGTATGGAAGGTACGGCAAGAACATATGAGAACTACAGTAGTAACCCGGAGCACACTGTGTCACAAGCGATGTCAGGTGCTTGCATCCACCTCTGGCTAGTGTCAGCATTTAGCATTGGCCATGAACACAAGGTAAGGGATATTAGGACGATGCTGATCCTTCCTCGAGGGCCGACGGGGAGTGTGGATTTTGCGGGTTATGCTTGTATCCTCTTCGTTCGTTTTCAAGTACTGTACTCGGGTGTAGCGGTATTTCGCGTCCGGTAACACAAGCCCTCTTCCAGCGTTCATGCTCCAGCTATCGCCACTTCTCCTTGCGGAAGTGGACCCGACTTTTGTGCTGTCACCAAAAGTTCTCACGGACTATCACTCGAGTTTCTTAATCTGGTTTAGTCTTCCTATAATTCTGACACTTTGTAATGGAGGTGGACACGACTTTTGCCTAAGTTACCCCCAAGTACAAGGCTATCTCCCGGACTACGGGAACATGAAAAATTTCTTTCCACCCCTGTCATCATTAGTAAGCGCTACAGCTCACAGATGTGCCCACTTCGGGATGCGTTGCTACAAGTACTGTACACTGAGAACACATGAGAACTACAGCCGTAACCCACTCTCTGAATTGTGATGCGAGGGGTCGCGACATTTCCAAAATTTTAACAGTCCGGGAGATCACGGTCGCAGCCACCTCACCTCAACAGGTAATAGAGGACCCCATTCCGCACTCACTAAAATCACTAAAAATGATCCAAACTCGGGAACGAACGAAGGGATAACTCCAGGGTGACCCCCCTTAGTTAAATTTTGACGAGCTTGAAATTCTGAACCCTAACCCTAGATCCTGCTCCACATTGCCCATCGAAATCCCCTCCTATCATATCGTATGATACCGTCGTGTTCCTACAGTACCGGTGGAGGCGAGGGTAGCTGACAGGGCAGCCCAGCAGCCACGCAGCCCGCGTGGGGCGAACTGAAAAGCCCTGTCATATTGGATAGCTTGGCATGCGGATTTTGCGTTTAAGCCACCTTTTATGTTTTTCCTTAGGTAGCAGGACACCACCGCATGGGGATAATCAGTCAATAACGCAACGGTTCCTTTCTGTCTCTATTGGTCGAGGTGCTTCAGTCTTTATCACTTTCCTATCGGGTCACTTAGGCAATTCCTCGTCAAGTCATCTCCCCATCGATTTATTGTCCGGTTTAGCACGAGGTCACGATTACACCACGGAGGTGGGATACGGCCCGCGCAACACACCATCCAACTAAAGCGTCAGGGGAAAAGGGCCCGACACCGGTACTCGGTGGCCAAATCCGTTTTATGCCAAGTCTGAGAATGAGCGTGCCGGTATCACACCCGATCCAACATATCCCTATCATACCAACAACCCCAATTACTATAGCTAACCCATTGGTGCCCTACGGTGACGCAAGTACAGGCAAAGTCGAGAAACAGACGCGGTGATGATACTGTAATATAAGTCTGGAACCAAGCACCGCTCCAAATGCGTCTTAGACATGGCCCTCACACCGGGGGACATGCATCATTACATGTTTCCTATCATACCAGTACCCCAAGAAGGGTTCCTAGTGATGGGGCTGGCAAAGCCGTTGTGGGGTTTGAGGGTTACGGACTCCGCTGCCGTGTGGCTGATACACTCTAGATTGTTTTCGAACTGAACATTCTTGTCAAATCAACTTTAAGGTGGTAGGTGGATTGTCATTCGCATTGGGGATACAATCCAGGCTTTGACAGCTTAGACCCATGCAAGGTCTGTATACTGATAGTAAAGGGGGGCAAAGAGGGTTTAGAAGCATTCGGTGATTTTGTCCTGGTGGTACATTCCTTGCCGATATCCACGAAAGGGATTATGAAATCGAATATTACCGTAGGCGGCGGAGGGCGATTGTAACAGGCTTTTGATATATTTTTCATGTGCTATTTGTAGGTTTCTGCTCCTTTCGAAGCTGAGGCCAAGAATGTCTCCGAGACAACTAATATATCCAAGCGAGTTCAGAATTCTGCTCTAGAGGATGCCGGCCAATCCCCATTCCAGCAATGTGTGATTTGACGCAAGTAGCTAAAGCTCGAACGGCTACCCTGTGGACGAGTTCTTGCGGCGCTGTGAGTAAGGTGCCATGGAAACACTTGGAGTCCACGCTCCCCGGTACCCCTAGAAACTGCGGATTCTGAGCCAACAGCCCTTGACAGGGTTCCCTAGTTTCCTAGGACGGTAAAGCCAGAGCATTCAATTTGCGTTGCATCTCATTAGCTGATATTCGTTATTAAGTTAACCTCTAAAACCAAGCCCCTTGTGAGTGAAACAGAGGTTAACGCCTGCTACAGAGATAGTGGCGATCCAAATACATTCGCAATACACGGAGGTAGTGGATTTCAAGATCTTTTATGGTGGGTTATTAAGAGCGGGGCTAGGGATCGGTAGTATAGGTAGATGGGTTGGAACCAATAAAAAAATTAAAAAAAAGACTCTCCAGCGGGGAATTGAACCCCGGTCGCCCGCGCGCAGAGGTAACTGACAGGCGGGAATACTAACCACTATACTACTGAAGACTGATATAGCTATCTGGATCCACATCTAGTATATTAGCATCAGCTAGCTCCTGTAACGCGAGATACCGAAACCAACTCCTGCACGGCCGGAGCCAAGGACGCATGTTACCCTCTTCCCCTATTCCCCGGAGTCGTTCCCCTTGTGACACACGATAGGTTAGGCACAGAATCATGGAACTTCCACTTATTCCACCGCCCCTGAATGAATACGTCTTTGACGATGTAGGAGAGTGAGAGTACAGGGAGTCGCGAATACGCTGTACCGGTGGGTCGGGGCTGGTCCGTTTTTGGTTCGTGCATTCGTTCAACAACCCCCTTCTCCGGTAGAAAACGTGGCTGATGAGGATGGCGATAAAGTCTGCATCTGCTCCGTCGACGAAAGCGCTCCTGGGTGCACCCTGGGCTCGTCAATTACCTGCACTCTCACCAGGACACGCTGCTGGAAAAGCTTCCTATAACTGACACTGCCATGTTGTGGATCAACGTAATACCTGACCTTAGTAGCATGTTGGCTAGGAGGGACGTAGGAGAGGATACAGTCAGGTCCGGCCGCCCCACCAAGCAGCCGCAGAAACGGCCATTTCCGGACGGTACCGAGCCTCGGGAACCAGTCGCGCGGGGCACGAATCGCCGGAACTATACATACATCAACAGGGGGACACAGACGGGCTCTATTCAGGAGAATGAGAAGATGGATGTGGGGAGGACATGGGGGATTAAGCAGAGGTGGCTCACGCAGCCGCCAGATGCCCCGTGAATTGGCTATTTTGTAGGACATGTGCTGGGAGACATAACCAGTTTGCTAAAAATAGAATAAACATCTACCTGTTGCACCGAGAACGGAAGGGCTCTATCATATTTGGAAGAGAAAGCACAGGACTTTGGTCCATTAGAATTATCCTCGGGCGATACGGCACTTGTTAAGGAGGCCACTCTCGCTATCCTTGCCATGCAGAAATCGGCCACGACAGCCGGTCCAACACCTCGGCGACGAAGGCGATAGCAACGCCCTACCCCGACCATCCCTGGACTGCAATATCGTAAACCGTCTGGAAATCCCATCGTCACCCGGTTGACAAATCGCCTCAGATGTCTCCAATTATCCCTCTCGTCACAACCTTAGAATCCCGCCTCGACTCCTGCAGCCTATTCACTCCCGCCGCGCTAGTATTGATGAGTGACGGGGCGGCATCCTCCTGTCGGAAGACGACAATTGCTGAGCGTGGCTAGTTACCGACAAGATGTGCGATACGACTCCCGCAGATAAAGACGACATCCGGACCGACCGCAACAACGCTCCGCGACTGCTGTCTCTTCTTGAGAGTGTGGGCGTCAGGATCGAGGTGAAAGATGGCATTCTGGATCTAAAAGTCGGGGAAGCAGAGAACCGGCGGTGGGCTAGCGGGGTGTAGAAAGGCGGACGGGAGTGGGCGGGTACTAGAGTGGAAAGAGGAGTTCCAGGAATTGTCCGGGAGGGCAAGGGTACGATGTCGCATAAGCTATCGCGACTTTCAGTCCATTTTTAAAAATGTGGAACCCTGGGGGCGCTATCTGGTTACCGAGAGGTAATTAACGTAGGCCACGGCGGGCCGAAACACACTGTGACGCGAAACAGCCTAACCAAAAAGTTCCCTTAGTAAGCAAAAGCCGGTGCAGTTGCCATTTGTTTCGTATCACAGTGTGTTTCGACTCGCCGTGGGGTACGTTATGCTTGAATAGGCGAAGACATCCTCAGAAATTGAATAAAAAGGGTTTGAAAAAAAAAAATTGTGGAACGCTAACCTAATTTGGAAACCGTGACAGGAAAAACTGTGGGTCAGGGCTGGCCTAGTGCTCAGAATACCTCGAAATCCATACGGCTAAGCATAGCCGTGACAGGAGACAGAGAGCCCGCGTAAATCGCCTCCCCACCACCAAAATTGGTTAGGGTTTGACGGTTTAAAAAGGACTGAGTGTCTCGACGACTTACGGGATAATCTCGTGAAATCCCTTATCTCCGGCTACCAGTCATCCTGCTATAGGTTTAGTGTTGTAGGTTAACCGAGGTACAAGTACTGTACTCGGGGGTAAGGGTATTTCGGGCGCGGTTACACGAATCCTGTTTCCCAGCGAGTTGCTGGAGAAATCGCCTCTTCCCCTTTCGGAAGTGCGCCCGACTTTTTTCTGCCACCAAAAATTTCTCACTTGCTATCACTCGAATTTCCGAATCCGGTTTAGTCTTCATACGAATTTCACACCTCCCGATGGGGGTGCGTCCGACTTTTGTCAACCCCCGAGTACGGATACCGGTTACCGAGCTCTAACACACCTAGCCAGCCGATTTTGTACTATGTTAGGAAAGCACTAATCCTGCTTCGGGGACTGGTGGGAATGGTGGATTTCACGAGTTATTCCGGCAGCAAAGGGCTCATCATGGATTGCTGGTCTTGGATATGGTGATGTGGGGTCGGATATGGATTTGTGCCACCGAAGCCGTTTCTACGGAATAAATTCCGTCGTATGATATCATACCATTGAACTATTGCGGGGGTGTTCCGTGCAGCCAAAGGGAATGCCATATCTTTTATCCCGCATTCCTCTCTTGCATGTCTCGTATTTTCTGGTATGAGTACTGAGGGTTCGGGTTCGAATTTTTTTTTCTTCATAAATCCGGCTTTTCATTGTTTCTTTCCTTCGATAGCAGCGAATAATGTATATGACTAACCGGCTAATGGTATCAGTCCTACGGCTGTGGAAAAAACATCAAAGCACGAGCTCTTAAATTTTGTATATCATGCCTATACCGAACACTCTTCTTCCCTTTTAACATATATGTTTCTGAGAGGTTTTGTGATCTTAAAAAAAATATGGTCGACATGCCGAACAGGTCCTTACTCTTTTTCATTCACCGAACATTTCGCCAAAGCTTCGACCTTCCCCACTCAAAAGGCGTGCCCCTTTATTCTCCGGCATTTTTGCGGTGGAAGGGGGTATTTACGTTTTCTCTCACTTGGTTTGGAGCGAGTGGAATATGTTACTTATCCAATCGCATAGTCGTGTTTTGCTGTTTTTGTAGAGATTATATCGTAGACATCCAAGCGCGCACACTTTGGGCATGCGTTGATATTTATAACTGGTAAGAGACAAACGACTCCCGAAACCTTCAATCTCCCTTCCAGAGTGAATGCTAACAAAGCGAATGGAAGAATAATGGGTAATTCAGCATGTTGTATCCAGCGCTGTAAAATACCCGCTTTATACAATCGTGGCGGATGTCTCGCGCCGCTTTCAGATGGCCCCTGGCCCAGCAGACCGCCGAGATACAGTCCGCGGGCAAGAAGGTGTCCGGCGACATGAGACATGTTTAATCTGGGGGATGATTGTTGGAGTAATAGTGTGGCGGGGGTGTCTAATCGTCCCTAGTATCGCGGAAATCGTCGTACTGGTGGGGGTATCATTTGACGAATCAAGTTGGGAAGAGAGTCGGTGCTTGATCAAATGGAGACTAACGAAATCTAACCTTAGGCGCGTTTTCATCGGCGAATTTACCCCACCTACCATAATTTCACATGCGGTTGCATCTGACGGAGTAAGAACAAACCCAGTGATATGGGATGCCGCAAATGATTTGGTCATTTGTGCTATTAGAGATAGATGGATATATCCCCAGTATCTTCCCAAGCAGTCCTGGGAGGTCTCGCCACCATCTACAGTTACAGGCGTCATCTCTCACGATTCATTTGCGGAATTAGCTGCGAGTACCTTTAGTCTGAAAGTTTGATGAAGTCAGACAGTTGTTGATTCGAGTTTTACTTTCAGTTCCAACAAATTTCCTTCTTTGTTCCTTTATCACTTTCATCATGATATCTGTTGCTTCGTCTTCTTTCTTGTCCCTTTCCTCCTCGAGTCCTTTGTTAGCTTGTCAGCTCTTTCCCCCATCGCCTTCTTTGTCCTTCCCTTTGTTGCTTTGCTTGTTTCGTCCCCTTGTCCACTCTCGCTCCTCCTGCTTCACCGGCTTCACCAATTCATTTCTTCTGGCCTGCTCTGAATGCTTTGTCGCGGGGCCGATACATGAGGACAAAAGGAGGATATAATTTCTTATCGGTTAAGGGGTTATCAAGTCGAGTCTTTGAGATATATTGCGTTGTATATAATTGGACTACCTCCGCCCTCCTCGAGACCTCGAGCGCCGACGTTTACTCAATTTTTTCGGCTCACGGTACTATCTTACCGACAACAGTGTTCGGATCATAGAAGTGGTTTGCACGAAAATTCTCCTTTGTCAGGTGCTCGTGCTCAAGCCACTTTCCCGGGACCGCTACATCCCTGCTAGCCGGTACTGGACAACTAACTGGGAGCGAGTAAGCGTAACGATACATCGTGTACTTAAGGTCTTTTGGGTCGCTCTGCAGTATTTTATCCCCTCTCTTTCTACTAAAGGTATGGGTCCGTATGAGGAACTTCCTATCGCGTGATCAGATCAAGGCATAACTTATTCCTTCTATGGCACAGTATGGTTATCCCCTGTAAGGAATTTTAATTATGCTCATATGCAGCAACAACTTGAGTTTTATGATCTTTGCATACTCGCTCGGCCACAGGTTAGACCGAGCTGCCAGAGTGTTATTGGGCGTACTGAATGGCAAGACTCCGGCGATAAGCAAAATATTTGGTAAGAACTCAAAAAATATCTGGCAGTGGAGAAATTCTGCAGGGAATATAGGGCGGTAGGAGAGTTATGTAAAAATACGGACACATTTCAGACCCGGTTTGGAGCTGTGGAAGGGATCTAGCCGGGCGGCTGAAATCTGACTTAGTAATCAGAACCGCTTTAGGCAACCGGCAGGTCAGGTGTGACACTAGTACCTGCCAAGACTAGGAACAGGCTTCAAACTGTCGCACTATAAGACAAATCCTCCAGCAAACACCCTCCACCTACCAACCAACTCCACTGCATCCAAGGTTACCGCGACGACCATGAATACGAAAAGCACCACCACTCCTCCCTCCCGTATCCAACTGTCAGCCATGATTAAATCTGCTGTCAAGTCGGACGGTATCGCTACCGTCACAACTCCCGCTACCCAAAAAACTCCGCGTACCCCGATTATTACCACCCGTACCGCTGCTACCGGTACCGCTGCTACTACTACTGCTGCTACCAGTACTGCCGCTACCACTACTGCTGCAACTACAGCTACGCCTACTAGTGCGGCTCTTACCGTCTCCCGCCAATCATCGCTTCTTATTGCTGTCGGCTGGCACCGTTCGAACTTTCTGGACTTTTTTGACGAGCATAAAATACGCTTCCATCCCGATTGGTCCTGGAAAGCCTTCATTTCCACTGTCGCACAATTTATCATTAAAAACACCCAAGATGAAGTTCTCTTCAGCGACTGGACGAAGATCCACGGCGGCGGCGAGACACTTATGCTTATCAAGCTTTCCAGCCCTGCTGCCTGCAGCCGCGGCTTTGATATCTTGTGCAAGTCGAAGGGATTTGCGAGCTGTCACGTAGAGCTCAGATGTTGCTAGAATGTGGGTTCAGCTTATTTTTTTTCTACAAATCTTGGAGTAGTACTAATATGAGTATATTAGAGTGTATCCTGCTACTTGGTGCAGGGGTATGGAGTACAGGTAACACGGGTGTATGCGTTCTTCAGGTGCGGGATTTTCCATAATTGAACATAACTTGATCTCGTACGGTGCAATCTCGCTCTCCTACTTGGTATTAATGATCCTCTCCTTTAGTACATTTGGTGACCCAATTGGGTATCTGCTACCGGTTATGTTACTAATACACACTCTTCCACAGAATCTGGAACTTTGCTAAGTATTTTTACATGGTGTCAGGTGAAAGTGGGTTAGCATATCGAGTGATAGGGTTGTTTCTCATTTACCGTTCTTCTTCCCTTGTATTCTAAGTACCAATAGCTTGGGTTTTTCCTTGATCATGGTTCATGCACCTTGAATAGATTTCCGTTGCTCTACTTACCATTACCAATTTTGCAAATAGTAGTGATTACAAAAGCTGCTACGTTATAAAATTACATTGGTAGAAGGTATAACTTGTTTTATATCAGGATTACTACTGATAGGGGTAGACTTTATAATACTACTATTAGATAGTATTTTATTTGAGAATATTGAATAAATAGGCTATATATCACTATAAGGTAGTGTATTAAAATAAGGACAAGAGATTATAAAATTCTGTATCCAGACTAGTAAATAGTTGGTATTAGAGGTAAAAAATATAGAAGTAGAAAGAAAAAACATTATTATAAGATTAAACCCAAATATTAGTACTGCATAATATGAGTAGGAGATAAAGCAGTTTTGAGCAGTATATTTCAAAGAGTAGGAAGAGCGGAGAAGAATATTCCAAATCAAAATAACTGCAAAAGAGTACTAATATTATCTAATAGAATTATATAGATAAGTAATGTAGTTTTTGTTAGTATATTTATATCAATGGTTGTTAATTTAGTTAGAATATGTACTACAATATAAGGTATGATTGTATAATAAGTTAGTAGCTCAAAAGAAATGCTATTAGAGATTTTCTTCAACTCAGAAAAGTAAAGCAAAAAAGGTAAGAAGAAATGAATTGCAAAAAGATTATAGGCTAGAAAGTAGAATTCTAATTTGGTCAAATAGCAAGTATACTATTAAGATTCTATATCTTATATATCTTTTAAAAACAGTTACATAGATTGTATATATATTTTATATTTTAAACTGTTAACCACTGATTGTAAAAGTCTAGCGGTATAAATGGCATCTAAGTTAAGGAATTTTAAGATAGATTTTGCTGTATAATATTCCATATATTCAAGAACTACAAGTTGGAAATTGAAATCAAAGTAATAAAATATCATTAGACATTTTAAGACTTGAGTACTAGAAAACAAAAATTTCTTCTGATTGATTCAATTAGAGAATATCATATTTGAACAGGAGAGACTAAGGATTGAAGCAGAATATTTATAATAACAGATCAAATTTCCTGTGTGTTTTAACATAGAATAAGGATTTAGTAAAATATGTTTTATAAAGTAAATTTGTAACTATATAGAATCTTGGGTACTATAAGATAGGGTAAGTTAAAAAATAAAAGTTATTAGTAGGGAGTAAAATTTAATAAAGGATGTAAGTTAGTTTATATTATAAAAAATAGGATTCAAAATAGGTGGTAATATATTCAGGAGTGCTATGGGTCATCATCTAGCTATAGGTCGGATACCTTTAGAGTATCTCAGTTATCAAAAGAGCAACTAGACAATCAGGATTACTCGAGGTACTTTACAATTGTAATTGTAGCTTCATGATATAATGTTGAATACATCGATAAAGTTTTATTAGTAAAAAATAGATTGAGAAAAGTAGAGAGAGGCAAAGTGTATAATACTATACAAGATACTTTAAATCTAAATATCTTGGTCGGAATCACTAACATAGCATATCTGATATCTTCTAGAGTGATGGGAACATCTCATGATTCTCTGCTGTATGTCGCTTTAGTGACTTTGGTATTGGAAAAGGTAAGCTATCAAAATCGAAGAGTCAAGAATATTATAATGTGTTCACACCTAGGGTGCTAATCATGCTTCGAGTATGGTAGTAACAGGTGGCCTGCGGGCGCGGCAAGAGGTGAGAGCTGTGTTGACTAAAGGAGTCTTCAAAGAGGTGTAACAGGGGATCAAGAAGTAACTGCTCAAGCAAGTATATTAAGGATACTGACAGTCGTAGTCTTTCGTTTCTATCACAGAATTAGTGGTGTTTAAATACCTGTAACATGTTCGGGCCAGGCCCTAGTCACGTAGCGGTACGATAGGAGTAGATGGCTTTGTGGTCAATACAAAGCAAGCGCTACTTGCTAAAGGAGGCTTCGAACGGGGTGTAATAGGAGATCAAAGAAGCAACCGTTCAACCAAGTATATTTTAAGAATACTGTCTGTCGAAGTCTGCTGTTTCCATCACGGGAATCAGCGGTCTTTAAATACAGCATATTGCTTATCTTCAGTATGAGCGATATTGCAAAACAATGTGTGTATCAACCGATAGCACACGAAACAATTCAAGTATCAAACGATACTGTGAAACTAAATATAAAACAATGTGTGTATCAAACAATAGCACACGAAACACTACAAGTATCAAACAATACTGCGAAACCAAACATAAAACAACCTAGTACCCGTACCGGTTACAATACCAGTTCCCACTCCTCTCCAGTATGACCGATAACATAAAACTTTCAAAGTATCAAGCAATACCTTTGAAACATAACAAGTATCAAACCATAGTGTAAAACAAAACATAAAATACAACCTAGTACCCATACCGGTTACAAATATGGCTTATACTTGATAAATCAATCTTATTATTATTCTTCATACTACAACTACAATCAGAGACCTTCTGCTCTTCTGAATCACTATCACTATCCTCAGTAGTCACTACTTTCACATTTGACTTTCTATTTCTTCCCTCATTGAGCTTTACAAGCTTGGCTACTTGTCACTTCAATGATACAATTGTCTTTTTGGCATCAAGTGCTTCATGCTTACAGTAAAGATGAGCAAGTTACTTTAATACTAGAATAAGGCCTTCCTTAGGCTGACAGTAATATGGCTTGGCCTCTTTCTGGAAGCTTGTTGGCAGTGCAGCAGCTGCTTGTTGATACTACATTCTGCTTTAGTATCCCGATGGAGTGAAGAAAGTACATCAAAATATCGCTTTATTTGAATAGTAGATTCTGTTCCCTGGATATTCAGGACCTTTTTAACTAATTATCCACATTAGTAGGGCACTCTGTTCTTCCAGGAAGTGCTATAAGTCCTGGTCAACAAGTTCCCAAAGCTGGTGGTACTGCAATCTTTGGTTAGAAATTTAGATCACTCAAGATATGGTGCCCATTGAATGGGATAAGACTAGTTGCTCTCTATGCTAAGAGTATGTTTCTCTTTGTGAAGGCCTTGAGTCTGGCCTTTTGCAGTATAGAGTAGAAGTCCCCTTTCTGTAGCTTTGAATATGGTCCTGCAGCTCATATGCTTGTAACTATTTGATTTTGCAATATGTTTTGAGAGGGGAGAACAACCCAACATCAATGGGTTGAAGTATATGTGTAGAGTGTGGAGAGAGGTAGAGGGGGTGAATGTTCTTGTTTATTACAAATTCAATATTCTGGATGTTCTCATAATATGAATTGTGATGATTAAGAACTAACATTCAATATTGGCTTATTCCTTTTTGGAGTCTTGTTCTTAGCTCAAATGTTTGAATCAACTATTCATATGTGATTTGGTAATTGGTATATCCTGTTGGTGAATGAGAGAAGAAGGCATCTTGCTTTTCCTCAAACTCCATATCACCATAGTGTCCCATAAGATGTGACCTTGCAGGAACCATAAGAAGTAGTAGTAAGGCAACTCCTGCTGCTGGAATTGCTTCAATATCAGCCATCAAACTGTGATTACCATTCCGAATAATATTTGAATTTCTTCTCAATATCCAACAGATTACCTGGTCACTAGCAAAGAGTCCTAGAGCAAATTCCTTCTTATCTGAATTCCAAATATCCTACTTCTTTATATGAAACTTCTACCAAGTATTGTAGAACCTATCGAGGTAGTCCTCAAATGATTGAAGATCTGTAGATAGTGCTTATTGTTTCTTGCATATCTTTTTAACCTTAGATTGTACTATTGGATGACCTGGCAAGAATCTCTCTAACTAGTACTCTTCCACCTTATCCATTCTGCCTTGGTCTTTCAAAATGGTTCCTGACATTTGGAAAATTTGAGGGTGGCACAGAGGATGACCGTAATTATCCTATTCCTCAATCCACTTAATCAATATATCCTCGCCTTCATTGTTGAGTAGTTGTGGAGTTGGATATGATTGGGCTACTAGTCTTATTCATCCCATATATTGAATTTTAGAGTGGTGTTTCAAATACCAAATTGTTGACTTGCTTTGGAACTTAAAAGTCTTGGAGTTAATTGTAGTACCTCACATATAGTAGCTATTTGTACCTCCTAGTTGGTTTTCCTTTTAGATATTTTGGAACGTGATTGTATATCTGGTTGTAGAGATATGATTGAATGCAGACAATTGAGTATTTGTAGAATATAGTTAAAGAAAGTAATATTAGTAAATCTAATAGCTTACTTTATCTAGTGGAGATATCTGGCAAATAGCTTGAGAAAGAATAGAGCACATCTGTAACCAGTACAGGTACTAGGTTATGTTTTATGTTTTGTTTTACAGTATCGTTTGATACTTGTTATGTTTCAAAGGTCTCGCTGGATCCTTTGAATGTTTTATGTTTTGACTTGATAGTATCGTTTGATACTTGTTATGTTTCAAAGGTATCGCTTGATACTACGAATGTTTTATCTTTTGATTTCATAGTATCGTTTAATACTAGTTATGTTTCAAAGGTATCGCTTGATACTTTGCATGGTTTATGTTATCGCTTGGAGATGAGTGAGAACTTGTATTTAAACACCACTGATTCTACAATGGAAACAGCAGACTTTGACTGATAGTATCTTTAATATAGTTGGTTGAATGGTTACTTCTTAATCTCCTATTATACACTTTTGAAGCCTCCTTTAGCCTACACAGCTCTCGCCTCTTGCTCAGCAAGCAGGCCACCTGTTACTATCGTACCCGAAGCATGATTAGCACCCTAGGTGTGAACACGTAACAACATCCTACCCACTGTGCTTGTATTAACAGCAATCACAATTCAGTAGTATTTGGGCGCTTGTTGTTGACGATATATACATTGTTAGTAATAGTTACTGGTTTCAATAGTAATGTCAAAAATAAATATATTATATATTTTATTATATTTGGTGAATACTAGCTATACACGATGGCTCTATAGAAGGGATAACTATCATGCAAGTAATAATTGGTGTTTTATTCAGTCTTTGGTATATAATCAAAAAGTAAATTATGTGACCCATAGGAAAGTGCTGAGCCATAGTACCTACAAATCCATTATGATTAAGTTCTGTAGTTAGAGAGGTAGTATATATTTGGAGTTTACTTATTAATCTATTTAGATATAACATATTACTTTTCTGTAACTTAGATATATTTGATTGTATAAATAGTTGTAACAATATGATATTCAGAGTTATAATAGAAAATTATATAAGTTAAGAATTATAGATTGTTATGGTATAATATATATACTAAATAAATCATGTAACTATTTTGAAATATGGTTCCTGACATCTAAAGTATGTATCAAATAATTTGTAACAGGGGATGGCTTGGCATACCATATTATAGATTTAAGTTCAATTCATATTCATAGCATAGTTTTTATATTTAAGGTCAAGCCACAACTATTATAACTAATGTGGCTTGACAATTTCAAAATAAATATAACTTACAGAGGAATGAACCTCAGCCTATTTTCAGAAATTGTGGCTGAATGCTGAGGCATCCCCCATTACAAATTATTTGTTACACACTTTAGACATTAGGAACCATACTTTGATTTATAAGTTATTACTTATAGAATAGTCCAAGTATGCAGTAGAATACAATTATTTTTTTCTAGTAAGATAATCCAAGTTCTTAAAAAGGTTGTTTCTCCTTATACTAGATCAAATAGAGTAGTATATTTGATAGTGAAATCAATTTTGTTTAAAAATGTAAAAGTGAAAATAAAGTCTATAGTTGAAATCACAAAGTTATGACTACATAGATTGTAAAGTCAGTGAAGGAGAAAGTTTGCTAAATAGTATTACAATTGTACAAATTAAGTTAAATATGGAAAAAAACTCTAAATAATTATAAGTAATACTTATTGCATACAATATTTTTTAGTTAAGTGGTAGATGAGGGGAAACCAGGGAAACTGCTATTTACCAATAAGGTAGAACTGATAAGAGGCAAAAAGTACTGGTATTACTGGAAAGGCCAATTGAAATACCTAGTAGGGGATGAAATGTTCAATTTTTAGTACTATTATATAATTAAAAACTTAGGTCTACTATAAGAAGGTAAAATAGAAATAGATACTAGTACTAGAATTTCTTTTTTATTAACTAGCAACAAGCACAGAAGGGTTAGATATGAAAGTCTAAACATGACAAATTTAATATTATTAAGAAAATACAGCAATCAAAATCAAAGTAATAAAATAAAAATAAATAAAAATGAAAAAATAATAAGGGCAAAATTAGTATATTTTTTTATTCAAGTAAGTAAAGTAGAAAGTTTAAGTAATATGATAGTTATGATTATATAATAAAAAATAATATTTGTATAAGAAATTTGATAGTAGGTTTGATTTTGTAAAACTAGGATTATTGAAACCAGTTAGAATATAGGATTCTGTAAAAAAGTTATATTATAAATTCTACCACAAGGTATTGCAAAATATAGAATAGAGGAAGGGATGGTTATATTTAGAATTGAGAAATAAAGGTTTTGTTTAAAATTTGTATAATAGTTAAAATGGGGAGGTTGTAATGGTAGTTACTAAAATACTGACATATAAGTAGCTAAGGTTTTGGAATAATAGATATTTATATATTAAAAGAGTTGGAGTTTGAAATTATTATTCTTGTGTATAATATATCCTTGATTATATTGTATTTTTTTTTTAGAAAAGATCAGAGTTTAGGTAAAGAAAGTGGAGGTAGAATAATATAAATTTTGGAACAAAACTATAGCAATAAGGGATTTTCTCTTATAGATATATTGTTATATTTAATAATAGTGTAACCAATACAGGTACTAGGTTATGTTTTATGTTTTGTTTTATAGTATCATTTGATACTTGTTATATTTCAAAGGTATTACCGGTTATGTTGTATTAGATTATGTTATTGCACATACCGGAGATAAGTGAGAATGTGTAATTAAAGACCACTGATTCCATAATGGATACAGCAGACTTAGACTGATAGTATCTCTAATATACTTGGTTGAACAGTTACTTCTTGATTTCCTATTATACCCTGTCAAAACCTCCTTTGGTCAATACGCCTTACCACTAGGCTATCAAGCAGGCTACTTGTTATTATCCTATATGAAGCATGATTAGCACCCCAGGAGTCAACACGTTACGAATACTAAGTATAATATATGTAAAATACTACAAGCATAAAGTAAAAATATGATAGGGTATAGAATAAGTAAGATAGAAAATCAAGATTAGTGGGAATAAGAGATAATTATATATCTTGTAATAAAGGGGTCTAATTAATATATAGTTTGATTAAGGACTATACAGTTCTGACTTATATTAATCTAGATTGTCCTAGCAATTCTGAAGAAGAAGATGGATAATAGTAAACTATAAGGAAGAGAAAAAATATAATTTCAATACAAATTGAAATTTTTCTGTATAATTTATTCAAATAAATAAATACAGATTTAGTAATCAGCAGCAACTAATATGAGCACCTCCCACTATTACTTAGGAAATACCTGCCTTCCTATGACCTGGAGGTGTAATTGCTAGTATTATTGGTTGTCAAATAGATAATTTCACAAATTGTATTTTGTTCTTTTTGATTAGTTAGCATTTACAATAGCTGTAATAGTAGGATGTAGTTACACTATTGGTTAAAGAGTAGAAGGTAGGAAGGATAAAGTAATAAATGAGGAATTTGGAAGCAGGTACAGGGGAGAAAGTGACAAGAATTAAGTGTCAAGAATCAACAGTTGAATCTTATATTAATTATTGATTAGTCAGTCCCTTAAGCAGAGGTTGGAAGATTTACTCCTTTACCTTGACTGCTCTGTCTTTGTATCTTATCATACCTGTGTTGATCGGATACGGAACTTATAGTACGAGAACGGACACTTTCGCAAGCGGGATATTCAACCCTAATCCCGAATCTGACTGTTTTCAAGCATAAATGCACCCAGTAAATGTGTTTATAGTCCTTGTTCCCCACATCGGTCTTTTAATAGAGACCCCAATAATTTTCATATTTTATCCTCGTGAGCTGACAATATTTGTTGCCTTTCTGTTTGGAGCAGGCTTGGAAGTCAGTCTGTTGCGTGCAGGGTTTCAGAAGTAGTCGGAACCGGGTTGGGCCGCAGTTCGTGCCCAGCTCTGTTGCCCGAATTGGCATAACAGAAAGGCTTGGGAAGAGCCCACAACCGGATGGTATCGTATCGGATCTTGTTTTGCTGTTCCACTACCAGAACTGCAGCTGGTAGTATCTGACAGAAGATCAACTGCTCTGTTGATCAGGGCTCAACGAGCTCCTGTTGGTATCTGGACATGGTAACTCGGAGGTATCAGCCCCGGTTCCAGGTATTCCAGAACTGGGAGGCAAAACTGAGCGCTACCGATACATGACACCAGAGGGCGTCGGATGGATCGCGGCTCCGTCTGTTTGGGCAATTCTGTAAACTCTCCCGAAAATATTTCTTATTTTTTGCTTATTGGGGTGATATCCACTGAAGCGATGTTCAATAAAATACAGGTTTAAGTTCTGTCCCTGCGGCTTAGCCGTACGTTCAGTGGAGGTAGAGTTTGGTTAGCTTTCATTGATCATCTGGGATATGAGTGGCTAATAAAAACGGATAAGTTACCTGCGAACAGTAGCTAAAAAGCCCTGTTGGCCGCCGAGACTGCAACAAAATCTGTCTACTTTCCAGAGACACCTCCCCGGTTGGGAGGATTCGCGCCAATCTTTTAGCCCGTATACCAACATCCGAAGTGTTTTGTCATCACCCCCTCCTTCTGGCACGATGCTGGATGGAGGTTAATCCTAGTATTGGGCAGAATGAAGGTTATTGGCTGCATCCTTTCGACCTTTAGCTAGACAGACCTTTAGCCAGACAGACCGAGTGACTCACTGGGGGAGCCGTTGCGTGGTCTCTCTTTAAGCCGGCCGAACTGGGCCCTACCCGGTTGGTCGGCCACCAAGTCCAGCAGTTTGGTCGGGTTAGACCACTGGAGCCTTGACCTATCTGCAACCTTCCTCAATACTGACCGCAGCCCTTATAATCAGTAAAAGGTTTGCATCTCGCTCGCCGGCTTTCGTTTCCAGGCTATGTAAGTCGAGCATTTACTCCCACCTGCTCCACCTCCCTCATCTCCCTTTCATCCCAACACGCGCTCTTGTCAAACGTTAATAACGACCAACCAGCGATACTTTTTACTACCGTCTTTTAATATAACAGTAAGTGCTTTGATTTCATAGTTCCATCATGGGGCTGGAACTTATTGGCTCCCACAGTCCAGCCTCGTGCAGGGCTGGTTCGTGATCACTAATCGCTGTTAGATGGGTCTCCAAATTCCGGGCTCCTTTGAGTTATTTGGAATACCGGTCAATGCCGAGCAATGGAAGTCCTTCCATGAGCTCTTGGTTCGCGAGCTCCGTGCCAACCCCTTGGCTCTCGGGGGTCCGCGCAAGGGAGCGCCGAAGAACGTGCCCAAGGGCGAAATGACCTGGGATGATTGGTTCTGGAAGTTTGCCGACCGGGATGATGTCAAACGGATCTTTTGCAAGGGTGCTACCGAGGCGACTTGGATGGATAAGACCGGTAAATGGAAGTATGTATTCCAATCTTTGTTTGTGCTGTAGCATCCCGATACACTCACTAATCTTAGTTGTCCCGATCGGGACGGATTGATATAGCCTTCAAAGGGTTTTGAGGGAACATACAACGGCTACTGCGATTGCCGAGCGGAAGCGCAAGCGCAAGTTGGACGGGGTTAAAGCCGGTATGTTCCTTTTATTTGCAAATTCCTAGATAAGGATCTTGTCATTCATTAGCTAAGCGAGCGCTAGGTACCGCAAAAGACGTTCAAGTTGAGCAAGCCTCCGTTCCTGACCTGGTCAAGCCAGATGGGCCGGTCCACGATCATGACCAAGGTAGCAGCGCTGGGGGTTCCGCTATTGCTTAGTGTGTTGCTCTTAAGCAGGTGCTATAGGCCCCATCCTTTGTGGCTGGCAGTTTGACCCGTCTGGGGGTCAGTTGCAACTTCAATTGACAAACTCTACTGGTACACAAACAAAACTAAATTCCTTTATTACAATTTCCAAATTTCGTGTCCTGTCATTTTTGCTTCCTTTGTGATTCATACTGGTAGCTTCCCCACACCGCTGCCTAGCCACGAGCGATTGCACATACTCGATTACATATTCTCTGAGACAAAAAATCGCACACAGGCCGCGCCAGCCACTTTGCCTTCCCGGAGCTTTGTAGCTCTGGAGTCCTGATTCTGATAAGTAGGCGGCGAGTCTTTCAAAATTTGGTGATCCTTGCCGATCAGGAACTGTTATCGCAAATCCGATCCAACATGACAGGGAGATTTCTTTCCTATTGACCTCCTTTATGGTTTATCCCTCACTTGCAATCTACAACTTGATTGTAAACATTTACATTCATCCAAACCTGAAGGTCCCTCTCAAATTCAGTAATTTGGAATTGTTTATAGGTCCCTCACAACACTTCTGGCCATACCTGGATTATACTGATCAATCTCGCGCCCACTTTCCCTCTGATACACTAAATTTAGTGTGACTCAGAAGACACATCTCTTTTTGCTGCTTCTAAGAGATTTGCATAACTTAGAGCCAATCGACTTGGTGGGATCAGAAGTGAATTCAATATTGGTATAATGAGTTTTAATTTCTAGTATCAGTAACCCTCAATGGCAGCTAGCTCTCAGCTGGATTTCGACATGGAAGTACTGGGTTCAGTGTCTTACCCGAATGGATCAGAAAGCCAGTTGAACATTGAAAATCCCGACTGGCAAGTGGAGTTACAGGATTACAGTAAACTGCTTTCCATAATTGTCCTTCTTGTTCGGATAGAAATAACTGATAGCCGCTATTTTCGTTGGCATAATATTATCCAGAGATAGAGTTATTTTAGCAAGGATACCTGTTCACACACCAGGCCGAGACAATGCCGCACACGGAGGTTCGATCGATGCGCAGTGTACCGATAGATTGTCTGTCAGCCCATGCAAGTTAAGTGCTGGGACAACTCCCGGTTGACATGACCCGGATTAGGGACTAGTAAGGCTAGGGACTTGCGAACTCCGAGTCAACTATGATACCGGTTGCCGGATACGGGGCTCATTTCGTTTTCACCATGTTAGCAGCAAAGCCTGTGTAACTATTCAGGCATCTTGAGAGGACTATGGATATAAGCAATACCAGCAGCCGGGACAGATTGTGTATGGGACTTCAGGGACTTGTACCTGGGAAGTAGAGCCTAACGGTAAGGGATGTAAGGTACACGGATGGACACGGATTGTGCGCTACCGGCGGCTGGACGCCTCTGGAAGGGATGGTATGTATACCCGAGATACAGCGCGGGATGTAAAAGGCCTTACTGTAGGGGATTAAGCGGCTGACACTTCGCGAGAGAGCTGGGGGGGTATGACAAGAACTCGCCTTGAAACTCGTGAGTGATTATAGTATGTTGGTAGTGCTGGATTAAGCCTAGTGGTTGCCGGATATATCAGTTTCCAGTAAACTCTTGTTTTCGCGCGAAGGAGGTTTGTTTAGGAAATGTTGCGGCTATTGCCTGGCATTGAATTACTCTTTTATCATGGCTGAGAGGTGGTCCATTAGCACTTGGTAAACTCCACTATTGACTACACAGGTGGTTCAGAGTTACGAGGTTCTATACGAATTGTAGTGATCATCTTGTAATTTGCTCCGGTTCAGAGAATTTCTCCCGGTGACGAAAGTGACTGGGCTATCCACATGGCTTGCAACACGGGTAATCCCGAACCGGATTATGAAACACCGGTTCTGAAATAGTTGCCAAGTTGTTTTTCAATGAACGAGAGGCTGGAACGTCTTGTCAGAGGGGTTGTATTATACACAGTCCAAATAAGAAACCACCAAGTACTGGGTCACGTGTGTGCTTTAAGATAGTGTTGGCCAAGATTTTTTAAGCCGCTTACTGACTCGGGTGCTGGGTCTTCCCTTGTCACGAGATTCTCGAGTCGAGTCAATGGGTGTTTAGAGAATTGAAACGGCGGAAGAAAGAGCTGGAGTGCACTGGTTAGCCGAGGCAGAGGACGTCCCCTCTCTGGGGGTAAATACTCTGCTCTCGGTCATATCCGCTGACTCTGATTACCTCGAATAGAACTATGGCGACTTTATCAAACAATTTTTGTTTTCCAGAAAATATGATTATGATTTTCGTCGGTGGTGGATGGTGCTTTCTTCCTTGCTTGAAGGCGGTGGGAGGGGAGGTAGCCGTGGTATAGCCGGGTAGTCTTACTGGCGTAGCAGGGTGAGGGGACTCGCCTTCCCCCCGGGCGAGTGGTTTCTACATTTTTCCTCTCCCTACAACAAGGACATTACGCTTTGAGGGAGGTCTGTCTTGCACGGCCTACCTGTAAAACATTTCTTGAGGGCGCATCTACTCTTACCCCTGGCTTACAAGGTACGCATAATACCCGAGTTGGTGATTTTTGACTGCCTCCAGTTTGCACCTCCTTTTGGCTGTCAGAACGCCTGTTCGGTGGCGTTCAATAAGTTGCTTCTGAGGGTCGTCCACAAGAGGCCACCTGATCGAGGTTGAGAACGTCATCTCCGGCTTTTGTCTGTGAAACAATTGGTAACAGAGCTGCAGTCTGGCTACGGGCACAACTACGGGCATTTTCCTGAGAAATAGCTCAGCCGGTAACTCCTTTTTTCCCTCCTCTGCTCCTACTCACAAGTTTCGAGTGTATCGGAAACCTCCATACCGGCGGACGGTCCATCTATGGAGGGATGTTTCCAACACTTTCGACCCGCTTCCCCCTGCCGGGTGTTTGGCTCTCCCTCATTTGCCCCCAGGCCTGTCGCCGAGGGTTCGCCTTGGAGACAGCTGGTATGCACTGTCCCCCCTTTCCCACAGCTGATTGTATCTCCTGTTTGGAGGTTCTTGTTAGTGATACCCCCATACCGTTGGGCGAAGACAAGAACTCGGAGGCTGTAGGTTTCCGGGAGAATTGTCACGCGCTACTGGAGACACCTTCGTTCGAACCCCGCTCCCAGTCCATTACGGACCTGGCCGCACTGCCATCGGTGGCCAGCTGTTTGTTGGGGGAACTGGACAGGGACCTCCAGAGGATCGGCGAGGGGCTGTTTGAATCGTCGGTTGTTTCCTCACCCGCGTGCAGTACCGTGATGCAGGCACACAGCGACATTGCAGTCGGGAATAGAGACCCCTACTTCGGCTCTTATGTTGAGGTAGAAGACAAGGCGTCAACAGCCTCCGCCGTCTCCTATGATTCCGACAGGCCGGCCGTGGCCTCTGCCAATGGCCCACTATTTTCCAGGGATGAAGAACGATATGAGGCAATGCTAGAGGTCGCAGCCGACGTGGAGGCTATTGCTAGGGGACACCACCTTCAGTGATCTGTTGTCTGGCGGTTAGTGGAATGCCGAGAGCCAGGAAGGTGTGTTGGTGGCCCCCACGGGCAAACTTGCCGTTAGAGGCCGCCGCTGTTCCCGCTCACATTCTGGGTCCCTGTTGGTAAGAAGCCGGTGAAGGCCGCTCCCACTGACGAGGCCTCCTCGGTTGAGGTCACCGGACCGTCGACTCGTCCCCCTGCTCCTTCCACGTCAGTGACGGCAGCTCCCAAGACCGTGTCATTCTCGGATGACAACATGGACTCCCCTTCCCCCCGCAGAAATGACGTTCAGACACCTAAAGCAGGCGGGTGAAGAACACCGCTCACTCTGGGGATACCCCCCCTTGGGCCACTCCGGCCCAGACTCCGGAGAAAGTGCGAGTGGTAGCCAAGGTCGCGAAATCTGCCCCCGCCCCCGCGCCTCAGGAACGCCACGCTTTGCCTGCTGCGCTATCAGGTCCGATGGCCGCCGCCCCGCCTGCGTGGCAGGCTCTCTCCCTCCAGGCATCCGGAACACTCCTATGAAGAAGACGACGCGGAACGGCCCCCTCTCCATCGCCGACCCTGGGTCTAAGTGGAGACTACCCGACCAAGAGGTTTGCCTTGAAGGAACACTGCCGTCTTCCCGGGTCAGTACCAGCTGTCACGAATAAATGCGTTCTCGATCAGCCATCCCAAGATCGGGGACAAATACCCGTACATTGGGGGGGCCCGGGCACTTGTGGATATTGGCTGTGTCTGCTTGACCTAGGCAGAGAATACTGCACACCAGGTGTGGTATCATCTGGACAGGTGCCATGCTGTCCTGGCGCGCCATTGTGCCCTCCTTGACCTTCCCCGCGTCCGTGGCCTGGAGGAAACCAGAGTCTTAGCCTCCGCCGTCCCTTGGCAGATGCTGGCCGTGGCTCCGCGCGGTCCGTCGACAAGGCATCAAACGGACTCTGTGCTAACCTGGATGGCGCCCAGGCGCTGATCTTGTTCACTAGACGCCCCAACCTCCTTGGCTCGGTCTACGACAAGAGGGCCGGTGCGACTACCTGCCGTAACCGATATTTGGTGGACCGCAACTCTGCCCTAGATGAGTCTTTAGTTGAAAAGATCTTTTTTGCCTGGCTACCTGCTTGTTGTCTAGGTTTCGAATGAACATCATCCCGCTGGAGCCTGCGACAAGTAGCTCCCGGCCGGCCACTTGGAGATTACGTCTGGCCTTCGCACCGCTGTCGGTTCTGCGATCAGAGCCACTTGTCAAAGTCCCAACTCCGTGGGCAACTTAACCTCAATAGTGTACAAGGGAATGCATGCGGACACTCGCGCCGATCTTTCCTTCTTTGCGAACGGTCGGACCATTTAACTGGCTGTTAGGAGAGCACCTGCCTTCTCCCTGCCCCCCTCGGTGTCTTCAACCCTATCTTCGGGCGCCATAACCCCCCTGGCCGCTGGTGGTTTCCTTCGTACTAGGTGCTGGAAGTGTTATTTTTGCCTATTTTAGGTATTTGGGAATGTGTGATGGGGTAGCGCGTGGCGAGTCTTGTGCAGTGCCTTTCTTTAGGCACAATGAGGGATGGTGGGAGGCTGGGGGTGTGCGCTTCAGTCTGGGTAGGACTAGGGGGGTCTGGGACCGGGTGTGTGTGCAACTGAACGTCGCCAATGTTGGTTGGGGGACTTCAACGCTTAGGCACGCGTACCGGGGCAGTATCAAGTCCTATGACACAGGGAATACCTATGGTTGGTGGTTCTTCCAAGATCTTCCGCAGTGCTCCCCGCGACGGGCCCTGCCTGCTTGGCCCACCTTGCATGATATATCAACCCTTGACCTCTGCCGGTATGAGGAACCTACTCATCACAGGTGTGTCCACGCCGCCTGTTAGAACACCACGAACAGGTCATCAGGATGCACGGTGCTCCACGAGACAACTTGGTATAGAGGAGACTGGCACAGAAGCAAGCTGACTAGTGATAGAAAGGTTCGAGGCACTCGTTAAGTTGAATGTGGATGGGAGGTTATAGGCTGGCGTCCGTGGAATCGTGTACTGTCTCTGGCGGGCAGGGACAAGGCATCAAGTATGCTCGCGGTGGAACCGGGCGCTAGATAGGATGTGGACGGATCCCCCGTGACTTCACAGATACACCAAGATGGACCGCGATATTTCCAAGGACTACTAAATCACGGAGACAGGTTTATACACACGCGCGGCTACAGGCCCTGTTCGAACACATATGCGAACCCCTGGCAGATGCCGGAGGCTTGGATGTTTTTTTTTAGCCCGCTTTCCTGTTAGAAACATGACATATAATACCTGCAATGCAAATGGGGGACTGTCCGATGGCCCATACACATGAACAGGATAGCAATTATTGCAAATCTCCGGTGCCCCGATTAAGGGCCATAGGCCTATTGCCTATATGGATTGCGGGTAATGGGAAAGTCTTCGGAGTTAGTGAATTCTTGATTTCCCGATTTGTAAGGCTTCAGAGCTTTTCATTTCTAAGCGGGCTGGAAGGTTCTGGAGTTTTTTCAAGATCCATGTATAGTTCTTGGCTAAATGTGATCGTCACTTTTGGAAGTGGAGCCTCCTTGACAACGGCCACCTCCAACATGGCACCCCCCCATACCACTCCAAAAAAATACTCGTTCCAGAAAGAAGAAGGAGAAGAAAGAATGGTCCTTGTCTACACATTACAGGGCCATTGGAATGAAGGAAGCAAGGTTAAAATTTGCCGAGATCTCATGCTGTTAAAATATCTCGGATAATGCTTGTTTCTGCCAACTGATGATATCAAGACACCAGATCGGTTCTTACTTCTAAAAGAACTCGTCGCAAGCCAATACTTAATAACCGGGATACTCAGCACCTAGTTATTGCCTTGCATCACCATCGAGAAATCCTACTCTCGGAATTGCACTAAGGATTTGCCTCCCATGTCCCAGTCAGGACAATTAAGAGAAGGTTACCGGAACATGGTATTCATAAGTATATCAAGCCAGAGGGACCAAGGTTGACACCTATTCTAGCAAGGAAGAGATATTAATGGTGCCTTAAGCATAGGCATTGGACAATTGCACAATGGAGAAGAGTGGTCTGGAGTGACTAATGCAGTTTGGAGAAATCTGGAGATCTAGCTGTTCAATAGGTCTTCAGAACATCCAAAGAAAAATGCCTTCCAGAGTGTGTCAAGGGGGTAAAGAAGTTTGGAGGTATCAAGCAGATAATATGGGCCTGTTTTGCTGGTGGATTGAAGGGAACATGTAATAGGATGAGGGTGGGAAATGGAGGTAGAGTAGATGCAAGAGTATATGTTAGGACTTTGGACTTTTCTCTGCTTGATTTTTTGGAGGAATTGGAGGAAAAGGGTATTGGGCCAATCTTTATGCAAGACAATGCTAGAGTACATACTGCTAGGGTTTCAATGGCGTGGTTGGAGGAGAATAGTGTGGAAGTTTTGGAGGATTGGCTACCCTATTCACCAGATCTCAATCCCATTGAACATGTTTGGGTACATTTCAAGAAGCTTTACCATAAACATTATGCTCACTTAGCTAAGGATACTAGATCAGCAGAGAAGGTAAAGCCACTCATAGAGGAAGCCCTTATTCATTGTTGGGAGTTGATACCAGACTCTTTATTTGAAAGACTGGTAGAAGGTACCCCTAGGAGGATTAATGCAATTATTAAGGCAAAAGGATGGTACACCAAGTACTAAATTGATATTTTGTATTTATTCTTTTTATTCTATCTATTCTATGAAAGATTCTGGCATTCGAAGCATATCTGATGTTACATGTGGGGTCGGCATTAATGAGAGGTGGGCGGGCGAACGCGGTTGTCACGCACGGCAACGATCACTTTTGTCACCGAACTGTATCATAAGGGAAGTTCAGTAGGCAAGCGGATGTAAAGCACGTGGGGGTCAGGGGAAAGGAGATTGGTTGAGAAAATGGGGTCAAGAGAGGTTAAGAGAAGCTCCCAGAAAGAGATAAATGAGGGGTAAAAGCGGGGTTGGGCAGATTAGTTCGAGGTGTTTGGGAATCTTTTCTTTGTGAGAGTATATAAGGGCAGATCTTCGCTGGGGAAGAAAAATGGGCGCGGCTGACATTGGTGAAGAGACAGAATTCGAGATATTGATACCGGCGAGAACACGAAGCTTTCCATCCCTAGAAAGGGAAAAGGCCCCCTACAAATTATAAAAGCAATCTCATATGGCCCAACTGAATCCCGCCAGTAAACCTGATTGGGCTCGCGCCACCTGCGAGCTTACTGAGGCCCCGGAACTCCCATTTGCTATACGACAAAGGTCCCAATCGCGGGCCCCAGACCGGATCCTATAGGGTCCCCATTCGTTAGTTTCTGGGAGAAACGCAACCCGAAATGTCTACTGTGGCTCCTCGACTACGAGTTGAAACAGGACACCGGGGGAAAACGTGGGGCCGAGATTGTCATTCTACCCACGGCGGAGGAACTTGGATACGAGGTTGTGAAGCTTTGGTGGACCATACACTGACCACCTGCTATCGCGAAGGTTATGGAACATGTCATTCTGCTTCGGGTCGCCTCCGATATCCGCCTAGAAGAGACACAGTTTGGGTCCCAGCGGGAGTGGGGTATCCCTGATGACATCTGGCTGGTGTTTGAATTTCTGCAGCATAACTGGCTGATCGAATGCGTGTTGCTGCCTATTCACATGGAAGCAGGCTGTCACAACTTCAACGGTCTCTCGCTCTCGGGCTTTGTGACTGGGCGGGTCCAGTGGTGGATGATGTGTCACACTGTGCGCTTCCGCTTCACCCTATTCGCCTCGCAGCGCTATTATGTTAACCAAGGTGTCCCGCAGGATTCCCTGTTTTCCCCTTTTCTATTTGGGGGATCCATGCTAGATATTCTGACCCCCGGCAAGGATACGGGGCGCTGGTCCGACGGCTTGCCGCTTTTTATATCTGTGCTTGCGTTATTGCGGTGCGGCAGACCCATGGGATCTGGCTTACATGCACTCGGTAGAGGTCTTTGAGGACTGCGACCGCATTGCACAACTAAGAGGCATAGCTTTCAGCGCCCTTAAGAGTGAATAGATTACGTTAGGGGTGGAGGCGTGGGCAGGTCCGGAAATCGGGAACGAAGTGATTTGGCCAAAGGAGGATCTTAGGGATCTTGGATATAGGTATAGATGATTTCTTAATTTTTCTGCTCAGGGGGGGAACAGGCGTGAGAGGGGATTGGATTGCAGGGTTGGGGAGGAGCTTCGGAAGTTAGGGAGGCTTGGGTAAATGGGAGATATTTCGACTAATCCAGGCATCTCACCTTCCCACGGCCTACTGCGGAATTGAATTTGTAACCGATTACCTGTCGTATGTGAAGCAAATTCAGGTCCACGTCCAGAACCCTTTCCAAAGCACGTTCCCTCCGAAAACTGTGATGGTGTGTTGCCACTCTGCGCACGGGAAGCTTTTGCTTCCTGACTGGAAGCCGCAACCTGGCTCTGATTCTCTCCGAGGATTGTCGCCCCATTCACTCCTCCTCTCCGGCAAAATGTCCACCTTTATATACGCCGATAAAATAACTTCTTCCTTCAAGACTCCTCTTGTGGTCAACATAACCCCGCCTTGCTCCTTTTACCACTCTTTTGATTTCCGTTTCCAAAGTTATGCTGACTTCCATCTACCCTGCTTTGTGAACCGATAGCCTTCTGTCCTGCCACCAGGCGCCTTCCATTCCCTTGTTCCTCCATATTCATCTATAATGCATCTTTCCCCAATAGCCTCTGGAAAATTCCATCCGGCTTACCAACTTGCCTCTCAGCATTACAAATAATCCACCACCCCCGGAGAAGTCTCCGGTCTTTCCAGTATCCATCGGTAAGCAAGGCGATTAGTCGGAGTGCCGGTGATTTACAACTGTTTCGGACTCTATTCAGACTCGCCAACGATATTTGATGGGTCAGGTTCGGGACGCCACCCATCTATTTATAAAACAGCTACATACAGCATCGATGCCCCAGGCATAGGATAAATTACCGGTATTGCCTGGACCACCCGTAGCTTATCGAGACTTGGAAGGACTTGCAGGTGGAAGGTATGGAAACCTATCTGGACAGGGAAGATGTCGTTTTGGAATAGTAGTCAGTGGTTATGATTTGGGCTCGGAAGGCTGAGACGGCTACATGATATAAACGGTTTGAAGAGGGTTTTGTGAGATCTACGGGGATCATTATCGATACAAATGGTTCCAACTTGTCTGAGGGATGTGTGGTTGCCTGGCTGGTGTTTGGAGCGGGGCTTACGACAAGTTGCCGTGGGTCCGTGGTCCCGTCGCCCTGGAGCATCCTGGAGTGCCAATTGTTCCCTCTGGTTCTGCCCGTCGCGGACTCTTTGAGCTTCCTCCTTATCGTGTGGTCTATCACTTCTTACGCTGTGTGCCCATGATATAGTTGATCAACCAAATGTTTCCGGACCAGAATTTGGCCGGCATCTCGGCGGCCACCCCACAGCACCTCAAACCCTGCCACTTGGTGACGGTTGACTGGGTTCCTGGATACAACATCATTCATTGGAATTCAATGCGGCACCTGAGGGCCAAGGCTTCCGTACGCTTGCCCCTCTATCCTTTAGGTTGGGAGGGGCTTTTATTTGGTATCGGACATGAACTGGTTACCCAAGGCATGAGGGAAACGGAGTGGGAGGAGTGGCATCGCCAGCCGGGAGAGGCCTACTATAAACCTGCGCCAGGCTAGCCAAGGCACCTCCGTGGCATCACCCCGATGGATGTACTTTGTGATTCGTATCTGGAGAGCAGCTGCGATGGGAGGCTATGACGACAGCGGCGACAGCAAAGATAAGTTCAACAAGTCACTTGCCGCGCTTAGGCTGAACGCTGCAAGGGGAGAAGAACGCCATTTACGGATAGGGACCTCGCGCATTGGAAGCAGTGGTGGGAACATCCTCGCTAGCTTGGGATAGGGCACCGCGAGAGGTCGGATGTGTGGACAGATCCTGGGGTGTTGCAGGTGATCCGTTGGAATAATCGTTCATGGTGGACGATGGGGACGGCACCCGATGGATCAGCGACCCGACCCCGTATAATCGGTCCTGGTCCTTCTGGAATGGGTATAGGTGCATTCTGCGATGCGAGGACACCAAGCGGGTTGCCTTGCGATGGTTTTCTTTGGGAACCCGCAACCCGTAACTGCCCGCGGTGACAGGCCGATTCCGGGAGTTGGCATTAAACCCCACCAGATCGAATTCTTCAAGGGCCGCTTCGAGCGAAGTCCTGGTTGCTATTGGTTTTGTCAACGTTCCTTTTTATGACTGCCAGTGGGCTAAATGGGACTCGGGTGCCCTGGACCGAGAGGTTGGCGACGCATTATCGATACACTCGACGCTGTGGTAGGAGATGGTTTTTGGAGCTTTTTGTGTTCGTGGTTGGTTTAATTATTCCGGTAGACAGGGGGAGGAGGGTTGCGAAGCATGAATCCGGGGGGATGTTGACATCCGGAGCGCGAGTAAGCCCGTTGGTAGTGATTTTTGGAGTTATGTTGGGAGCAGGCCTGTGAGATGGGTATGCCCATAGTAGTATTTATTTACTCTGTGGATTTTCTTTTTCTTCTATTTTTGCGAGTAGGGGGGGGGATTAGCTGGCTATATGCCAATTTCGCGATGGTAGGCAATAAACGTTATTGAATACACTGACGCATCGCACCACGGTTAGGTTCTGGGCTCCTGTTGCTGAGCGTTCACAATGAGCCAATGCGTCTAGGCTCATCTACGAGCTGGAATGCTTTGCCTACTAACGCTGGCTCTAGGGTGGGGGGAATACTGGGCTGACAATCGAAAGATCTAATGTCCGGAGATGTGGAGACGCAAGGGTAGCAAAACTCCGGGATTCTGTGGGAGGGCTACCGAGGCTTGCCATAACCTTGGGGGATAGTGAGACCAGATCACTATTATTGGCCAGAAATCTTTCATGGGGCCTCATACTCTGATCACCCCCTTTCCTAACATGATTCACTTTAGGAGACATAGCTCCTAAATTAAGTCACTATTTGACGCATACTAACGGTAGATAGAATGTATCAATGATCCATCAAAATCGATCTAGAGGTCGGGGAGAAAACGAAAATGGTTTGATCCAAGCAAGAGGACCAAATGCAAACAGTGGCAGGTACAACTCGGTCTGTTTCTCCCCCCATCAACTCTCCTGGTAGCTTGACCGTCGCGAAAGCTTCTAGGCACGCAAAGCCCCAGAGGGGTTCTGGAGATCCACCTACCGGTTGCCGATTGAAGGCGATCAGCAGCGCGGTTCAGTTTCTATGAAAACCGAATCAGGTCTAACTTTGTTCGCCCGTGGTGCTTTCCAACATTGTTCCCAGCGGGTCACCTACTGATAGGCTGGCCGATAGGCTTTAGGCCAGGTCAGGGCAGGTCACTGGAGCAAGTAGCCTAGGATGGTATAGGCTGGATTGTGTTGGCCTGAGGAAGCCTATCAGGTCCACTAGAAGCCTATAGGCTTTGCGGCCACTGATCATTCCAGGATAGGCTTAATTCCCCAACATCGTTCAACCTCTTTTTCACTTCTTCATCCCCCCTTTCCCCTGTTACTTTAGGTGACCAAACCATGAGAAACTCACAGCCAACCCAAGAGCCCTCAGTTCGCCCACAGGTTCCCCAGTCCAGTCCTATCTCTAAATTCTTCTTCCAAAACTCATTGACTCTGCGGGTGTTATATCAAACAACCAGGTTAATGAGTCTGCTCCTAGTCCGAGAACACTCCGGAGAAGCCTGCCATAAACCATCGAATCCGTATAACCATTCACATTTAAACTTAGCACAATGTACTGTTAGGAATAATTATGTTTGTTATCTTCAGTCTTTTGAATCACTAATCGAGGCTCTAAAATAACGAGTGTTCTGTGCCCGAGTGATTACGAATGAATAACTACAACTTATTCGCGGAATGAAAGATGAATATTTTGTTAAAATAAAGGATGAGCGCGAAACAAAACTAAAAATAAGGCAAACTGAAATTCTAAATGGGGGATGCTAGGCCCAGTAGGCCATACAGGCTGCCGGCACTAAGCCTATGCAGCCTATAGCTGGGACAGGCCTGGCCCGGGTGGGGTATTTCGAGGCCTAGAGGCTCCGGCGGGTAGATGACGGAGTATTCTCGCAGGCTGGGCCCGGCTTTGGTTTGGCCCGGCCTACCTGGCCCGTCGGGAACAATGCTCTCCACAGCCACCCACTCTGGTTGCTTATATGTCCCGACACAGAATTGGTGCTATCCACATCCTTTGCCTCCTTGTGGGAGGTTTCCCGGTGGGGAGGGGAGCTCACGGTCCGTTGCGCAGCACTCACTCCATTAGTCAACAACACTCTGATCTGTTGGACACTGGGGGTATCCCAGCGAAGACTGCAGGTTAATGTTGGCGGGCATAGGTGAAGCGGGTAGAATCAGAGCAAGCAACAGTCTAGTAATTTCTTTTAAACTATATGCATTGCTAAAGATATCGGCTTTGCGAGTACCCAGGGCTCAGAAAGGTGCCTTGCCGGCCTTCTAGCTGCTTTGCTTATCATAGCATGGGCGGGACTAGATTTTGCAATCTTACGGGAGCTATTCGGGGGCAATCATGGTGCGGATGGGAGGAAGAGTCTAGAAAATGGTGGGTCCCGTGGTTGCTGTGGTGAGCTAGGGTATGCTATTCTCAACCGGGTAACCCGCTGTAAAACCAGTTAAGAAAAATGAAACAATGGACACTCTGTGATAATTGATGACCTATATGAATTTGAGAAAACATTGAGTAGAGGGATCTCTGGAGAGATATGCGGGCTGCAGAGCCAGTTGATACAGAAATGTGTATATGTATTTGGAGGACCAGTGGTAAGGTAGGCATGCATTTCATATAATGTGTATTGTGATATTGACTATTTATATTACATAGCAGATGCGGATATAGTACTGCTAGTGATATAGTACATGGTATTTAAATATATGACATAGCCATAGATCTATGTCAAGTACTGCGAGACTTGCTTTCCTCTGGTGCTAGGTATCTAGACTGCAAATAGTCTCAATTGAATAGTAGAGATCTCTGAAGTGTTTGGAGTACAAAGAATGTATTTATATAAAGAATAGGTAGTAAAAGAATGATAGATAGTTGTATAAAGAGTTAACCAATCTGTAAAATCCTTAGGGCCTGTTTGGATGGAATGGTTCCATACTGTTAGCTCATACAAATGACTATTTCCTTCCTTTTTGGAATGGTTGTTGCTAAAAGGCTGTTTGACACAACCTTTCTATTTCAAAGTGGTGGCAACAAGCTGGTTGTTATGGAGAAATGCTACATGAAAAAGTTCCAACACTTGAGTGAAAAGTTTTGACTTGTAGGATAGTTTCTTTTAAAATTAAACTTTGATCTTTAACTACATCTACTATGAGCATATATTTCCATTAATCCAATAGCCAGTAATACTAATATTAGTGTTCGTTACGGGGCGGGGTGGGGCGGGTTTTACCCATGGCGACCCCGCTGTTACACGGGCCCGGGGGGCGTATTTTGTACGTCCTCACCGCCCCGCCCCAGTCCGGGGCCCGACCCCAGTCTTTCTCTGGACGTGGCCCCGTTTCTTGGCACCCAAATTTGACGGGGGCCCGTTCCGGGACGGACGGGGCGCGGCCCCTGGCAGGTGAGGGGGTGGGGAAAGCCTACAAAAAACGCCCCACCCCGGGCCGGGGGCCCGTGTTTTTCGGGGCCCCGGAGGCCCCGTAACGAACTGTAACTAATATCAGTCTAACAAATACAGCTATCATTCCATCACAAATCGCAGTAGCCATTAGTGCCACAATACATGTCCATTTCTTTCTTATGACTCTGCAAGTACATATCTTTAGCCGTACCGGACTCTGATATATGAATGAGATTCTGTGTGCATATCCTAGACCTGTAATCAAACTTATCTATATGCCAATTACAGCACTATTGGATCTTTGGGACTGGGTTGTTGAATGTGGACTTTTGGGATCAACATGTTATATATCAATTGAGGAACAAGTAGGAATGTTTTTATGAATGGTTTGCAATGGGGCAACCAATAGGGAAACCCAAGAGCAGTTTCAACATAGCAGAGAAACAATTTCACAGTATGCAACATATGTTGTTTAATCTTTGTTACATTTGATCTGTAATAAGGAACTTTCAATAAAGCACTTCTCCCATTGTATTTAATATTCATTTGACCTCTATCAAATAATATTCCAGCTTGGATTAGAAATGTCTATGGTAAAATATGAATACTTAGTAAAGTGTGCCAAGCAATTGATAGCACACATGTTTTAGCCAATGTTCCAGGCATACAATAGGCACCATGGCAAAACTATAGGCAAGACATTTTGCAGAATGTATGGGCTCATTGTAGTCGTGATATGTACTCCTTTGATATTTGATCAAGGTGGGAATTATTAGGAAAGATTCACACTTATCAGAAAATGCTTAACCCAATGCTTTTCCTACAGGGAATAATGCAATTTATTTTGGAAATGGTGAGTTTGGGCTTTGGAGAGGGTTTCTTATCTAATATTGTAGATTTTGATATTATTTTGGAGAGCAATTACTTGCATGCCAATGTCCACAAATTAAGCAAGGGCTAGTTAACCTTTGGGGTACCCAATTGGACAATAAAATTGACTGAATCTTTAGTGTTTGATGCTGTTGGTTCTGGATTCTCAAAACGACCAGTGAGTATAGTCTGGATACTCAAGTGTAGCTGGTTTTGTAGTATGTGTAATGTATAACTGCAGTTATCCACATGCATATAAGGAGGATATCGAATTTGATCAAAAATCAGGAACAAAGAGAGAGGAAAATAAGATGAATACAGCCGGTGACATCAATGGGGAGGATGGAAATAGAAGGGAAAATAAATAGACAGAAGAGTTGACTAACATGGTGGGAGAAACGGAAAAATGAAAAAGCCAAATATGCAAAGAGTATGTATAGTATTAAAAGAAAATAAACTAGAGTCTAGTACTATATACATCTCAGACTATGTAGTCTATAATTGATATCTTATTCGTATTTCCTCATACTCTTCACTATCTAATACTACCAACATTTTAGTCTTGACTGTTTTTTCAAAGAGTTTATACCTGCTTCAAATATTAGTGGTAGACCAGTCCATTTTCCCTCTATGCCTTTCTTGAAGTTTAGTGACAGGTTGCTGCATGGTAGATATCATAGTTAGAATAGAAATAAGTATCTTTATTGTTTCCTCAATAGGACTTACAAGGTAGGTTGTAGGTGTACCTAACTACTATCGGACTTGTCCAAGGGATGTCTCTGGAAGGACAGTTTCCTCATTTCGGTATTTAAAATAGAGTGAGATAGTAGTAGAGGTAGTATTATTCACATCAATTGACAAGATATTGGTAGATGGGAAAATAAGATTGCTTGGTTGAGTTTGGCTAAGTCTGAGATATATTACAGGGTGTCCAGTAGCTTGAACTCCTTTAAACAGTTCACCCAACTCCATAAAATTAGCTAGAGGTCTATCTCTAAACTTTTGAATGATAGACTGCTCTTGGTTTTCCATTTTTCAAATATCACCAGGTGCAGTACTATTTCCAGTCCACAGATCTCATGTAAATCCAATTGTGGGCTTCAAACATATTCATACTTTCCCTTTTCTATGGAGAGACTTAATCTTTCCTGGCCAGTTCTATCTACGCAATGGGACTTCTTATACTATGATAGTACAAACTGTATCTGACACAAACTCCCATGCTTCTATCTTGAATCTATCCGGCTTTTTACACTATCTAACAATCTGTAAAAGCTTGCATTCAAGCAGAGTAGTTATTAGTACTGAGTATTCAATAGCCGGTCTATATGGGTTTTGCAATTTTTCTTTCTTTATGGCAAAAGAGGGAAGTATTTTCTAGTTTTCTGAAATCTGAATTGGACTCTCTTAACTACCTGCTAGGATGGATAGAGGAGAAGAGGTTGTATTTTGCTCTACTATTTTAACAGTTTCTTGATTTTACAAATTTGGGTAGATGGTAAACACAGAGCCAAATATATTATCTATTATGGACAGAGTCTAAATGAGGCTCTAGTATATGGTGGGAATTGGTTGAGGTATGGGAAGGTTTTATACTAAGACTCATATATCAGTCATAGAGGTATGCATGGCTCACAGTTGTGAGTTCATAATATGTTTTGATTTATTTATTCACTTCAGTGACTCACATTTATCAGTCAAATGATACTATAGCTTTTGCTTATGGCTCAGATGGTGAGTTATGGGTTTCATACATATGACCTGGTGGGCATACACAATCATATCATATGCAAGATAGGAGACTTATTGTTAACAGTGGTTGGGTTAGGGTTGTGGGAAGACTGAGTATAAAATAGGTCGATAGGAGCCAAGAGGATGGGCTCTTCATATTATCATGTTTGTAGCTTCTTAACTGCAACTTGACTACTTTACATTTGGCCTGTATAGTTGGATTGTAGGAACCTATTTATAAGTATGCTATCAGATAGGGGCCTCGAGTACTTGACTATTGATAAAATAAATAGAGGAATATGGCTCTTGATAATTGAGACCAAGGTATTATCAATAATATCGGAAAGTACAGAGCAGTAGAAAATATTACATTATCTATAGTGTTGGTTACAGGTTGGTCAGGGTGGGTTATACCCATACTTGATCTGCCATTACAAGAGCACAGGGAGCATATTTTTGACATTCTCCCTGCCCTGATCACGGTCCTTCTTGGGATGTGGCAGTACTTCTTGCCACCCAAATTTGCTGGCAGCCCATTGAGGACATGGGTAGAGCGGGACCCCTCATAGGTAATGGGTTGGAGAAAGACTACAAAACTGCACAACCCTAAGCTGGTAAGTGGCACGGAGGAGAGAATGGTATGAGGCGCTGGTGTTTTTTGTAGGCCTGGAAGCCTGCTAATGAACTCTAATTATCTAATATACAAGACATAAATTGAGTGAGAGCTATATTGAAGTTGAGCAGTATACTAATATTAGGATGCAGGTTTGTAATTGTAGAGTATTTAACAAGTATGAGGATATTGTACACTTGAAGAGGCTGTCAGAGTTCTTCTCCGATAAAATAGTTTCCCTTCCGGTATCCTCAGACTACCAGGTAGGCAAATTATATAATAGCTTAAATAGTAGCGAAAAGGGTAACGGATGAGTGGATAGCTAGTGGAGTATATTTGGAAACATATTTCTTCATGTCCTGTGGGTCCTGTACCTGTAATACATGTAATGCGGAGTATGTAAGCTAGGGATCTTGAGGGAATATTAAAGACTTACCATATTGTGACTTTCCACTGTCTATCGACATCTATTCTGATGCACGGGTAGCATACTGCTTCCTACCACCTGCATGCTGACCTCTAGTTTCTATATGTTGCTATATACTAACAACCCCTTCTACTCGCTTACAACATCCTGTGTATTCCTGCGACTGCTACACTATACTCTGAGGCAGTATGCTTCTTCCATCTTGAACAATGATGGTACGTTAGTGTAACCTTTCTTTCTGAGAACATATCCATATAATATGAATTCTGCCCTGCGTAATGACCCAGCATGTATGAGCTATGGCAGTCGGAACCTACACCCATACAGGTAGTCAGGAGGCGAGCTGGTAGGAACTGGCAGGCAAGTAAGTACTTGACCTGCGGAGACCCGAGGCCCGGGCTCCAAGATGAACAGAATTAGCTGGCCCGGTACCTAGGTACCTGGGTACACCTGGGAGCAATGTTAGCATACTTAGGGACCTCAGAAGGGGCAGTTACTCAACTAGGCCGAGTAACTGGAGAAAGGTTAGAAGTGTCTACCTCCAGCGACGGAATAGACAGGGTAACAGGAAAAAGTCATCTTGTCCACTAGACAAGGTTACCCTACCCTCAGGATCAGGTTACCCTGCCGGGAGGCTCAGGTTACCCTGTCTAAAGCCTTGATCTACCCTACCTTTCAAGGGGCAGTTCCGTGGGGAGTTTGGGAAAAATGACTAGAATGTTGGTCAGGTGGAGGGATGCATAATACTGGAAGCTGTGGTTCAGGGAGATCCTATTGGGTGAGCGACCTAGCCCTAAAGAGGCTGTAAATTTGAGACATTATTCCTACCATACCCCTGCGGCCCCGCCTTGAGGCCCGGACGTCATGGGCAAACAGTTGGGTAGTTGTGTGCAGTCTGGCAAAGTGGAATCCTTGCGGACCCGCTTGCAACACTGTATACGTTCCTGCTATCCGGTCGACTCTAGGCCTTGTGCATGATATATATGGGGGCCTAGGGTGGAAGGTGGAGTACCTCCTCCAAGTTGTTCGGAGTGAAACGGACCAAAACCGACGGAGTTAATGGCAGTTAACCATAGGGGTCCCGAAGGTAGTCGCAGGTGGTACTGGGGGGACCAGCAGAGTCTTACACCTACCAAGCCCGCAAGTGTCCCCAACACCATAGACTCTAAAACGGGAAGTGTGGAGACACTAAAAGCATGATTCCTACCACAGATAAGTTGGATCCGAGGTAGTGGTCATGGGTAGCGCCCATTGGACTACTCCTGGACCACTGTATCTTATGGAAGCCGGTGGAGGACTTAGAATCATAAATGGTAGATGGGTAAACCACTTACGGTATCTTCCAGGGTCATGTAGAGATCAATGCATATGCGAAGGGTGTCGCGGACAGTCCAGTTCATCAGGGGTCTTGCCGGTTAACAACTGGCACGACTCCGATGGGAAGAAGTTTTCACTCCAGCTAGCAAAATGGAAATAGGCCGCAGAAATGATTACCACATAAGGTGAACACCAGCGAGAGTGTGTCCATACATGTATACCCAAAGCGTGTGACAGGAGACGTGTCGGACCACCCCTCCCAGAGAAGGGTGTGGTCAAATGCTTGGAGTAAACTGATGGCGGAGTTTCTGGCACAAGATAAAACTACCTGAAAGTCTATACAAGAACTCTCCTACTCCAACAATCAATCCTCTCGTGACCTTAATTGAGTGAAGAATCTGGCTTATGGATATTAAGTTTTACTGCTTACTTTACTCTTACATCTGGGTGAACTATTGGACAGAAGTTTGAAGTTGTTCAGTGCGGTCGCAACCTTGTGATCTATCATCCTAGGGGAGCCCCCATTACACCCTGATATCTTCATTCATCTTAGTTGTTTTCTTGTACTATATCAATTGCCTCTCATTCTCCTAATCCCAGTTCTTGTAGAGCCACTATGTTGATATCCAATATACATTTTATTTGCAGCATGGGTTATTACTTCCTACTTCCCTGTCTCCTGACTTCCTAGTTCCTGTCTTGATTGCTCATAGTTCTGTATTGCCATGATCTGTCATACCGGTTTCAGACCTCTGTATCACAAATGGTCACACAGGAGGAAGGTTGCTTACATCATGGAAAATTCAGAAGAGAATATTGGAAGCACTGGGTAAGGCTAACTGGTAATGCTTACTGGCAAGGCCAATTGGTTAGGCTTTTGCAACATGACTCACATTACAGTCATGGGATCTTGTACGACTCATGGTTGGGAGTCCCCAGTATGTTGCCCTTGGTTAATACCTTGGGATGACTGGTAATTGCGAGGTCACATGATATACTGACTTTTGCACATGACTCGATTAGTGAGTTGTGGGTCTCATGCATTTGACGCACTTAGCACACATAGCTATGGCAGGTGACTTAGGAATATGAGTCACAGGGTTAGGGTTGGCATGAAGAGCTAGTGTAAGAGAGGTTACTAGGACCCAGGAGGATGAGCTCTTTACATTATCATCTTTGTATCTTCTTACCAATAACTTGATCACTATATTCTTCACCTATGGGGGCCAGCTGCATACCTATCTGAGTAAGGGAGTCATCAGATAGAAGCCTTGGGTACTTCGCTATCTGGCTTGAAAGAAGGCGTGTAGTCTCGAGTCTTTGAGGCTAGAATATTGTCACCCATGTGAGGAAAATGGTGACTAGCAAGAATTGTTAAACCCAGAATGATATCTATCCATGATTCTAGAGAGAATTGAGATGTACTCAAGAGGTTCACGGAAGCTGGAGATGTGCAACCACTTACGATACTCATATGATACATGGTTAAAATCGTTCCATCTTCAGCGATTATATAAGTTGACCTTGTGCCCCTATACTTTCTCTTGTGTGGACTAGTTCCTCTTAGTAAGCCCAATACTGACCAACTCCCATAACACATTTGAAAAGTGTTTCCATCTGTCTCCACCTTGCAACTCTGATCCTATTTTTTCTCTTTTTAAAATTCACTACCTACTATTGAGCTATTAGTATATACTACTTGTAAGATAAATTGTCCTAAGGAGGTCAGTGATGCAAGTAAGCACAGGACCTACTGAGGCCTGATGGCCCAGGCTTCGGGATGAACAGAACTAGCTGGTAGAGTACTCAGGGAGCTGGCTAGACCCTGGGGTAGTGTCAGCGGACTTAGGGGTCTCTGAAGGGGCAGTTACCCAGCTAGGCCGGGTAACTGAAGAAAAGTCAGAAGTGTCTATCTCCGGCAATAGAATAGACCGGATAACAGGGTAAAGTCATCTTGTCCACCAGACAAGGTTACCCTACTCTCAGGATAATGTTACCCTGCCATGGGGCTTGGGTTACCCGGTCTAAAGTCCTGAGTTACTCTACCTATCCATACAAAGTCCAGCGGGAAGTTCGGGAAAAATAACCGTAATATTTCTCTCACGAGGTCACGCATAATACTGGCATATCAGGTTCCAGGTGACGCTATTGTGCAAGCCACACAGCATTGAGGAAGCTGTATACCAGAGACATTATTCTCATCATACCCCTCCGGCCCTGCCTTGTGGCCCGGATGTCACAGGTGAACAGTTGTGTAGTTGTGTGCAGGCTAGCACAGAGGAATCTTTGCTGACCTGCTTGCGACACTGTATTCGTCACTGCTCTCCGGTTGACCGTAGGCAGTTCACAGGATATACGAGTGGGCATAGGGTGGAAGAGGAAATACCTCCTCCAAGTTGTTTCGAGTAAAACGTGCCAAAACCGACGCGGTTAACTGGAGTTAACCCTGGGGGTCCTGTAGGTAGTCTAGGGTGGTGATGGGGTGACGCGTAGAGTTTTACATCCACCAAGCCTGAAAGTGTCCCCAATGCCATAGGCTCTGTAAGGGAAGTGCAGGGACATTAAAAGCATGATTCCTACAACAGGTCAGGTGGATCCAAGGTAGTGGTCATGGGTAGCACCCATTGGACTACTCCTGGACCACTGTATCCTATGGAAGACGGTGGAGGACTTAGAATCATAAATGGTAGATGGGTAAACCACTTATGGTATCTTCCAGGGTCATGTAGAGATCAAGGCATATGCGAAGGGTATCACGGACAGTCCAGTTCGCCAGGTGTCTTGACTGATAGCCTTTGGCACGATGCTGATATGACCAAGATTTCACTCCGACGGGCAAAATGGAAATGTGCCGGAAAACCAATACCCGTATAAGTTGAATGCTGTCTAGAGTGTGTCGACACACGCATACCCGAAGTGTCTTCCAGGAGATGTGTGGGACCACCCTCAGGAGAAAAGAGTGTACTCGAATAGTTGGAGCAAACTGATGGAGGACTTTCTGGCATAAGACAAAACTACTTGAACATCTATGTGAAAACTCTTCTACTCCAACAATCAACCCTCTAGAAACCTTAATTGAGTGAAGCATCAGGCCTAATAATGTTAAGTTTTACCATTTACTTTACTCTTACATCTTTGGCAACTTTTGTCAATAAGTTTGAAGTTGTTCGTTGCAGTAACACCTTTGAGATCCATCTTCTCCGGGGTGCCCTTGTTATACGCTCGATGTTCTAGACAAACTGCTCCTGTTTGTTCCATACACCTGTCTACTATGGTTGCCTCTAGCATACCAAGAGGCCCCAGCCATGTAATACACTGGCAAGATTCTTCCACTACAGTTTATCAAAATATTTACGGATTATTACCTATGTAGCATCATACCAGAAGTCATTCAGACCAACCTAAATACCTATTTACTATAACCAAAGCATATATCTGGGTATCATACAAGTCACACAGATCATGGATTCCTTGATCCTTAATAGGAAACCAGATTCCACAATGTTCTTTATTTGCTTTCTAGCAAACCACTTGTGAAGTACAGTTTCGGTAATCTGAGGAACAAGAAATTGTACAACAGGATGTGATCCAAGGTAATAATGTCACAAGCAGGATCCATTTAGGGTCCCATGCAGGCCACTCCATGTGCACTATGGTAGATAGGATAATTGACCGGTATAGGTGGACAAACAAGATATGCTTGTCTGGAGGACAGAGGGGGTGGGAGACCGGATTTCGGATTCTAGGATCAGGGTTTACAGGTTCCAGTAATGCAATGATGAGCCAAGACGTAATTCTCAGATACAGGTGAAGGCAGGAAATTACTAGGCTGTGTAATAAGAGTGGATCCTGGAGAGGCACACCACTTTACATAACAAAGAAAAGTCCTGTACTGATAAATAATAATAACCCTAACCCCTTCCTCATATATAGCTGCAATCTTCTGTGAATTTAATTGAGGTTCTATTATGCAGAACCTGCCCAAGCAATCCCTTCAACCTTTAGGCAATAGTTTAAACCCTGTTCCTGTATATACAACTACAAACCCAATAGTATCATACTTGATGATGGTGGCTATAGCACTGCCTCACCTCTCCTGCACCAAAGGTTTCTGGGTAGCATTGTTACTGTTTGGGAAATTGGCCTGGCCAATATGAGAATTGGCAGTAGAACCTATCTATGGCTTGTAGTTCATGGCCTCTCTCTACTGGTTCCCAGGTAGTCTTAAGACACTCTTTGTTGCATAGCAGATCATGCACATAGTCCTGAACCCTCTCAGTATCTTCAATGCATTCGACTTGCCTTTGGCCCCCGCCATAAATGTCGAGGAATGGTGTGGTTGGTACAACCTGGACCGCAATAGTATCTGTTATTAATAAATTCGAGTAGTGAGATATGGAAAACATTGGGTATCAGGATAGAAGGGAGAGGGTCAAGGTAGTAGGCATAAGTGGCAATCTTTGACTTTGATAAGTAGGGGCCCACATGCTGCTCAACAAGTTTTTGAGAGTGCCAACAGGTTACGGTATTCTTAGCATTGATCCATACAATCTTGGAACAGAAGATGCAGGTAGCAGGCAGGCTCACTTGATTCGTATATTTTTGTTGAAGATACTGTGTATAAGTGATACCAGAATGGAAGTGGGCCAGTATTTCTCTCATATGCTGTAAGAATTCTCCTGCTACAGGTTCCTCTTGTAGCTATACAGGAGTGTCCAGGAGGGCTGTGGTAGAGTCACAGTGGCAATTAAAAAGGAGGAGAAATAGGGCAGTAGACATCAAGGGGTAGTTGTTGGTGGTAAACTTAACTAGGAGTAGAGGGAAAGACTGGTAGTCCGGTAAGTAGCAGACATAAACCTGTAGGTATTGTTTTATGATGACATTTACTCTTTTAGTTAGACTAACAGTCAGGGGCTGGAATGTGGACAAAGCCTACAAGGATACCCCTGGAAGACAACAAACGATTCTCTAGAACTCTAAGAATACCCCAGCACTATGGTCTGATATCATAGTTGCTGGAAGGTGAGCTGGTTCTATACATGATACAAGTATTGCGCAGCTAATGTTGGGGCATTGATAGTACTACGGGGGGAGATCAAGTGACACGTTGTATATAGTCTGTCTACTATAACCAGATTGGCATCATAGCCCTGAGTACAGGCTAGACAGGTAACAAAGTTGATGCATTGAGATTCTTAGGGCTTGTTAGGGATACAAGGGGGGTGTAGTATACTGATGAGAACATGACATAAGGTATAGCTCCTGTGGTAAAAATTAAGGTTTTTTACAAAGTGGACAATATCTTGACACATGCTCTACCTGTAGAACCTGTGGGACAGTAACTTGTAGTTCTTGGCCTGTCACTAGTATCCAACTAAGTAGCAGTCATGAGGGCGTTTGATCCATTGTACCCTTAGTATCATATAGATGCAAGGGTATCCACTGTGTGGGAATAGCGGCCTGTTCCAATCTTGCTGGCTCTCTGTAAGAGAAATCTGGTGGGAATGTCAGTCTACTTAGTCATACACCTGCAGGTTCCATTATGGATTCAGGTTAGTATCATAGGGTTCTATCCAGAGATCTTCCAGGGAAGATGCCTGTATTTGGACTATTACATTGACCAAAAAACCCCAAGTAAGGGGCTTCAACACGGGCTGTGGTTTATATTCCTTGTACTATTTCTCTTCTTCTTCCATTGTTCCTTCAATCTGTGTCAGTGGGTCTACCTTTCTATTTGCTTGCATTGGGCCAGTACTCAAGGTTGTGGTGCAATTGTGTTAGGAATTCTGACCATGGGCTTGATGGAAGTGTCAGGGGCCTTTGGTAGTGAAGTCTTTTTAGTTGGGGGGGTTAGTCAGGATTGTAACCTTCAGGTTAATTCGGTATCCTCTTCCTTCCTTGAAGGCATATACAACTAGTATGAGTTCCGTGCTATAGATATCATAATTGAATTCAGCCTGAGTCTACAGTTGGAGTTGGAAACCTGTGGAGTCAAGTACTCCTGTATTGTTTCACTGAGATACAACACTAGTGGGACGAGGTCTAAACTATCTGTTTCAATGATTACTTTCCCGCAACGTGCGAAATGGGTGGGGACAGAGGCAGTTGTGAAGTCCATGTGGAGTTTTCCCAAGGTGGGCTGGCATTTCAGCATTCAGGTCTAAGGCGAATGCTTCTTGGTGGGTAAAGTAAGCGGTTGGGGGGGGTGGATATAGGGTGGGGCAGGATGGGAATATGTCAGAGTGAATAGTTGGTAGAAGTTGCCAAACTCTTGGAAGGCATAGAAATCCCTTACACTGTCTATCATAAGACGGGCAATAATAGTCCCCACCTTGGTATTGTCCACACAGATTTCACGGGTAGTGATGGTAAACAACAGGTATTCTACTTCATACATGTAGAACTTGCGCCTCTGGGATGCGACTTCGACCTTGGCAGTGGCCAAGGACTTCAGCATCTAGAGAACACATTCTTTGTGTGCTTCTACAGTCTCACTATAGATAAGTATGTCCTGCAGGTATGCTGTACAGCAATGGTCATACTCTGGTTCTAGTACTTTATAGGTATATGGACAAAATGTGGCAGGTGGGTAGGTATGGCAGAATGGTCACAGTATGAATTTGTATAAGTCATACCAGGTTTATAGATCAGGTTTCCATTCGTTTGTCTTACTCATACACATAATATTGTATATTCCGTCAATATCCATCTGGGTAAACATTTTGGCCCTGAATATCGGGAAGTAGGTTTTTGTCCACAGGAGTAATGGGGCACTATCGTTGGTGGCACTGGCATTGGGTGCAAGACTGTCTTGGCCCGGCTGTAATGGTCTATCCTAATTCCTTGTGAAAAAGAGAGAGGACGCTGGTCAATGGCTAGAAGGTCAGAGGACATACTTTCCCGTGATGTCTTGGAGCCAGCCCCTCAGTACCTCTAGTACTAGTGATACCAAGTTGTATAGCGATACAAAAGGTTGCTTGAAGCCAGTTTGTAGAGGGATAGTGTAGTCACTGGATTGGCATGGGGGTAAGAGGTTGCCTTCTGTTTTGAGAAATAGGAGCAGAAAGTTATGATGTTCAGATGGGACAATGGTATTAAACTCTTATTCATCTAATACTTTATGACCAAGGGCCTACTGGAAAACTGTAATGGGGGGACTTCTGGGAAGATGGATCCCAAGGTTGTGACTGCACCAAACAACTTCAAACCTATTGCCAAAGGTTCATGCAGATGTAAGAGTAAAGTAGATGGTAAAACTCAATATTATTAAGCCTGACACTTTACTCAATTAAGCTCTCCAGAGGATTGATAGTTGGAGTAGGAGAGTTCTGGCATCGATGTTAAAGTAGTTTTATCTTATGCCAGAAACTCTGCTGTCAGTTTACTCCCACTGTTCGGGACCACCTTTTCCAGTAAGGGTGGTCCGATACATCTACTAGCACACCAATCAGGTATGCATGGGTCGATACAATCTGGTCGGCGCTCATCTTATGGGGTTATCATTTCTGTGGTGTATTACTATTTTACCCGCCCGGGTGGAAACCTCTTCCCATTAGTGCCTTGCCAGTGGCTAAGAGTGAAGATATCGGATGAACCACACTATCTATTACACCATTCCCAGATGCATTGATCTTAACTTAATGCCTGAAGCTACCATGAGCAGTTTATCTATCTACTATATACAATGGTCAGGCTTGTGGCATTTTCCACAGGATCCAGTAGTCCAGGAGTGATCCAATGGGTGCTACCCATGACCACTATGTTGGATTTACCTCACCTATGGCAGGAATCATCCTTTCTGTGTCTCCGCGGTACACTTCCAGAGTCTATGGCGTTGGAGACACGTTGGGGTTTGTTAGGTGTAAAACTCTTACGCTAACCGCAGCACCACACGGGACTGGGTTGGGGACCCCTCCGGTTAACTCCTGTCAACTCTGTCAGTTGCGATCCATTTTACTCTGAACAACTTAGAGGAGGTATACCACCTTGCACCCCATGCCCCATTATATACCCCAGGAACAGCTTATGGTTGGCCAGACGGCAGTGACGTAAAGGTTGTTGCGGTCAGGTCTCCTCAGATTCCTCTTTGCTAGACTGGACACAACTACACAACTGTTTTCCCATGATGTCCGGGCCTCAAGGCAGGGCCAGAGAGGTATGACAGAAATAATGTCTCCAATTTACAGCATCTTCAGAGCTACATAGCTGGCCCAATAGCATCCCCCTAGAACCCCGGATTCCAGTAATATGCATGACTTTACATGACAAATATTCCACTGATTTTTCCCAAATTCTATAAAGGACTTCGTATTGAAAGGCAGGGTAACTGTGGACTTTAGATAGGGTAACCTGAGCCGCATGGCAGGGTAACCTGATCTGGAGGGTAGGGTAATATTGTCCGGCAGACAAGATGACTTTACCCTGTTACTCTGTCTATTCCGTCACTGGAGATGGACAGTTGTAACCTTTCTTCAGTTATCTAGCTTATCGGCATAACTGCCCCTTCAGAGGTCCCTAAGTATGCTGACGTCACTCCTGGATCTAGTCAAGTGCCTAAGTACCTTGCCCAGTATTTCTGTTCATGTTGAAGCCCTGGCCATTGGGTCTCTATAGGTCCAGTACTCTCATGCCTGCCAGTTCCTCCCAGTCTGCCTCCTGGCTGTCAGCATGGGTGTTCGTTCCGGCTGCCGTAGCTCACATATGATAAGCTGTACCAAAAACATACGGTTCAAGGAAATCAGAGAAGTCCCTCTCTACTGGACGTCTTAGGCGGTAGCCGACTCTAAGGACAAGCGAGTCTGGACTAAGGCCAGATACATGCCATAGTGATTGCTAGGAAAGGTTAGTCGAGATGTCAAAGCAGAAGCAAAATGTAGAGATGTATCACGTAGCAAATATATGGCCAAGGTCTCTTCTCCGTTAGTGATCGATGACTAAAAAGTGTGGGACGCAACCCAATATTTACATTCTGTCTCTGGGTGTTGACGGACCATCTACTCCTCCCAGCTTTCCTCTGTACGAACTTCGTAGACCCTGAAAACCTTTACCGTGCTTGAATCTGATTTCCCCGGGTCGTACTGAAGGTGTCTGGCCCCTGTCAGCACGGCATTTGTGCTAATCATAGTCACTGGAACCATTTCGCTATGGCAAGTGGTTACTGGGCCTTTCTCCGCATACCAGCTGATCAGCTCTGATAACAGACTTATCAATGCAGGTGGAATTCCTATCCGTCCTTGTCAACCCATAGGAAGCATCTTCCTGTCTTCTCACGCCAATGGTGGTTAGGCCTCGTTGTGCTCCGGGTTGATCTCTCACGCAGTAGGCACTCATCCACTGCACCTTATCATGCCTTTGGGTCGGGGCAAATAATCATCTCTTAGGCGTCATCTCCTCATCAGGCATGGTCTTTGCATGTGTGTATCTCCGTAACCGAACGACCAATTTAGTTTGTTCAACCTTGTCCGGATAGTCGACGCTCCTCTCTGGCAAACTGAGTGACTACTCTGCGGTCGGCGATTTGCAGTGGTGGCGTAATTGAGGGTTTTGTGCTGGTATCTTATTGGTAGAAATTAGCTTACCCTCTAAAGACTCCGACACACCCCGGGATCGAACACGCGACCTTTTGGCAATAATCATGGGACACGCCCAGTACGCTATGCTAGTTTATCTTATGTGTAACATGAGCTCCCCTCCCCAAGAGTTCAGCCCAAATCTCTATAGTCTATTTCCCTAATCGTATACAAATTAAACCTCTTCAAGGACTCCGTAAGATAGGATGATGAAGCTCTGTGCGTTTACTTGACCATGGCCGGGAAAACCTTTCCTTGTCATCCTTTCTCTATACCCCCGGCATTTCCGGGTTTTCCCAGTGAAACCCTTCTACCAATTCTGCCACATGCCCCAGATGGTCTGGTCGCTCCTAGGTCTTTTCATCCTCCGAACACCCCCACCACTTCACAAAGTACCTGAGTTCAAGGATCCTCCTTAGGCACCCATGAACCCTGCCAGCATAAGAAATAAGGTCCCTCTTTACTATCTTTTCAGCCTCCTATTCCAAGTCGCCATACATCTCTTCGGGTGCTCTGCGAGGCTGTTCGTGAGGCGGCTCAACCGATGTCCGGTAAGGCTCTAATAGTGATATATTGAACATAGGGTGTATCTTTCAGTGTTCGCTGATATCCAGCTTAAATGCTCTGTTCCCATGTGGCCCATGATTTTGAAGGACCCATATGGTTTTAGGCTAAGCTTTTTAGAAGGTCTTTTGACACGAATGTTTTTGGCGTTAAGCATGATCAAGTTGCAGGTCTGAAAGTTTGGCTATAGTCTTGCTTTCTTGTCGTGGTACCACCCTATTGCTTCTTGGGTTGTCTTCAGTGTGGCCATCGCCTGTCCATGTATTTCCTTCATCCAGTGAGTATATGTGGTGGCTCCTGGATTTCGAGCTTCTCACTCCTTCGGCCACCGTGTCTGCTGGTGGCATCCATAGTTTGTGCAGAATGGTGTTGGTCCGTACGCAGTCGTAACAGACTGATTATAGGCATGATCTGCTAGCGGGAGCTGTTGGTGCCAAGCATCCTGCTCGCAGTTGATGAAGCTGTGAAGGCAGCCTTCCAGGACTTGGTTGGTTCTCTCTGTTTGTCCGTCTGTCTGAGGATGGTATGCCGTTGACATTTCTCCCTTAATGCCCCAGACTTTGCAGAGGGATTCCCGAAATTCTCCCACAAAGTTCGCATCGATGTCAGGGATGATCTCCATATGTAGCCCATGTCCTTTCTACATGTTGCGGAGAAATGTCTGGGCTACATCCTTTGCCGTCGCATTTTCCTTTAGGCCTATGAAGTGGCCCATCTAGGTGCAGTGGTCGACTACCACCCTGATCTGACTGTTTTCTTCCCACTTTGGTAGCTGTATTAACCAGTGTTTTGAGATAGAGGTCCATGCTGTGTAGGGTATTTCCAACAGCCGGAGAAACCTATACTTTGCGTGCCACAGCCCTTTGTTATGTTGACACTTGTCATATAACCATACGCAGTCATTTATCCATTCTTTAAGCCCTTTTCAGGACCAGTTCCCTGTTAGAATTTCTAACGTTTTTTCCTGGCCGATAAGTCCTGCAACCTTTGGGTCGTGGCTACATCGTGCAATCAGGATTTGTAGGGCCTCATCTTTTGGGAAGAATAGCCATCCCCTGTAGTAAAGGCGGCCATCCACTAAAGTCCAATGCGTTGGCATGTCCTTTCCCTTATATTGGAGCCTTTCCAACTCCTTCCTCCTCAATTTCTAGTCCGGGTTGGTCTCTCCCATTTCCTCCACCTGTCTTATGAATCGGGCATCAAACTTCCATTCTGTTACTTTAATAACTACTCTGCACGAGAGCAGAGTTTCTTTGGTCCTCAGGGACTGGTGCCATCCCTGATCAAACTCATGGAACTGTTGATTTAGCCCCCTTTCTTCCTTTAACCGAATGGCTTCTCTTTGGGTTTCGACCACACTCGTTCCCATGCTGCTGAATCCTTCCATGCCCCTCCTGGTTTCCTCCAGTTCTATTTCTATGTGGATCCCCTCACCATCAATCTTTTCCATTACAAGCCATGCAACACATTCGTCCTTCCACACCTGGTAGTCCCGGTCCTTCAGATTGAATAGCAAGACCTGCACTTCTCCATGGTAGTCCCTCTCAAGAAGTCCTGCCCCTACCATGATCCTATGGCAGACGGCAAAGGCACTTCTTGGAGCTACTCGGCCCCAGGTTCCCGCTGGGAACACCAAGGCTATTCTGGCGGCTACTGTTCCTTGTCCGTGGGCTGGCACTACGGCTTCTTTCAGTGAGTTGACATTGTGTCCTGCGGCTTCCCTTGAGCCCCTTGTTGGAATCTGGGCTTTGTGGTGTAGCCCCATGGCTCGAGTGTATTGCGGCTCGGGTGTTTTCTGTTCTGGACCCGGTTCCTCTTCTCTTCCTGCTACAATAACCATAACCTGCGTAAAATGTGCGCGGTTCAAGACTAAGACCTTGTCACTCTATACAGCTCCCCCCTTGGGACCGTACTCCGGCTGCCTGCTTAATGCGTCCAGTTTTCCACCCCTTGACCCTGGTTGGTACACAATCTTGAAGTTAAAATCTGCTAACTTCTGTGTCCACCTTATTTGCCTGGCACTCCAGGCCTTGATCATGAGAGAATATTCTTTATTTTGGTTGTCCATAAATACCCTAATTGGTTCTTTTGCTCCCGACAGGTAGTGGTACCATTCTGTGAATACTTCAACCATGGCGAGCAAGTCTTTATCAGGAACAGCGTAGTTGCGTTCCGCTGAGTTTAGCCTTCGAGAGTGAAATACTGTCAGGTGTAACCTTTTTTGGATGTATTGTGGCAGTATACACTCTAGTGCGAAATCACTCACATCCGTTTCCATCACTGCATTTCACCCTGGCTTGAAATGTGCCAGAATGGGCACTGCCACAAAGTGCAGTTTCAGGCATTCGAAAACCCCCCTCAGTTCCTTTCCCTGGTCGAAGCCCTTCGAGTTCGCTTTCAATAACTCTATTACGGCGTTACAAGTTCCTGAGAAATTCCTGATGGATCTGCAATAGAAATTCCAGAACCCTTTAAAATTTGTATATCTTTTGCGGACTCAGGTCCTTTCCATTCCCTTGCGGCTTCGACCTTTCAATCACTTATAGTGATCCCGTTGGTCTTCAGTATGTATCCTAGAAATTCCACCATCCTCATGTGAAATACTGACCTAGTCATAGACAGTGCTAACCAGTGTTTCGGCAACTCGGTTAATAGCTCCCTTATCCACCTGATGTAGTACTTCACGGTCTTACGGTAACTTAAGACATTAGCTATGTATATGAACACTCCGAGGTCCCGGAATCTCTTTAGAACAACGTGCATCATATCGTGGAAGGCAGCGGGGGCGTTTACAAGCCCAAATGGCATTACCCGATATTCGTAATTACCATACTGAGTATGGAAGGCCGTCTTCCACTGGTCCTGCTTTTTAATATATATCAGGTGGTACCCGTCCTTTGGGTCCAACTTGGTGAGGATAAGCGACGGCGCTACCCGATCTCAGAGTTCACACATGAGTGGTAGCGGGTAGTTGTTGCCAATCGTGACCTTGTTCAGCCCGCGGTAATCCACACATAGTGTCAGCCGTCCCTCCGGTTTTGGTACAAATAGTAATAGTGCACCTGCGGGTGACTGGCTTGGGGTTAATTTTCCTTCTCGCAGGAACGTGACTAGGTACTCTGGCAGCGCCCGGGGTTCCTTTTCGGACAATGGGTATATTGGTCCCCACGGGGGCTTTTCTCTCTCTACACCCTTGATCTCATAACCAAAGGGGTTATGACATGGGAGCTGTTCCGCTGGCTGGGGCGGGAAGAGATTGGTGTAGTCCCGGTCGGGTTTTTGCAACGTTTCCATAACCACTGTCTCCGGGTCCTCCAGGCCTGCAATTCGGCCCACGTATCTTGCTGCGGGGTCCGAGACCACTGTCCGGTCCCATTCAGTTCAGGTTCCTTCATGTTGTGGTTCCAGGTGTTGCTTACACTGCTCCACCTGCAACGTCCATCATTTGGTATCCTCAATAAATAATAAGGGGTATTGTTGATGCCACCCCCCGAAGGGTATTATTAAGTCATGGATCCCATGGGTCATGACTTCAGATGTGAGATCTGAGCAATGTCGCTTAGCCCCAATTTCAAGTATGATGGGGGTCGCCTAGCATTTTCCCGCTTTTGGGGATTGTGTGCCGTCAAACCCAGTTATACCAACTGCGGTGTCTGGCTGTATCATTTCTAATCCCAGTTTTTGGACTAGCGCTTCTCACATAACAAAGATCTTGAAGCTCGGGTGTAAGAACAGACCGATTGGCACTTGTTCCGCTTGTATTCATAGATAGGCCGCGCCTGGTGGGCACTGGTAATGTGTAGGTGTTGGTACTTGAGTCTTTTGTTGGTTTAGTTTCCCTGCAGGGTTACCCTGTCTTCGTTTAATGAACATTTCTGTGTTGGGTCTTTAATAATCTTGAGTGTTTGTTATTGTGCCGGCACAATTTCAGCCATTTAGGCCTCCACAGACAAATCCAGTCCCCGGTGTGAGTCTCCTTTGATGCCTTCTTTCCCTGCAGTAATGATATATTATCATACTGGTCTATGCGACCAGTGCATGGATGAGGGAGCGACCTTTTTAACCCGGCTTCCGGTGTGCGACTCCTGCCATTGCATAAGATTTAAGGCATGTATGCTGTCCTTTGTCTCGCCTAGGAACTCCTAGCCCACCCACTCACCGTCACTGGTGTAATGACCCAGCATACAGGAGCTATGGCAGACGGAACCTATACCCATAAAGGTAGCCCGGAGGCAAACCGGTTGGAACTGGGAGGCAAGTAAGTACTTGACCTACTGAGACCCAATGGCACGGGCTCCGAGCATGAACAGAATTGGCTAGTCAGAGACCTCTGTACCTGCATACACGCGGGAGTGCTGTTAGCGTGCTTAGGGACTTCTGAAGGGGCAGTCGCTCAGCCAGGCCGGATAACTGGAGACAGGTCAGATATGTCTATCGCCAGTGATGAGACAAACAGGGTGACAGGGAAAAGTTATATTGTCCTCGGGACAAGGTTACCCTACCCTCAGGATCAGGTTACCCTGCCCTGGGGCTTGGGTTACCCTAACCAAAGTCCTGAGTTATCCTACCTTTCAATATGAAGTCCCTCGGCGAGTTCGGGAAAATTGACTGGAATGGTAGTCACACGAAGCCATACATGATACTGGAATCTGGGGTTCAGGGGGATGCTATTGGGCAAGCTACGTAGCTTCGATGAAGCCGTAAATTGGCGACATTGTTCCTGCGATAGCCCTCCGGCCACGCCTTGAGGCCCGGACATCATGGGCAAACGGTTGTGTAGTTGTCCGCAGTCTAGCAAAGAGGAGTCTTTGGAGACAAGCTTGCAACACCATATACGTCGCTGCCATCTGGTCGACCGTAGGCTGCTCACAGGATATATAAGGGGGCATAGAGTGGAAGGTGGAGTTCCTCCTCCAAGTTGTTCGGTGCGGTCGCAATCTTGGGATCCGTCATCCTAGGTGTGCCCCCGTTACAGTATATTGTTAAGGGAGCTCCCTGATTAACTCCTCTCCTGCTTCTTTGTTTCCGACCTTCGGCACTGACCTTGCATAACTACTTGTAACCTTGTTTAGAACAAGTAGCCCGGGGTGGAAAGCACAATGGCTAGTACCGAACTTCGAACCAGAATGGAATCGAACTCGGATTCCGACCTTGACCTTGAGGAGAACACCGCCAACACGTTTCATCCACTGGTTTTTGCGGATGTTTGTGGTATCGACCGGGATGGCCACGAGCTGCTCTTGCAGGGCACGCCTACTCAGTTGCCCCTTGAATGTCGTGATCTCCTGATTACAGCCCCTCGTGCTGCGGCGCTGTCACTTGTCCAAGACCCTACGCGTGTCCATAACATGCCCCCTCTCCTGCCGCACAGGGTTCCCTTTAGCCAGTTCTCACACAAATTCGTCGAACCTCATGTCGTGCAGGAAGTATCCAGGTCGATTGAGGAGGCGAAGCGGGAACTGAAGAACTGGAACACCCAGTAGCACCAGGAGTTCTGAACACAGATCACTACCGCAGTGGTGGAATTGATGAAGGTGCAGCAGCAGGCATTGAAGCCTCGGATTGCAGCCTTGGAAAAGTCTTTTGAAGGAGGGTATAGAATTGATGCTGAGAATGATGTACTGATGACAGAGGCCGCGCCCCCACTCCTGCTCGGCCATACCAAGCCAGAGAACTTCGGTATCGAGTTGGCTATGAGAGCCGGACACGACCAGTAGAGGGCATACCTGAGCCCAATCCGTATATGGATGTTGGAAAGCCTGAAAGGTGAGGGCTGCAGCTATATCTCCTCCTTCTCAAGAGCATCTACAGGCTCCCTGTCAGTCCCCCCCTCAGTTGCCCGTAGTAGGTCGGGTAGCACAATACTCAGACCAACTAATGGACGTCGAGCAAGGCAAAGGACGTCCAAACCGAAGGGTATCATGGCCGCAGATACCCGTGACCCTACCCCTTGTCCCACCCCGGCTCCAAACATTCCTTCCGCAACTCCTTCAGTTGCAACTCCCGTATCTCCCATCGCTGCCCCAAGACCCACACATCTGTCAGTTTCGTTGCCGGCTCCAAATACCTTCCCTGCCACAGCATTCCCACCAGTAGTATCGGCTACCCCAGGGTTCCAGCCACTGCGCATGGGCGTCACCTGGATACTTCGAACAGGCAAGACGCCAGGAGGATCAAACACCTATGGCTTTGTCAATAGGGACTCCAATCCCCGGACCTGGGACGCCTGCTTGCTCCATTCCTGGGGCACCAGTCGTCCCCACGGCACCTAGGAAGCCAAGTCTTCCCCTCGGTCTCCTCACCATCACAAGTGGCGATCCAGAAAGCCAAGACGAGTTCTGTCTTTCAGGCTGTAAGTTGGAAGAGACCCTGATGGGGTGGATTCATTACCACCCCTATGGGTGTAGGAAGGGACCACGGACCCCAGTGAGACATAGAAGGAGGCAGAAAGAAGGAGATGGATGACCGACAGGTGGGTACTATGGGTCATGGAGGCATGCTGGCACCCCAATGCAACCCTCGAGTTGTCCAGAGTTGCAATCTTTTCTGCAGATAACAGAGATGGTGCTCAACCCACTTCCTGAGAGTGGGCGACGCGCTTTTCCGCCACTGGCATCAGGACCATCAGGGGCTGACCCCCCGGAGGATTGCAACCGGGATGGCCAGGAGGAATGGTTTGATTGGTACAATATACCCCGGGAATCCCAAGGCGGGAACGCCGCAGGTAGTGGAGAGGGACATGCACCACCTGGAGGTGGTATGGTGGGCGCAGGCAGAGATCCAGGGGACTCTGACCATAACAGCTCAGATAATGATAACGACAGAGATTGTCTCCCGGATTTGACCCCTTTCCTCGGTGCTTGCAAGCATGACTGGAGCAATTAGAAGAAACAATGGTAGAATCGCCGGGCCAAGAGGCTGTAACGACCCAGCATACATGAGCTATGGCAGCCGGAACCTACACCCATACAGGTAGCCCGGAGGCGAACTGGTAGGAACCGGCAGGCAAGTGAGTACTTGACCTACGGAGACCCGATGGCCCGGGCTCCGAGATGAGCAGACTTAGTGGACA
>PYWC01000046.1:628244-781929 GCA_003182015.1 Tuber magnatum
GTCTATGCGAGAACTCTCCTACTCCAACAACCAATCCTCTCGAGACCTTAATTGAGTGAAGCGTCAAGCTTAACGATATTAAGTTTTACCGTCTACTTTACTCTTACATTTGTGTGAACTTTTGGCGATAAGTTTGAAGTTGTTTGGTGCGGTCGCAACCTTGGGATCCATCTTCCTAGGGGTGCCCCCGTTACAGAGGCGGGCGAGAGTCCTGACGGGTACTGGTTCGGTTTCTAGGCCAACACCAAGACACCGGGAGAAGAAGCCTGAGAAGCTGAGTGGTATCCCTCTATTCAAGGGCAAAGTTACAGAACTTGTGCGCATCTTGACCTTGGTAGAGGACAAATTTGAATACTTTATGGATTGCAAGTTAAGTGACATGGATAAAGTAAACTTGGTGATCCCACTTCTTGAAGACTCCGCCCGGGCATGGTATCTGGGGTTGCATGGGCACATTAACAAGGAAGCCGCCAAGTGCACTGGCGTCCCTGGCAAAGACAGCAACCCCTTACGGACATGGGAAGGGTTCAGAGAACGGCTGGAACAAACTTTTGGCGGAGACCAGGGCGATCGAGAGCGATCCCTTCTGGAGTGGCGAGACGTTGTGATGAAGCCCCATCATATCGATGAGTACCAGGATAAGATAATTGATTATATGTATAACCTTAGCTATACAGATTCAGTACAGGTACAAGACAGGGTTGGATCAGGCATCACACAAGAGGTTTGCAATGCGTGGGCACGTAAGGAGCCCCATCCGACTGACCGGAAGGAGTACCTTGATCTTCCCCCGAAGGTCGGACACACGCTGGAGGACAAGAACCGGTTCGGTAACTGTGTCATCCACCCAGCCTGCCATTCTCAACCAGCTGATAAGAAGGAGGAGAGATCCTCGACATCGTGCAGGTTCAGGAAGAAGGAAAAAGGTTGGGGCAAACCAAACGAGAGGTCTGCCAAACCTACTAATTTCAACGCGCGGAACCAGGCAAAGCCGGCAACTTCTGAGTATGCAATAGCAGATAAGGAAATCCCGTCGACTTTGACTAAACACTAGAGGAAGCACAACCAATGCACCAAGTGCGGTGAAACAGGTCACTTTTGGAGAAAGTGTACCGCGAGGGCCCCAGTCGTCAGTTCATCCAAACAGGCCCGTGGGTGGAAACGGTCGGCCCCGGTAAGTGAACCTACAGGAACGGACAAGCGACTAAGAAGCATTGAAGCACCCCCTCCGGCTCCCTCAACAAAGATACTTGAAGTCTGCCAGGCATCACCTCAAACCATGGAGGTTGATACTGGCGGCTCGGAATAGGTAAGAACCCATTCTGTTTAAGGTGTAACCTTATTAACCTGCAGCCATAGACCACGGTGGGATAGATGACCATGACCCAGAGAGGTGGCTTTGGAGATGGGTAAGTACCCTTCTACCGCATAAACGACCCTGATACTGACTACACCCAGGTGGTGTGGGCAGGTAGATGTTGCAGGCCGTGTGTAACGGGGGCACCCCTAGGAAGATGGATCCCAAGGTTGCGACCGCACCAAACAACTTCAAACTTATCGCCAAAAGTTCACACAAATGTAAGAGTAAAGTAGACGGTAAAACTTAATATCGTTAAGCCTGACGCTTCACTCAATTAAGGTCTCGAGAGGATTGATTGTTGGAGTAGGAGAGTTCTCGCATAGACTTTCAGGTAGTTTTATCTTATGCCAGAAACTCCCCCATCAGTTTACTCCAACTGTTCGAGCACACCCTTCTCCGCTAAGGGCGGTCCGACACGTCTCCTGACACCCCCTTCGGGCATGTATGTGTCGACCCGCTCTAGTCGGCGTTCACCATATGTGCATATCGTTTCTGCGGCGCATTTCCATTCTGCCCGCCGGAGTGAAAACCTCTGCGCATCGGGGACTTGCCAGTGGCTAACTGTCAAGACCCCTTGCTGAACTAGACTATCTATGACACCCTTCCCATGCGCGTTGATTTCTTCTTGATGCCGGAAGCTACCGTGAACGGTTTATCTATCTACTATTTACGAGTCTCGGGCTTCCGGTGTCTTCCGCAGGGTACGGTGGTCCAGGAGTGATCCAATGGGCGCTACCCACGACCACTACCTCGGATACACCTTACCTGCGGTAGGAATCATGCTTTTAGTGTCTCTGCACTTCCCTCTCAGAGCCTATGGCGTTGGGGACATCCTTGGGCGTGGTAGGTGCAAAACGTTCCCAGTCGTCCCGGCACCACCCGGGACTACCTTCGGGACCCCCACGGTTAACTCCCGTTAACTCCGTCAGTTTTGGTCCGTTTTACTCCGAACAACTTGGAGGAGGTACTCCACCTTCCACCCTATGCCCCCTTATATATCCTGCGAACAGCTTACGGTCGACCGGACGGCAGCAACGTATACGGTGTTGCAAGCGGGTCTCCAAAGATCCTCCTTTGCTAGACTGCACACAACTACACAACCGTTTGCCCATGACGTCCGGGCCTCAAGGCGGGGCCGGAGGGGCATGATAGGAATAATGTCTTCAATTTACAGCTTCTTCGTAGCTGCGTAGCTCGCCCAATAGCATCTCCCGGAACCCCAGATTCCAGTATTATGCATGGCTTCGTGTGACAAACATTCCAGTCATTTTTCCCAAACTCCCCGAGGGACTTCGTATTGGCAGGTAGGGTAACTCAGGTCCTTGAACAGGGTAATCCAAGCCTCAAGGCAGGGTAACCCTGTTCTGTGGGTAGGGTAATCTTGTCCGGTGGACAAGTGGATTTTCTCCTGTTACCCTATCTATCCCTCTTCCGGGGATAGACACACTCGGCCTTTCTCTAGTTACCCAGCCTAGCTGTGTATTGGCCCTTCATAGGTCCCTAAGTACGCTGACACCAACCTTGGGCGTAGCCATGTACCTAAATACTTGTGTCCACTAAGTCTGCTCATCTCGGAGCCCGGGCCATCGGGTCTCCGTAGGTCAAGTACTCACTTGCCTGCCGGTTCCTACCAGTTCGCCTCCGAGCTACCTGTATGGGTGTAGGTTCCGGCTGCCATAGCTCACGTATGCTGGGTCGTTACACCGTGTGCGATGGGCTGGGCTATCTCTCCTTTGTTGAGTTTCTGGTTATATCCTTTGTTCTGGTTATACGTTCTTCTATCAGGATTTCGTTAGCAGGATGGGCAAGTCATGGGACATTATTTCGGTTGAGGCTGGGTGAGGTCCTGCTCGAGGAGACACACGATATTGGGTAAGCAAGGTTGGTTCGCTTGGAACCGGTTCCACAGTGGACTTCTACCCAGCTCGGGGAAAAATTGTTAGGTTTAGTACAAGCGGAATTGGTTCAGGCTGGACTTGATCAAATAAAAGATACTATTTTCAAGTTTGCCAGAGGAGGGTTCAGTACCCGAAATCATGCTGGCATGATGGTAAACACAGTAGTTATTGATAAAAGAGGAATCCCGATCCCTTAACGTTTACCGACCTGTTGTGGCCACTCTTGTGTCGAAGGCCAAGAGACTAAAAGGATTGACTAAGACAAGATGACTAAGTCCCCAAGGCAAGCGAAGAGGCAGAAGCGTGACAACTTGCCTCGTCATACCAACTCTATCCACCTGCTGGTCAAGTTAGACTAGAAGATAGAAGCTAGACAGCTAAGCGCACAGGCCCTCCGGCTACTCGATAGTGGAGCTACTGGGCCAGTGCATAGTAGCCAATGGGTTAAGGAGACTCAGGCACCTTGTGTACGTCGCAAGGTACAGGCGCCAATAAGCGACGTGAGCGGTAATCACATTCCTGGGTCAGGGCTACACTATACCAAGTCATTGGGAGGAGGATAGGCGACCACCATAATGACATGCGCTTGGAAGTTGCGGATATGCCTGACACTAAGGTGAAATAGGTACCTACTGATGTCTTGGTGGAAGGACCATACCCACGACATAGATTGGAAGACAGGATCACTAACCTGGTACTCAGATTTCTGCAAGTCTAACAGCCTGGCAGAGCAGGGACGGTTAGTGTTCATGACCGATGAAGAGTTACAAGCCGAAGACCCTGGTAATGTGTACCTTTTGGGAATTGTGCAATTCTCCGATGAGGAAGGGGCAGATATTACGGTTAAGCTACTCCCCGAGTATAAGGACTATAGGGATATCTCCAGTCAAGACTGGATTGAGGCACTACCGGAGCACTCGAAGTATGACCATATGATCAAGTGGCAACCCAGAACACAACCTCTGTTTGGGCCTATCAATCCGGTGTCAGAAAAGAAGTTCAAGGCGCTCCGGGAATATCTCCAGGACATGCTGTGAACGGGAAAGCTACGGCGATCCAGTTCCTCGGCAGCAGCCCCTATCCTCTGCATGCCAAAACAAGATGGTACATTGAGACTGGTAATAGATTACCGTGGGCTGAACAAAATCACAGTGAAGAGTAAGCACCCTCTACTGTTGATGAATAAACTGCGAGATAGGTTAGCAAAAGCCGCTGTGTTCACCAAGTTGGACTTGAACAATGCTAGGACCTTTGGAGGATGGCAGAACGTGAGGAATGGAAAATGGCCTTCCGGTACCGATATGGACTGCGTGAATACACGGTCATGCTGTTTGGGTTGTGTAATGCCCCAGCAACTTTCCAAAGCATGATAAAGGAGGTCTTTCAGGATCTCATGAATGAAGCAGTCATCGGGTACATGGATGACATCCTGATCTACTGTGAAACTATGGAAGAGCAGGTCGTGATGGCAAGACGTGTGATGGAGAAATTGCGGAAAGTTAGACTATGTGTAAGAATGAAGAAGTCCAGTTTCCACCAACGGGAGGTTGAATTCCACAGATACAAGATCTCCGATATGGGGATCTCTATGTTGTTGGAGGAGGTGCAGACTATCAGGGATTGGACACCACTGACATGCGTCTTCGACGTTCCCAGCTTTATAGGCTTTGCCAACTTCTATCGTCGGTTCATAGAGGCTTTCAGCAAGATAGCGAAACCTCTAACAGACTTGACAAAGAAGAGTATCCGATGGGAATGGACAACTGTATATGAGCAAGCCTTCAACCATTTGAAGGAGGCATTTACGTCTAAAGCTATCTTAGCACACTTTGACCCTGAACGGCCAACCCGGCTTCAAAGCGACGCTTGTGACTTCGCATTTGGAGCCATCCTCTCCCAGTTCTTTGAAGATGAGAGATAGCATCCAGTGGCCTACTATAGTAGGAAGTTACACCCAGCGGAAATTAATTATTATGTCCATGATAAGGAAATGACTGCCATCGTGGTAGCATGGAAGGAATGGCAGCATCTGCTACGCTCAGTAATGGACCAATTGGTAATCTATACAGGTCATAAGAATTTGGAGTACTTTAACAGTACCAAGGTGCTTAACCTTAGGCAACACTGCTGGGCTGAGTTCCTGCAACCATTTAACTTCAAGGTGGTTTACCGAGAAGGATGGTTGAGTGAGAAGGCAGATGATTTGTCGCTGCGTAGGCACTACCGCCCTGAAGGGGGGAGAAATTTCTCGCCATAGTCGTTTTTTTGGCCCCAGATACTGGTTTGTGAGCCAGGAACAGGACACCTTGCGACCACAAGTATTGCAGGTATACCAAGGGTTTCGGCTCCAGTCATGCTTTTTGGATCAACTGTGCGTAGTGATAACCGAAGACCAGCAATGCTGGAGGATTCTAAAGGCAACGGCTGCCGGTGACAAAGAGGTCGACCGACATTTCACGAGGGAAAAGGGCTTACTCCTGTACAAGAACAAGTGGTATGTTCCCAAGGGCCAGAATCTGAAGCAGACAATCATGGAGGCTGAGCATGATTCCAGAATCGCGGGGTACTTCGGGATGTATAAAACCATGGGCAGGGTTAGGGCTAACTTCTATTGGCCAAAAATGGAAGACCACATCACGGACTATGTGCGAACATGTGATGCATGCCAAAGAAAGAAGTGCATTAGGCACAAGAAGTTTGGGCTGCTGGAACCTATTGATGTTCCTATGTGGCCGCGGACAGCGATTTCAGTGGACTTCATTATAGTGCTGCCAGAGTCCGCAGGGTATACCAAGATCAGGGTGATAGGGGACAAATTCTCGAAAATGTCCCATTTTATACCCCTGACCACAGAGGTACCTATCAAGGAGCTTGCCTTGATATTCCGGCAGGAGGTTTGGTGCCTTCATGGACTCCCAGAGTCAATCATCTCCGATCGTGATAGCCGATTCAGATCCAAGTTCTGGATGAGTGTAATGCACTTGTAGCAGGTGAAACTAAACGTTTCGCCTTCATTCCACCCTGCGACTGATAGGCAAACTGAGAGGGTTAATCACACAATGGAGCAGTACTTGCATAGCTAGTGTTCCTACCAACAAGACGATTGAGTTTAGCTGTTACCCCTTGCGGAGTATGCGTACAACACCTCGACATCCGTATGCACCAGGTTGTCACGATTTCAGATCAACTATGGCTGTAACCCCAGGACAAACTGGTCCAATGTGATGTCTGATACTCAAGGAATAGGAAGGAACCTGGGAAGAGATTCGAGAAACGATTCAACTGGCACAGGAAAGGCAGCAGAAATGGCACGACCAGAAAAGATTGCCATCACCGGACTATGTCACCTGGCATGAGGTAACCACTGGGTGAGGGGAAGAAAGTGGACTGCATGATGTTAAACCGAAAGAACATCCGCACCAAGCACCGGATGGAGAAGCGGGACCATGGGATGTTTGGCCCTTTCGATGTCAAACCTCGAGTGGGTAACCAAGCCTGCGAACTCCAACTGCCCACCGGACAGTACATCCACCCAGTTTTCAATGTCACGTTGCTCGAACCCTAACGTGTGGGTCCGGCAGCAGATTGGGTCAAGGAAATCCCTACCCCAGAACTTGTAGACATCGAGTGCAGTTATGTTATCGCACCTGTTGTGGACAGCCGCTGGTACAGAGAAGTGAAGGCGAAGTTTCTGCTGCACTTAGTCTAGTACCTGGTTTCATGGGAAGGCTACGGAGCTGAGGAGAATTCATAGGAGCCCTATGAGATGCTAGAAGGGACAGGTTTACAGGCCATTCGGGATTTCCACCAAAGATATCCGTCCAAGCCCAGGGAGCATTGGGTCTTGGGGGAAGCGAGTTGTGGAAATAAGAGACGACGCTAATGGTCCGGGACAGACCTTAGAGGAGAGGGGAGTGATGCAACGACCCAGCATACACGAGTTATGGTACAGGGAACCATACCCGTACAGGAAGCCAGGAGGCGAACTGGTAGGAACCGCCAGGCAAGTAAGTACTTGACCTACAGAGACCGGATGGCCCGGGCTCCGAGAATGAACAGAATTGGCTGGCCAGGAACTTAGGTACCTGGATACACCCGGGAGCGGTGTCAGCGTACTTATGGAGTACTGAAGGGGTAGTTGTTCAGCAAGGCTGGGAAACTGGAGACAGGTCGGAAATATCTATCGCTGGCGAGGGGATGGACCGGGTAACAGGTAAAAGTCAACTCCTCCACAGGAGAAGGTTACGCTACCGTCAGGATCCGGTTACCCTGCCCTGGAGCCTGGATTACGGTGCCTGGAGTCCTGTGTTACCCTACTGTTAAATACGAAGTCCCGCAGGGGATTCCGGAAAATTGACTTGACGGTTAGTTACGCGCAGCTATCTATTATACTGGAATCTGGGATTCCGGGGGATGCTATTGGGCGAGCTACGTAGGGTCGATGAAGCTGTAAATTGGAGACATTGTTTCTATCCTACCCCTGCGGCCACGCCTTGGGGCCCGGACGTCATGGGTAAACAGATATGTAGTTCTGTGCAGTCTAGCAAAGAGGAATCTTTCAAGACATGCTTGCAACACGATATACGTCGCTGCCTTCCGGTCGACCATAGGCTGTTCGCAGGATATATAAGGGAGCATAGCGTGGAAGGTGGAGTACATGCTTCAAGTTTTTCGGAATAAAACAGAGCGAAGCCGACGGAGTTAACGGGTGTTAACCGTGGGGGTCCTGAAAGTAGTCCCGGGTGGTGCCGAGGCGACAGGCCGAGTTTTACACTTACCAAGCCTGAAAGTGCTCCCGACACTATAGGCTCTGGAAGGGAAGTGCAGAGACACTAAAAGCAGGATTCCTACCACAGGCAAGGTAGATCCGAGGTAGTGGTCATGGGTAGCGACCATTGGATTACTCCCAGACTACCGTGTCCTGGCGAAGACACCGGAAGCCCGAGACCCGAAAACAGTAAACAGATAAACCGCCCACGGTAGCTTCCGCAGTCAAGTGGAGTTCGATGCACATGGGAAGGGTGTCATAGATAGTCCAGTTCATGAGGTGTCTTGACTGTTTGCCACCCGCAAGACCCCAATGCGCAGACGTTTTCACTCCAGTGGGCAAAATGGAAATGCACCGCAGAAAGGATAACTGCATAAGGTGAACGCCGAGCAGAATGTGTCGACACATGCATCCCAAAGGGGGTGCCAGGAGACGTGTTGGACCACCCTCTGCAGAGAAGGGTCTGCTCGAATTGTTGGAGTAAACTGATGGGGGAGTTTCTGGTATAAGATAAAACTACCTGAAAGTCTATGGGAGAACTCTCCTACTCCAACAATCAATCCTCTTGAGACCTCAATTGTGTGAAGTATCAGGCTTAACGATATTATGTTTCACTGTTTACTTTACTCTTACATTGGTGTGAACCTTTGGCAATAAGTTTGAAGTTGTTCGGTGTGGTCGCAACCTTAGGATCCATCTTCCTAGTGGTACCCCCGTTACATCGCCACTGACTGGTACTTAGAAGACTGATTGTACTTGCGAAAGCTACAAAGATCATGCTAGTAGTGGGAGCTGATAATTGGCTTGAGAAATGGATAGGGACTATGGTGTTTGCAGGTCCCTTAATGGTATCTGTTGCACGATCTGACCTGAGCTTGTGGTACTCATTTTAGTGATGCCATTTCTTCTGGGAATAGTAATATGTGACATCCTCACTAACTCTGTTCTTGCCTATTCTGTCTCACGTTCTCCCCTCCTGTGCTTGCCCACCATATCGACCATACATCTCGGTACGAGCAACCAACACCGTATTGCTCACACCTTCACCTTCCTTATTGAGACTTGACCTGCATGCCTTAGTAGCAGTAATGTGTTTGTCAGGTTGGTATGGTTGGATTATTGTAGCGTGAAGGTCTCTCCACTATCAGGATGAAGTGGGTAATGTATTCAACTAGCAGAACATCTTATCGCCAGGCTTGATACCTTATCCTAGGTCCCTTAAACAGTCAATGATCTGTTGTATCTTATGCCCAAACTTGTCTTGTCTGCTATACTTGTCATGAGTACAGTCAGAAGGTGAATGTCCAAAATAGTAGAACTACAATCTGCGCGCTTTTCAATATCTTTCCCAGGGTTTATCCTGCAATCCTTTACGCTCCTCGTAATACTGGTCCAATGCACATTGGAAACAAATACGCAGCTCTATAGCATGCAGAATGTTTTTTGCAATGCTGCAACATTTTTGTTGCCAATCATTGTAACTAGTAACTGTAACTGAATTGGTACAATCACTAGCGCAGACCACTCCTGGCCCAGAAACAATCCAGTATAAGTCAACCTCATTCAGCTCATCCAAGATTCGCTATGGCCCTGGACCAAAGTTGGACTCTGCAGGCAGAGGGCAAGTGAGGCATCCTAGTTATTGGAAATCAAGGAGTGGAGCCATCAAGGAGGTAGAAATAAAAAGTCTACGGCAAAAAGGCGTGGGGGAAAATAATCGAAAAACAAAGATGCAAAACAAGTACAAACCAGTCACAACAAAATCGTCATACTAATTTTTACAGTGTAACCAGCGGCTGACAATCAGGCTAGACTTCTTGTGGTGATTTTTGCAGAAATAGCACCAAGGTTCATAACCTGTGGATGTGCAGTTCAGTTGGAAGAAAGGAATATTCCCGTATTTGCTAGCTAAAAGGCGAAACCACTTCAGATATCCATACATGACTGCCACACTGCATCCATACCCTAGGTATATATGGTCCACCGCCCTCACCACTATGAGTATAACCTCCAGTACCACTGTTGTACCTGGTATGGGTCCTGGGTTGTGTTTTATGTTTTGTTTTACAGTCTTGTTTGATACTTATTATGTTTCAAAGTAATTGCTTGATACTTTAAAGGTTTTATGTTTTATTTGATAGTATCATTTGGTACTCACTATGTTTCAGAGGTATTGCGGGATAGTTAGAAAGGGTTTAGAGTATCGCTCAGGCAGGAGATGACTGAGAACTGGTATTTAAATGTGGCTGATTGAAGGAGGGAAACAGGAGACTTAGACTGTCAGTATTTTTAATATACTTGCTTGAATGGTTACTTTTCGGTTTCCTATTACACCTATTCGAAGCCTCATTTACTGGAATACCTCGAGAAACACTTCCAGCAAAGACAAAATTGGAAAGAACCATTCCAAGCGTGCAACAATATTTAGCAAGTATGAACTGAGAGACTGGAAAGGATCACAAACAAAGTGACAGAACCCCTAATACACAGGGGAGCAAGGTCCGAATTGATAGTTAACAACTATATACTGAAACGAAGATTCCATAATACTATGCATACTCAACTGAGGCAAGTAGTAGAAACAATAGAGTGAGAAGACCATGAGATAGATGACATTACCATGAATGCGGAGTGGCAGGAAGCCATCCTACCTGAGACTGGTACTTATACCAAGACAAGTACAGCAAAAAGAGATGGAAAACCACAAGAGAAGCTACATCAACAGGAATGGAAGATGAAGTCAACACAGAAGAGGATGCCCCAGAATACCAAACAGAATCGAATGGAGAATGGGGCATGCTTTGAATATAGAAGGAAAGGACCCATGACGCTAGACTGCCCCATCAAACAACAGGTTAAGACGCAAACCTCAGCACACCAGGTAGCAACGGAGGAGTTTGAGTAGGTGGAAATCAAGTCAGCCAATGTAGAGAGTGAGGTTGAGTGCTACCAAATGCTCCCAGCCCCTAATCTTTACCCCCACTATGCCCTGGATGGAACCATCTTGAGAAATAGCACACACGCACAGCATGTTGTTTGACACTGGCACAGTGGGGGTAGACATTACGAGCAAGACCTTGGCCACACCCTAGGGCATCCCAACTCATCCTCTGAAAACACCAGTCACTGTAAACAGATTCATGAAGAGATCACGAGCGACAAGTCATACAACTTGCAAATTAACCTTCAAACCAGGATCGGCTACGCTGCTGAATCAAGGGTTGATTGTAGTGTGTTCACACCAGCGGTGCTGATCAAGATTTGAGTACGATAGTAATAGGTAGCCTGTTTGCTAGGCAAGAGGCGAGAGCTGTGTAGGATAAGGGAGGCTTCGAAAGTGTGTAACAGGCGATCAAGAAGTAACTGTTCAACCTGGTATATTAAAGATACTGTTAGTCAAAGTCTACCATTCCCATCGTGGAATCAGGGGTGTTTAAATACAAGTTCTGACTCATCTCCCATATCAGTAATAATATAAACGATTCGAAGTATCAAGCGGTACCTTTGAAACAAAACAAGTATCAACCAATACTATCAAATCAAATTTGAAACAATACAGGTATCAGGTGATACCTTTGAAACATAACAAGTATCAAGCGATACTATGAAACAAAATAGACAACATGACCGAGTACATGTACTCTTCACACTGATGCTACGGAATGTGGTGAAATCTGATGCACTCATGGCAAGATCTTTTGTGACCCAGCACAGAGCTATTATCGAATGTAGTGAAGGAGCAATCAGACTCCCTGAGAAAAAGGTCCTAGTGCTATTCAACCAAATAAGTATGGAGTTTAGAGTAGCAATTGGTGAAACCGCACAGGAGGAAATCCTAACCGCATTTGCAGATATGTGCCCAGGGAAGATTCTGCAGACTTTCCTGCCTCTTAGAAAAATGAAAGACAACATTCAGCTAAAAGATGCAACAGATTTCGGTGAATCCAACCAACATAAACTCTACGTGAAACAGACAAGTGAAAGCTCTCTGACTGGATAAATGAGGGGTTCGGGATTCCAGCTATCTACCAGACCGAGTCTCAGGGGCAGCGCCTATGTTTGTTTAGCTGAAATCCAAGGGGAGGATCAGGCCACGAGTGGACTTGCAACCATGAAATAATAATACAGTTATGGATAGCACAGTGATCTTAAATCAAATACAGATCACAAAGGCGGTAGGAAGGGCAAGATTCCAAAGCAAGACAGACCTTAGTACTACCTACTTCCAGAATCCAGTTCAATGTGGAAGTGAGAAGTTCAATACCTTCAAAAGCCCTTTTGTCAGATTTGCAAGCAAGGTCAGATTAACAGATGACATGAATGTACCCTCTACCTTTATGCCCATTATGGAGGACATACTGAGTAACATCTTACACCACTCTGTATTGGGTGTATATCAACAATATGCTTACTTATTCGGACAGAGAAACAGAGCATGTACTATATATCAGCAGGGTATATGAGTAATTGCGGCAGGGAATGATTTATGCCAGCAAAAAGAACTTAACCCAATATGCAAAAACCCGGCAAGTACTGGGACATGTAATAGACGACAAAGGGATACCTGCCTCGCCTGGGAAACTAGGTTTGTTTCAGGAATAGGCCACACCAAGAAACTGCCAGGAACTGCAGTGGTTCTGGACCCAGTTAACAATATTACACAATTTCTACCTTGCCATGCTGCTGTATTGGCACCCCTTATAGATCTGACAGTGATAACAGAGTTGTCAGGACTGACATACACAATAAAGCATTATACAGCATGGAAGAACAGATCAAACAGGTGTAGATGATGAGACTGATAAAACATAACTCAAAAGAAGATATATGTCTAATAACCCGTGCCTCAAATATTGCGGTTAGGCTATGTAACGGGGGCACCCCTAGGAAGATGGATCCCAAGGTTGCGACCGCACCAAACAACTTCAAACTTATCGCCAAAGGTTCACACAGATGTAAGAGTAAAGTAGACGGTAAAACTTAATATCGTTAAGCCTGACGCTTCACTCAATTAAGGTCTCGAGAGGATTGATTGTTGGAGTAGGAGAGTTCTCGCATAGACTTTCAGGTAGTTTTATCTTATGCCAGAAACTCCCCCATCAGTTTACTCCAACTATTCGAGCACACCCTTCTCCGCTAAGGGCGGTCCGACACGTCTCCTGACACCCCCTTCGGGCATGTATGTGTCGACCCGCTCTAGTCGGCGTTCACCATATGTGCATATCGTTTCTGCGGCGCATTTCCATTCTGCCCGCCGGAGTGAAAACCTCTGCGCATCGGGGACTTGCCAGTGGCTAACTGTCAAGACCCCTTGCTGAACTAGACTATCTATGACACCCTTCCCATGCGCGTTGATTTCTTCTTGACGCCGGAAGCTACCGTGAGCGGTTTATCTATCTACTATTTACGAGTCTCGGGCTTCCGGTGTCTTCCGCAGGGTACGGTGGTCCAGGAGTGATCCAATGGGCGCTACCCATGACCACTACCTCGGATACACCTTACCTGCGGTAGGAATCATGCTTTTAGTGTCTCTGCACTTCCCTCTCAGAGCCTATGGCGTTGGGGACATCCTTGGGCGTGGTAGGTGCAAAACGTTCCCAGTCGTCCCGGCACCACCCGGGACTACCTTCGGGACCCCCACGGTTAACTCCCGTTAACTCCGTCAGTTTTGGTCCGTTTTACTCCGAACAACTTGGAGGAGGTACTCCACCTTCCACCCTATGCCCCCTTATATATCCTGCGAACAGCTTACGGTCGACCGGACGGCAGCAACGTATACGGTGTTGCAAGCAGGTCTCCAAAGATCCTCCTTTGCTAGACTGCACACAACTACGCAACCGTTTGCCCATGACGTCCGGGCCTCAAGGCGGGGCCGGAGGGGCATGATAGGAATAATGTCTTCAATTTACAGCTTCTTCGTAGCTGCGTAGCTCGCCCAATAGCATCTCCCGGAACCCCAGATTCCAGTATTATGCATGGCTTCGTGTGACAAACATTCCAGTCATTTTTCCCAAACTCCCCGAGGGACTTCGTATTGGCCGGTAGGGTAACTCAGGTCCTTGAACAGGGTAATCCAAGCCTCAAGGCAGGGTAACCCTGTTCTGAGGGTAGGGTAATCTTGTCCGGTGGACAAGTGGACTTTCTCCTGTTACCCTGTCTATCCCACTTCCGGGGATATACACACTCGGCCTTTCTCTAGTTACCCAGCCTAGCTGTGTATTGGCCCTTCATAGGTCCCTAAGTACGCTGACACCAATCTTGGGCGTAGCCATATACCTAAAGACTTGTCCACTAAGTCTGCTCATCTCGGAGACCGAGCAATAGGGTCTCCATAGGTCAAGTACTCACTTGCCTGCCGGTTCCTACCAGTTCGCCTCCGGGCTACCTGTATGGGTGTAGGTTCCGGCTACCACAGCTCCTGTATGCTGGGTCGTTACAGACCATGGGTTGCCCAGGGGCCAAAACATGAAACAGGTTGTTCTGCAGCACTCCACAGTCAGAGGTTTACAAACTCAAAGACTAAATATGGCTCTACGGATAAGAAGACAGTGGCAGTGATTCATGCGCTTCAAGCAATCAACCATATACTTATGGGTTCCAAATTTACAATCAGCATGGACCGCCAAGCCCTGGTAAACCTGAAGACTGACTGGATCCCTGGGCGAAGAAGGACTTGCTGGATAAGTGAACTTGGGAAATATGAGACCAAGTGGCAGTACACTCTAGGACAAATGAACTATCTAGTAGATGCACTGTTCCGTATCTGTAATGACTTCAATGACCAGACTTTACCGCCCATTCTTGATCATACCCTAGAGGACAATGATGTCTTTAACTCTACCCCTTGTGACAACCCTCGTATAGCTCTAGTATCAATGGCTCAGGAAGCCTTTCCTACCTCCACAGCATGCTCTATGCAGTTCAGGGAACTGCACACTCGCCCCCAACCTGAGGTAGAGGATGATGAACTCCCCTCGAGAACTAGGACTGGTTATGTCCCTAGATGGGATAAGCCAATATCCCAGGCAGGGGCAGAACTTTCTGCTAAACTAACACAACCTCCAGTAAACGTCCTAACTCCTCTGCCACAATGCCACCTCAGTATCCCAGCAATAGAAACCCACTGGGCCACTGCCCTGCCCAGGCCACCAGGGCTACCCCTATCAGAACCCACGTATGCAGGATTACTTAGCATCTAAAATGATGACCCGATTATCTCAATCATACCCCTATTGATAGAAGACTACCCCTGTGTCCGCTATGATATTATAGAGTAAGAAGAGTACGCAGGAAGGACCATGACCAGACTCCAACAGAATGTGGATGAACAAGATATTATTGATACCTCTAGTGAGATGCAAAGGATTTCTCGAGAGCAAAGGGGGTCTGAATTCTGGTATGAACCAATCTACTCCCATGTTGTGCCACACACTGGACAAGGAGATGTGGAACAAGGCTACTTCAGAGATGGAATACTATACCGGAGAACCCGTTATAGTGAATACTGCCTCTTTATTCCCCAAGGGCAGGTGTTCAAGGCGCAAATCCTGCAAGAATATGTCCTGTATGAGATATATAGCAAACGATACCATAGTGCAGAATGAGACCTCCGCTATACAACTTAATACCTGTACTGGCCTGAGATGAGGAAGGACTTTTCTGATTATGTGAAGAACTGTAACACCTGCCAGAGGAACTAGGAAGAAACCCACACACTAGAAGAAAGAACCCAAACAATTCACTGAGCTTCTGAGGTGTTCGAATCAGTCGCCTTTGATTTCCCAGGACCTTTCAACAAGTCCAATGAATTTGACCTTGTCCTAGTAGCAGTGGATTGATTGAGTAGCTATGCATGGCTTATACCCACAAACACAACAGTTGCAGCAGAAGACACAATAAAACTCCTAGAACAAGACACGTTTACCCGTTATGGACACTGCCTACTGATAATCAGTAATGCTAGCACTCGTTTATGGATCTAACTGGGAGAGGCGGACTGCCAAATCCCTCGGAATCGAACTGAACCAAGTGACCCCTGGTCACCATGAGACTCATAGACAGGCTGGGCGAAAGATCTCCGATCTCAAATCGATCTTGCGGAACATGGTCAACGGACTTCAGACAAACTGGGAACTCCTCCATACTAGCCTCACAGCATGCCGGAGTGCTGGCTTCACTAAAACCCTCCACGTCACACTATACAAGGCAGTGTATGGATGCAACTACTCTCCACTACTGGTAATACTCTTTAGGAATTCGGCAGTCCCTGCCTTGGACAACAACCTTAACTGGCACCAGACTGATAAGAACCGAGCTTTCCAAGCAGCAAAGCAAGCAGGGCACCAAAGCGCAACCACAGCAGCATGATGCAGAAGACCTTAGAAGCCTATAGTAGTTGGGGAATTGGTCCAAGTACTGGGAGTACTATTTGCATTGATATCTGGAAGAAGGAAGAAACTGCAACCCCGCTGGCGAGACACATGCAAGGTACTAGAATGCAATGAGGTTCTCAAGAACTACACAGTCAAGATGGATGGGAAAACCGATAGGAAAGACACTGTGGTCTTCCACTCTACCTCAGTACAAAGACACCACCCAAGAGATAACCAAAGATTCCTTAAACAAGCCCATGCTCACCCTACCCCAGTACTGATAATAGAAAACCAAGTGGGAGAAGTTGAGGAAATCTTGGACCAACGGAAATGATACAATAATAATCAATTCCTAGTGGAGTGGAAAGGATATCCAAGCAGTGAAGAACACTGGAAAGCTTTGAGAGGCCTTGAGCAGAGCATGGAAATGGTAAGGGATAGGAGGAACACAACAAGGAAGGAACGCTACCAAATACTCAAAAGAATTACACATAAGACAAACTGGCCTGGTGCAATGGGCCTGTCACGTAATGGTTGGTAAAAGGTCATGCATTCAATCCCTGGGTCCACCGAAGTATTTGGACATTGAGCCAATTTCTAGCAGTGTGACACCTGCAGCACGAAACCCTCTGTTACGCCACCAGCGAACATCACAGACTCAGTGGCTTTTGCTGAGTCATCAAGGGAGGACTCTTTATTGTCCTGGCCATGTCGAAGAAACTCAATCAGTTGCTTGGTTGAGGAGGTAAACATAGGCCAAGATCCCCTAACTGCGTCAACAGATAGATGCCAACCGGGGGTAGGTCGGCTCCTCCCCTAGAAGTCCCTGGCTGCCTAGCAGGCAGTAAGACTGAATTTCAAGTGTAATGGTGGAGGAATGTGGAGGTAAATCCTGATGAGGGGACCACACTGGAGGGAAAATGGTTCACCCATACCTAGAGGCATGATAAGGTGGAGCCAGATGAAGGCCTACCATGTAAAAGGTTAATCTTGAACATAACAAGACCTCAATAGCATTAGTATGATAAGATAGGAGCATGCCTCCTGTGGGTTGATGCAGATGGACAAGGAATCCACCTGTATTGATAAGTTTGTCATCAGAGCTGATCACTGCATATGCCGGGATAGAACCAATAACCACTTGCCATGACAAAAGGGTTCGAGTAACTACAATTAGAGTAAATGCTTTAAGGAGAGGGATGGGAGACCCTCCCAGCTGTTGGAAGAAATCAGAGTCAAGAGGAGGAAAGGTTTTCAGGGTCTACAGTGTTGGCATATGAGGAAGCATGAGGAATAGAGAGTCCGCAAACATCGAGAGATGGAATGTAAACATTGAGTTGCCTCCCACACTTTACAGACATCATCAGTAACAGAGAACAGACCTTAGGAATATATTTCTTATATGATACAGGTCTAAATTGACTTCTAGCCGGACACCTGAAGTAAGCCTTGCTGGCAATCACTTTATCACGTATCGGGCCTTAGTTCTGACTCTCTTGTTCTTAGTGTGGGCTACTGCCTAACCAACAGATCTCGATAGGAATCGCCAGGTCAGCCACCAGATACTGGTCACCAGAAATACCTCATGCCCACCGATTAGAAGCAGAAATCGATGTAGGAGCAGTGGAGTAGGGCTTGTAGGCTGTTTACTTTGATGGTGGATTCGAATCGACCAGTGCAGCGGATGCAGCAACAGAGGATGCAGCACATGACTACTACCACAAGAACCTGACACCTCTCTATCAGAAACTATGGCAATGCCAAACCATGTGGAGCTTAGTAAAGAGTACTTCTATCAGCTTGTAGGACTATTAGTGAACCCTGGTACTATCCAATTATTTAGACATTGCTCAAAAATTTACCATTCTTACTAGGATGAATGGGGGAGAGTTCGAGTGACCTCTGTCGACAATGTCAGAGTGCAGGACTACTGTGACATGCCCTGGTATGAGAGTGGTTTCTTTGTTGAAGTTGCATTTTATACTTCTTGTTTGTCATCGAATTGTCTATTGGGCAATAATTTCCTTGATGCCAACAGTTATAGCGAGGAGGATTTTCTTGGAGAATTTTGATTTTCAGGATTATTAGTTTTGTTTTGATTAAACACTTGTTTTGTTTTAGGAAACGTAACTGGTACAGATACTGGGTGGTGTTTTATATTTTGTCCAATAGTATTGTTTGATACTGGTGATATTTCAAAGGTATCGCTTGAAACTTTGAAGGTTTTATGATTAATTTAATAGTATCGTTTGATACTAGCTATATGTCTAAGGTATTATTGCACACTTTGAAAGGGTTTGTGCTATCGCTCATGCTGGAGATGAGTGAGAACATGTATTTAAACACTGCTGATTCCACAATGAAAACAGCAGACTTCGACTGACATTATGATTAATATATTTGGTTGCAGGGTTGCTTTATGGTCTCCTATTATGCCCCTTCCCAGCCTCATTTAGTGTACAGCTCGTGCCTCTTGCCAAGCAAGCAGGCCACTGGTTAATATCATACTAGAAGCATAATTCGCACCCTAGGTGTGAATATATTACAATTAGACTTGAAGTGTAATTAGCACCTGCGGTGTTAATGTGTTATGTTTTCTTAACACCAGCTAGTGGTTACAAATATTATACAAGGATGAGGCCTGATCAACCTGCAGATGTCAACCAGGAAACATAAGGAGTGGGAAGCAGCAGGACCCAGGGTGGTTGTCTTCCACAGTCAACACCATTGCACCTCACAGGACGAGAAGTGGTAGGTTGATACTACAAGAAGGGCTGGAAGACTTCCGGCAACCCAATGAGCAAAGGAACATGGCGGAGTCTAGCCCTGATGAGGCTGTCAGGCAGCTTGCGAAAGACCAGGCTTCAAGAACCTAGGAGATATCGAAAGAAGAACAAGTCAAGAACACGAAACAGACAGCCAGAAACCTCCCACCACTAGTGCAGGGTCTCTCTGAGCCTAAGGACAGTAACAGGAAGGAAAGGGAATCCGCTTTGTCCAGCACAGGAGGCCCATTGCCTGCACTGGTACTTGCAACTAGTAGTGCTGCTGACAAGGCAGGGAAGAAACTTAGCAGAATGTTGCCACCACGAGAGAGGTTTAGCAGAAAGGGAGACAATATGAAAACCTGAAGCACTCAAGTTATGGCTAACTTAGATGTGCCAGTATCTGGTCATAGAGGTTAGGAAGCGATCTGAAAAAGCAAACGGGACTCTGTGTTAGAGTAATTCTAATGGAGCTGCCTTGGAGTTGTACTACAAGTAGATGGACAAATACCGTGATAGTGACTATACCAGTGGAGTAACTGTACTGAAATACTGCCAGAAATGGTTCCAGTCAAGCTGATATCAACCAGAATGGGTAAAAGCTTTCAACAAGGTTCGGCAGGTATGAAATGTCGGAACAGAAAGGATAACAAAGGGGATTAAGGAACTCTGGACATACGGAGGATGAATGCCTGAATTCACAGGCAACAACCATATGCTCAAAAGAGGATTCTAGGATACCATAGATACTTGACTTACACTAGTGGTAGAACTAAGGGAACTGGAAGACGATGTGGTGGATGGCGTCATCACAAATAGAGAATGGCAGGATGCCACCCTGCATGAAACCAGTCCTTGTGGCAAGCCAACTACAGTAAACCAAGACCGAAAACCACATGGGAAGCAATACCAACCAGAGGGAAGGACGAAACTAACCCAGAGGAGAATCCCCAGAACTCCTAAAAAGAAATGAAAGAAGAAGAGAGAATGCTTTGAATGCAGAGACAAAGGACACAGGGCATGAGACTGCCCCAGAGAGTGACAGGTTAGGACGGAAACCTCAGCAAACTAGATAGTGATACAGGAATTTGAGGATGTAGAAATCAGCTCCACTGATGCAAAGACTGAGATTGAATGCTACCAAACCCTGCCAGCCCCTAGTCCACACCCCCACCATGCTCTGAAAGGAATCATCTGGATTAATGGCATTCAGGTCAGGGTATCATTTGACAGAAGGACAGTGGGCAGGAGATTATTAGCAACACCTTTGTCACAACCTAGGGTATATCAACTGGTGTGATGAGAAGACCTATCACCATGGACATAGTCATAAAGTGATCATGATCAAGCAGTCATAAGACTTGGGAAGCAACCATAGATCTTGGTTTGGCCAAGTCAGCAGACCAAAGGAGGATCGTTGGCACTATGCCAAGATATAACACACTAATCCGGATGGCTATCTGGACCCAGCACAGGGCCAGGGTACGATGCAGGGAGGCAGCAATTGAACTCTCTGGGAAAAATCTCTCAGTACTGTGCAAACCAACAAGTGCACAGTTTACTGTGGTAATTTCCATAACTGAATAGAAGAAAATCCTAACCAAGTTTGCAGATATGTTGTCTGCCAATATTCTGGAGACTTTGCTACCTGTTAGAAAAAGAAACTAACATATTGACCTACACTATACAACGGATTGACGAAACTAACTAACATACAATATGCCTGAGGTATACAAAAGAAAACTATTGCAACTGGATAAACAAGAAGTTAAGGGCTAGAGTTATCTAGTGGACTGAGTCTTTAAGGGTAGCGTTCAAGTTTCTCCATTAGAGATCGGATCTGAGTATGCGACCACTGGTCGATTCGAAACTAAGAAAGAATAGCACTGTTGTAGATAGCTCAACCATTGCAAATTAGATGCAAAACCTGCATCCTGTAAGAAGGGCAAGATTTGGAAGCAAGACAGATTGTAGTGATAGCTGCTTTCACAGGGGAGTTGAACCAGTGGGCAATATGTTCAATAACTCTAAAAGCCATTTTGGCGGATTTGCAAGCAAGCAAGGTCATGCTACCAGGTGACTTGAATGCACCCTCTTTCTTTATGTGTGTCATGGAAGACCTACTCTGTGACATTCTAGACCACTTTGTTTAGCTATATATTAATGATATCCTTCTTTATTCTAACACAGAAATAGAGCATACACTACATATCAGACAGGTGTGTGCGCAATTGTGGCAGGCAAAGCTTTATGCCTGCAAAAAGAAGGCAACTCTATTTGTGACATCACTGGAAGTACTGGAAACATCTCATGGACGATAAAGAGATTCACACCTCATCTGGGAAACTAGCTTCAATTAGGGAATGGGCGACACCAAGAAACCGGCAGGAACTGCAATGGTTTCTGGCTCTGGTAAACCATTTTGTACAATTGCTACCACATCATGCGACCATCATGGTACCTAGTACGGATTTGACAGCGAAAGCAGAAGTGGTCTGGACCGAGACGCATGATGAAGGATTATCCAACATCCAAGAATGTATTAAACAAGGGTAGGTGATTAGCACGATATATTATAACTCAAAGGAACCCATATGGCTGATAACGGATGCCTGAGATATTGGGGTTTTAGCTTGGGTTGGCCAGGGACTAACAGTTGAAGGAGCTCGCCCTGTAGCTCTCTATAGGTAAAAGTTTACAAATTCACAGATAAACTGTGGCACTACAGACAAGGGAGCAGAGATGGTGATCGATGGGCTCCATGCATTCAACCATATACTTATGGGTTTAAGATGTACAATCATCACAGACTAGCGGCTACTCATAAACCTGAAGAGGGACTAAATCGCTGGCCAAGGGAGGACCTAGTGGATAAGTGAACTAAGGAAATACTGTAATGACCCAGCATACATGAGCTATGGCCGGTGGAACCTGTACCCATGCAGGCAGCTAGGAGGCGAACTGGTAGGAACCATCAAGCAAGTAAGTACTTGACCGAGAAAGACCCCATAGCCCAGGCTGTGAGAAAAACTGAAATAGCTGGCAAGGTACTTCGGTACTGGGCTACATCAGGCAGTAGTATCAGTGAACCTAGGGACCTGTAAAGGGGCCGTTACTCCAGTAACCTGGGTAATGGGACAAAGGTCAGGACAGTGTACCTCCGTCGAACAAATAGACAGTGTAACAGGGTGAAGACATCTTGTCCATCGGACAATGTTACCCTACCCGCAGGCTCCCGTTCCCCTGCCATGTGGCTCAGGTTATCCTGCCTGAAGTCCTGAGTTACCCTACCATTGAATACAAAGTTCTAGGCAGAGTTTGCGATAAATGCCGGGAATGATTGTAATACAAAGCCAGGGCTAATACTGGAATCTGGGATACCGGGGGATGCTATTGCGCGACCTATACAGCTCCGAAGAAGGTATAATTTGGAGACACTATTCCTACAATGCCCCTCCAACCCCGCCTTAAGGCCTGGATATCATGGGCATGCGGTCGTCTAGTGGTGTGCAGTCAAGCAAAGAGGAATATTTCAGGACCTACTTGCACGATGGTATACATCGGTGCTATCTGGGCGACGATAAGCTATTCATAGCGTATACAATAGGGCATAGGGTAGAAGGTAGAGTGCCTACTCCAGGTTGTTCGCAGTGAAATGGACCAGAACTGGCGGAATCGATGGGAGTCAACCATGGAGGTTCAGAAGGTAGTCCGGGGTAGTACCTACTGAGCGGGAGAGTTTTACACCTACCAAGTCCCCACATGTCCAAAACACTATCGGCTCCACCAGGGATATGCAGAGACAGTAAAAGCATGATACCTACCACAGGTAGGATGGATCCAATGTAGTGGTCCTCGCTAGTGCCTATTGGATCACTACTGGACCACAGTATATTGGGAAAGACACTGGAAGCTCCAGGGCCATGAAGGGTAGATAGATATACTACTGACACTAGCTTCTGGGGTCATGTGGAGATCAATGCATATGGAAAGCCTGTCATCGACAAGCTGGCTCATAAGGTGTCGGGACTGTTAGCCACTGGGAAGAGACCAATGCAAAGAAGTTTTCATTGCAGGAGGCAAAACGGAAATACCTTCTTAGAAATCAAAACGACATAAGATAAATGCCGACTAGAGTGTGTTGACACATACATGCCCAAAGGCTATGACGGGAGAGCTGTTGGGCCACCTGTTGTGGAGAAGGGTATGGTCGAATAGTTGGAGTAAACTGACCGCAGAGTTACTAGTATAAGAGCAAACCACTTAAACATCTCTATGAGGACTCTACTACTCCCCCAATCAACCCTCTGGAGAGCTTCATTGAGTGAAGCGTGATGCTTAACTATATTAAGTTTTACCATTTACTTTACTCTTACATCCGCCTGACCCTTTGGCAATAAGAGGAAGTTGTTCAGTACAGTTGCGACCTGAGCATTGATCTTCCTAGAGGTGCCCCTATTACAAATACAATTGGAAGGCGGTGCACAGTCCCGGAAGGATGAACCATTCAGTAGATACACTCTCCCGCATCTATGAAGAGTGTAACGACTAGACGCCAGCATCCATCCTCTATCACACCCTGGAGGGTAATGATATCTCTGACCCTACCCCCTATGAAAACCCTCGTATAGCACTGGCATTAATGGCTGAGGAACCCTTCTCAATCTCCCCAGTCTACTCCTTGCATTTCACGGAAATGCGTATTTGCCCTCAGCCTATGATAGGGGAAGACCAGCCACCCTGGAGGACTAGTACTAGCTCTGGCCCTGAATGGGACGAGCCAATGTCACAGGCAGTGGCAGCACTATCAGATAAACTGATACCAACTCCAGTAACTCTCCTGTGTCCCCAGCCACAATGACACCTTGCTATCCCAGCAATAGAAACCTACAGGGCGACCCCTCTGTTGAGCTCACTAAGACCACCTGAGCTAGAGCCCCTCTATAGAGGATCACCTAACATCTACCACAATGAATTGATTATTCTAGTTGTACCTCCACCACTGGGTATGTACCGCAGCACGTTCTATGATTGCCAGAAATATGGTGAAGATACAGGAGGGAGCGCAACCTGAGTACAACGGATTGGAGATAAATGGGACATAATCGATATAACTCAGGGGATGCCTGGCGCTTTCAGACGACACACCCTATCTGGATACCAACACCAACTGATCTGCTGACTTGTTATAGGGCACACTGCATCAGGTGACCTAGCAGGAGCCTATATAGCAGATAGAATGCGATGAATGAGGACCCGTTATGGTGATCCCTGCCTCTTTATTCCCCAAGTGTCAGTGTTCAAGGGGAAAACCCTGGGCCAATATGTCACACGTGAGATACATCGCAAAGAACACTACAGTGCAGAACAAAACCTGAGATATAGGACTGAATGCCTCTACTGGCATAAGATGAGGAAGGACTGCTAGGATTAAGTGAAACGATATGACACCCGGCAGACCAACAAGGAACCAACCCATAGACTGGAAGGAATGACCCAAACGCTGGACCTAGCTTCTAAAGTATTCGAACCGATCACAATTGATTTCCACGGGCCCCTTCTACAAGTCAAATGGGTTTGACCTTGTCCTGGTTGCAGTGGATCGTTTAAGCAGTGGTGTGTGGCTTATACCTACTGACACCACAGTCACGGCAGAAGGAAAAATGGCAACTCCAAGAACAAGACATCATTAACACTCACGGTTACCCCCTATGAATAATCACTGATGCTGACCCTCGTTCCAGATCTAACTTGTGGAAGCAGAGGTACAAATCTCTGGGAATCGCACCTATCAAAACGGTAACTAGCAACCACATAAGTAATCAACTGGTTGAACAAAAGATGTACGATCGGAAGACTGGCTTGAGAAATATGGCCAACAGACCGGAGACAAACTGGACAGGCCTTGTGACCTCCATCGCAGCAGACCTGAATGTAGGCTTCTCTGTGTAATGGGGGCACCAGTACGAAGACATATCCCAAGGTTGCAACCGCACCGAACAACCGGATACTTAGCGCCAAATGTTTATACTCATGTAAGATTAAAGTAAAGGGTGAAACGTAATATCCTTAACCCTGATGCTTCACCCAATTAATATCTCGGGAGGATTGATAGTTGGAGTAGGAGAGTTCTCAAATAGACTTTCAGGCAGTCTTATCTTGTGCCAGAAACTTCCCTAGCAGTTTACTACTGCTTTTGAGCCAACTCTGCTCTGCTACGGGTAGTCTGACACACCCTCTAGGACAACGTGCAGGCATGCATGTGTCGACACACTCTGCTGGCCGTTCACTTTATATAGTTATCATCCCCGTACCTCATTTCTGTTTTAACAGCCGCAGTGAAAGTCTGTTCACATCAGTGCTTAGCCAGTGGCTCACCATCAAGACACTTGATAAACTGGGCTCTCTATGAAACCCTTTCCATGTTCATTGATCTCCTGGTGACCCAGAGAGCTACCATGAGCGGTTACTCTATTCACTATTTACAATCTGCTCACAGCAGTGTCTTACATGTGATACAGCTGTTCAGCAGTGATCCAATGGGTACTACCCATAACCACTACCTCGGATGGACCTTACTAGTAGTAGGGGTTATGCCTTTAGTCTGTCTGCACTTCCCTTCTGGAGCCAATGGCATTGGAGACACATTGGGCTTGGTAGGTATAAAACTCTCGCAGTCGTCCTGGTACTACCCGCGTCTCGCTTCGGGACCTGTACCGTTAACTCCTGTTAGCTCTGTTAGTTCTAGCCCGCTTTACTCTACGGAACTTGGAGGTGGTATTCCACCTTCCACCCTATGCCTCGTCGTGACATTCCGCGAATGGCTTACAGTTCGCCGCGCAACAGCCACTCATACGGTATTGCAAACCGGTCCTCCAACCTGCAGCTTTACGACACTGCCTGCAACCGCACAACCAATTCTGCCCCTCATCTGGGCCTCTAAGAATGGCTCGAGAGGTAAGATAGGACGAAGGTCTTACATTTACAGCTTCTTCAGGGCTGTGTAGCTGGGCCAATAGCATTGGATGGAATGACAGGTTCCAGTATTATGTCTCGCTTTCTGGGACCAACATTCTAGTCATTTCTCCCAAACTCCCGCACAGACTCCGCATTGAGAGGTAGGGTAACTGTGGACTTTAGGCAAGGTAACTGCAACCCCATGGCAAGGTAACATGATCCACTGGGTAGGGTAATGTTGCCCAGTAGACAAGATGGTTTACCCTGTTACCCTGTCTATTCTGTTACCGCAGACAGATACTGACAACCTTTCTCCAGTTACCCAGCTTAGTGGAGTAACTGCCCCTTCGGTGGTCGCTAAGTACTTGGCCATTGCTCCTGGATGTAGACCAGTACCTAAATACCTTGCCCACAGCTTCGGTTCATATCAGAGCCCGTGGCATCGGGTTTCCGTAGATCAAGTACTTACTTGCCTAGTGGTTCCTCTCAGTCCACCTTATCGGTCACCGTATGGGCTTAGGTTCCCCATGCTATAGCCCACGTATGGTGGGACGTTACACTCGGAAACCCACAGCATGTCAGTATACCAGGTAATGGATAGAAGAAATTGCTGCCTACTGCTGATAACACTCTTTATGAACCCAGCAGTCCCTACCTGTCATAACTACCTAAACCAGCACCAGAACAAACAAAGCTTACGTAGTCCAGCAGTCAAGCAAGCATGACACCGAAGCCCAACGACAGCTGTACGACGGACAAGATCTCACAAGCCTCTGGCAGTTGGAAAACTGGTTCTGGTATATGCAGCACTGTCCACTATGTTGTCTGGGAGGAGTGAGAAGCTGAAACCTAACTGGCGAGGACTATTCAAAGTACTAGAATTCAAGAAGTTTGCCGTGAACTACACAATCAAGCTGGAAGCTACCAACTATAGAAAGGATACCGGTGTCTTGCACCCTACCTCAACAAACTGTTACCACCCAAATGATGACCAAGGATCCACTGGGTACCCCCATACTCGCCCTGCGCTGCTGCTTTTCATGGAAAACACAGAGTAGGAACCCACTGAAATCATGGACCATAGAAACCTATATGATAATAACGAATACCTAGTGAAAAGGAAAGGATATCCAGAAAGTCATGACAGGTAGGAAACTGGAGAAGACCTGAAGTACAGCATGAACCTGGTGAAGGAATGTTGGGAACACAATAAGGAAGGAACGCTATTGAATATACAGCAGATTGCCATAAGAATCACCAGAGAAGCTACCAGATACTAGTGTGCAGAAATGCCCAATACCAGCCGGTTAGTAGAAGAAACAAAAAAACTAACAGCAAAGAAAGGCTTTCACGCAGTTTACTTTAATAGTGAATTGGAATCTATGGGTACAGAAGACGAAGAAATAGGGGATGCCACACACAACTACTACTAGTACCTACCACCTCTCGTTCTGAAACCATAAACATGTCAAACTATGTGGAACTCACTGTGGGGCAGTACTATCAGCCACCACGACTGTTAGTGAACTGCAGTACTGTCCCATTTTGTGCATATTTCGTTAAAATAAACTGTTCTCACTGGAAACAACGTGGCATAGGTCAAGTGGCCTGGAAGGACAATGTCGCTGTGTCGGACTGCTGTAGCATGTCCTGGTATGAAACCATTTTCTTTGTTGAACTTGTATTTTGTACTTCTTATTTATCGTCTAATTACATGTTAGTCAATGATTTCCTTATGAACAAAGATTATGGTGATAAAGATTTCTTAGAAAATTTTGACATTCAGGATTATTATGTTTCTTTTAGTTACACAATTCTTTTGTTTTGCGGAATGTAACCAGTATGAGTACTAGGTTATATTTTACATTTGGTTATACCGTATTGTTTGATACTTGTTGTGTTCCAAAGGTATGACTTGATACTTTGAATAGTTTATGTTATCGCTTGTAGTGGAGATAAGTGAGAACTTGTATTTAAACAGCCCTGTTTCCACGATGGAAACAGCAGACATCAAGCAATAGTATTCTTAATATACTTAGTAGAATGGTTACTTCTTGATCTCCTGTTAGAACACTTAGAACTCTCTATTTTTCTATATAGCTGTAGCGTCTTGACGATCAAGCAGGCCACCCCTTACTATCATGCTCATCGCGTCATTAGCATCCTTGGTGTGAACCTGTTAAAATCATACTAACAGCTAGCATGTTTCTCATCATCCTGATTGGCCGTGATGTTGTTGTCCAAATTGTTTAACAACTAGATATTGGCTACTAGTATACCTGCAGTGTTGGTCATTGTAGTTTGAGTATCTTTTGACTCCCATTTGGGGCCATGGCAAAGTGCCAGTGACTTAGACACCTTGACCTGCCTTGTATAAGATGCCAGAGACTAGCAATCTCTATGGCATTCTACTAACGTTTAGTTCTTCAGTGCCAAATCTCTTGTTCCAATTTCTGCCCTTCTGGTATTATTTCGATTACCAACTCTTTGCTCAAGTCCCATTCAGAGGACTTTCATAGGTATGTAATTAATCACTTTCGTAGCCACAGTGGGCTGTGTCCACTGGATGCAATGGTGAGATGAGTTGAACTTGGTTACTTTCTCGCTAATCTCAGTGAGCTGTTTAAATCTATGTGTTAACATAATGGGAGAACTTAATCTCCTCAAACCCTTAGGTCTACAAACCCTCACCACTACTACCCTGTGTGTTTACAATACCTTTGGGTTACTACCTATACACATAAAATAACAACAACATCACGGAAGAGCAATGACTATATAACGGGTTTACCTTGTCGGAAGATATGCCCAATCACGTGATGGATGCTATATAGGATACGTTGTTCTCTATAGTCCAACTGACAGTGCTCTCTGCAGGGTTTTCTGGGAAGTTGGGGAGTTCAGAGATGGACCTTGTTACTAGGACTGTCAAATGTCTTATGGTGAGCAATGGAGACTATTTTAGCATTACTCAATACAGCACCAGTAGCTGAAGGGCCATTGGTGGGAGGGCTATTTGTTACACACAAGATGAACTGGTATGGCGTAATGGGCATGTCACATGATCATTGACAAAAGGTCACGTGTTCGACCCCAGGATCCGCCGCAGTATTTGGAGACTGAGTTAATTTCTACCAATACAACCGTGGCACAAAACCCTCCTTTACGCCACGACCAAAGGTCGCCGACTGAGAGGTTTTTGCTGAGTTCTCAAGAGAGAACTCTCGACTATCCTGACAAGGTCGAACGAACTAAAGCAGTCGCTTGGTTGTGGAGATAGACGTATGCAAAGATCCCTCAGCTGCACCAGCGGATAGATGCCAACCGGAGTGAGGTCGGCTACTTCGATAGGAGTCCACGGCTGCCATGCGGGCAGCAAGACCGAATTTCAAGTCCATGGGTGGAGCAATGCAGAGGAAAAACTTGTTGAGAGAACGATGCCCAACAGACGATCGTCTACCCACACCCCAAAGGCAGGACAAGGTAGAGTTAGATGAGGGCCTACTGCGTGAAGAGATCAACCCTAAGCGCAACAAGGCCTAACCACCATTGGAGCGATAAGGGAGGAAGGTACTTGCTGCGGGTTGACGCAGGCGGATGAGAAATCCGACTGCATTGATAAGTCTGTCGTCGGAGCTGATCACTTCATATGCAGAGATAGAACCAGTAACCTTCTGCCATGGTAAAATGGTTTGAGTGAGTACGATTAGTACGAACACTGGGAAGAGAGTGGTATGATGCCCACTCCGTCGTTCTGGGAAATCAGAGTCAAACGTGATAAAGGTTTTCAGAGTCGAAGAAGTTCGTACAGAGTACAAATGGGAGAAATAGATAGGCTGGGAACACCCAGACGCGGAATATAAATATCGAGGTTCCTCCAGCACTTTATAGATCATCAGCAATAGAGAAAAGATCTTATCAATATATTCGTTCTACGATACAAACCCTACCTTTCTTCTGAACATTAGAAGTGAGCCTTCCTAGAAAGCACTTTGTCACGTATCGGGCCTTAATACTGACTCGCTTGTCCTCAGAGTCGGCTACTGCCTAATACTATTAAGGGAGGAAATGGTAGTATTGGTGTGCATGATATCATTTTTAGTTGTGCCTAGGCAGTCCTAATAGTCACCGCCCTCAAGGCAGAGGCTTTGAAGTTTCTTGGTACATTGTGCAATTGGTAAAACTGTTGGTCATGACATGAGGGACCTGGACCCGCCAGGGATCCTATTGAAAAGATGATGTGACAGACATACACGAGATGGGTGTATCCCTAGTTATGGTTCAAGTTCCCTAGCCTTTCATTGGACAAACTGATGGTCTGCTCTAGGTAGGTAAAGAGCCTGGCAGGCACCTTGAGTGACCCTGACATGGCATGGTATTGGTTGGATCCATGTAGACACAGGTTTGTATAACAGGCAGGATCTATGAGGGGTCAATGACAAGTGGTCTAAGACGAACTTGGTGTATAGGATTAGATACTAGTACAGGTATCGAAGCAAATAATATGAGTACTGAGGCTGCTTGGGGTCGGAAAAAGTGTTTCTAGTTTCAAGGTCCAAGTTCAGGGGTTCTGGAGATGTGAAGAAGGGTGAAAGCCTTGGTTGTGATCTAGTAGCTTAGACAGGTAAGTGCTAGGATGCGTACGACAAGGAAACTTAGCAGTAGCACATCCTTTTATCTGATAAGCAAAGGTCCTTAGCTGAGATATCCTGAGACTCCTATACTCTTCCTCTTCTGCAGTGGCAATCTTCCAGCCATTTCCGTGATGGTCAATTAGACAGACCCCAGCTAACCGATCTGTTCAACCATTAAGTAACCATCCAGAATCTATTACATACATACAACCAAGAGCTCCATGCTATTGTACTATAGCCAGGTCGCATTGACAGATACATGGTTATCACTGGTACTTGATAGTGATTGGGATTCAGCTGGTATGAGTCAACAGACTTTCGACTCCTTCTTGCCATATATTGACTGAGATTTTTCTTGAGGTCAGCATACTATATATACTATTTCTTGGTAATTGACATAGTCTATATAGGGTCAAGGGCACATAGGTCAAGGTGTATTATAGTAGACGGAACAAGGGATAGATACAGGTATACAAATCAGATCAGTTTGTGACAAGTCTCATAGGGTCAGGGACAGGATCAGGGAATTTAGGGTCACACTTCATAGGATCTGGCAATGTGAAGGAAAAAACAAAGATGTTATTCCCTAGTAGAGGTAGAGGTGGGGAAATTCCCATATTGAGTATGAAAAGTAAATCGGCCATGGGCACACAGCATTATATAACAAAGGAAAACTCGGTGGCAACCAATGTAATTATCCTTAACCCGTTTCTGACTTTGAAGCACCATCTTCTATCAGTTTCCCAGAAGTTTTATCATCCTGAAACTGGGGTAAGCAACAGGTTGGACAGTTCGGAAACTGTCCAAACCCTGCTTCTGTACATGCAATTAAAGCTCCAACACCATGCTACCCTAGTCAGGTGGCTGTGATACTAGCTCTCCTCCCCTGCCCCAAGTCCCCCACGGTGCGCGGTTACTACTACAGAAGTGGGACAAATCTACCCTGGGAGTGGGAGTAGAACTCGTTTGATACTGTGGGTCCATCTACTATTGTCACGAATTCCTATACGGTGTGTTGCTCGCTTCCTCATCCCAGTGGATATTGCAGACCGCCTTGAACCATCTTGCCATCTTCTATCTCTTTGCAATGACCTAGCATACATGCGCTATGGCAGCCAGAACCTACACCCACACAGGTAGCCTGGAGGCGAACTGGTAGGAACTGGCGGGCAAGGGGTACTGGATATATGGAGAGCCAATAGCCCAGGCTCCGAGATGAATAGGATTGGCTAGTAAGGTATTTAGGTACCTGGCTCCACCCGGGAGCGGTGTCAGCATACTGGGGGACCTCGGGAAGGGGCAGTTACTCTGCTAAGATGGGCAACTGGAGAAAGGTTAGAAGTGTCTATCTCCGGTGACGGAATAGACTGGGTAACAGGGAAAAGTTATCTTGTCCCCTGGACAAGGTTACCCTACACACAGGATCAGGTTACCCCACCCAGGGGCTCAGGTTACCCTGTCCAAAGTCCTGAGTTGCCCTGCATTTCAATACGAAGTCCTTCACGGAGTTCAGGAGAAAGGCCTGGAATACTTGTCATACGAAGCCATGCATAATGTGGGAATCAGGGGTTCCCGGAGATGGTATTGGGCAAGCTACGTAGCTCTGAAAAGGCTGTAAATTGGACACATTATTCCTATCACACCCCTCTAGCCCCACATTGAGGCCCGGACATCATGGGGAAATGGTTTTCTATTTCTGAGCTGTCTAGAAACACGGAATCTTTGGAGACCTGCTTGCAACTGGGTATACATTGCTGCAGTCTAGTCGACCGTATGCTGTTCGCTAGATATACAAGGGGGCATAGGGTGGGAGGTGGAGTACCTCCTCCAAGTTGTTCAGAGTAAAACCAACAAAAACTGAGGCTGTTAATGGGCGTTAATGGTCAGGGTCCCAAAGGTAGTCCTGGGTGGTACCAGGACAACCAGGAGAGTTTTACACCCATGAAGCCCAAATGTGTCCCCAACGCCATAGGCGCTGAAAGGGAAGTGCAGAGACCCTAAAAGCATGATTCCTGCCACAGGTAAGGTGGATCCGAGGTGGTGGTCATGGGTGGCGCTTGTGGGACCTTTCCTGAACCGGCGTATCCTGTGAAAGAGACTGGAAGACCAAGAACCGTAAACAGCGGATAGAAAAACAGCCCACCATAGCTTCCATGGTCATGTAGAGATCAATGCATATAGGAAGGGTGTCATTGATAGTCCAGTTCATCTGGTGTCCTGACCGTTACCCACTGGCAAGACACTGATGGGAAGAGCCTTTCGCTCCAGTGGGCAAAATCGAAATACGCCGCAAAAACGATAACCACATAAGGTGAACGCCGCCTAGAGTGTTTCGACACATGCATGCCCAATGGGTGTGCTAGGCGACCTATTGGACCACCCTCAGAGGAGAAGAGAGTACTCGAATAGTTGGAGTAAACCCATAGGGCAGTTTCTGGCATAAGATAAAACTACTTGAACATCTATGGTAGAACTCACCTACTCTAAGAATCAATCTTCTCAAGACCTTAATTGGCTGAAGCGCCATGCTTAGGAATATTTAGTTTTACCACTTGCTTTACTCTTACATCTGTATGAACCTTTTGCCATAAGTTTGAAGTTGTGCGGCGTAGTCGCAAGCTTGAAATCCCTCTTCCTAGTGGTGCCCCTGTTACGGTATATTGATAAGCGACCTCCACACTAAACTCCTCTCATGATCAATTGTTTTCGACCTTCAGTACTCAGCTTGCGTAAATACTGGTAACCTGTTCTAGAAGACGTAGTTCAGGGTAGAATATACGATGCCTAGTACTGAACTTTGATCCCAAATGCAATCCACGTTGGATGTAAACACTAACTTTGATGAGAACAGCGCCCTCAACCTTCGTGTGTAGGTTTTTACGGATGTTCGTCGTATTGAATGGGACACCTACTGGTTGCTATTGGCGGCCACCACTGTTCGGTTACCTGTTGAATGTGTTGATCTTAGGATTACAGACTCGCTGGCTGCGGCACTTTCGCTTTTCCAAGATCCCACCATGGTCCACAACATGAGCCCTCCACCACTGGGAGGTGTCCCCTTGTGCCATTTCTCACAAGAGTTCGTTGAACCCTATGTTATCTACGCGGTAGCCAAGTCCCTTGAGGGAGCTAAATCAGGAATTAGAAACAGGAATAACCAGCAGCAGTAGGCGTTCCGTAAACAGATTACCATGACAGGGGTGGAATGAATGAATATATCCCACGAAGGATACTTGTGAATGCTGCAGGACCAGAAGGCATTACAGGATTGTATGGCAGTGTTAGAAAGGGCCATCGCAGGGAGGTGTACTATTGATAAGGAGAACGATGTCCGGATGATAGAGGCTGTACCCCCTGTGCGACTCGTCCATACGAAGCCCAAGAATTTTGGAATGGAACGGGGCATGAGAGCTAGCGACAAACCATGGTGGGCATACCCAAGTCCTGTGGGTATACGAATGCTAGAAAGCCATGAAGGTCAAGGCTACAGCTATGCCTTGTCCTTCACAAGAGAATCAACAGGCCCTCTATGCCTCTCCTGCTCAATCACTCGCAGTTGTTCAGGAAGTCTGATGACTGCACCAACCGAGGAACATCTTATCCAGAAAAGAAGGTCAAAGCCCAAGTGGATCATGGCACCAGATACGCCTGACTCTACTGCCCATTTGACTCCTGCTGCTATCATTTCTCCTCCAATACCTGCAGTTGCGACTCCCATACCTCCAATTGCTGCCCCAAGTCCGACAACTCTGCCTGTCCCTTTGCCTGTCCCTGACTTCTACCCTACCGCACCCTTCCGACCATGGGGGGTGGGGTCACCTGCACTGTTTGAACAGGTGTGGCGCCAGCAAGAGCGAGTGCCTACACCCGCTTCTCCAGGAACTCCAATCCCCAGACACATGACACCTGCCGGCTGGGTTCCTTGGGCACTGGTGATTACCTCTACCCCTTGAAAACCAAGTGTTGCCTTCATGCTCCCCACTATCACAAGGGGCGAGTCGGATAGCTAAGAGGGGTGATGTCTATTGGGCTGTAAATCGGAAGAGACCCTTATGCGGTGGATTTATTACCACTTATATGGGTGTCAAAAGGGACCCCGGACCCCGAAGAAGCACGGAAGCAGAATGAAGGAAGGAGATGCACAACCAACATGTAGGTGCTGTGGGTCATGGAGGCACGCTAGCCCCCCAATGCAGCCCCTAAGCTCCCCAGAGTTTCAGCCATTTCTGCAGATAACTCACGTGGGTCCTAATCCAACTCCTGAGAGTGGGTGATGCCCGGTTCCACAACTGGTATCAGTACTATCAGGGGCTGACACCTTGGAGGATGGGAATCAGGATGGCCAGGAGGAATAGTGTGATAGGTACAATAGATCACAGGAAACCCTACATGGAAAAGCTAGGGGTGGTCGAGATGGAAATATGCCACCTGGCAGTGGTAGGGCGGGAGCGGGAGGAGATCCAGCAGACCCTAACCATGACACCTCTGACGGTGATGATGCCGACTGTCTCCCTGATTTGACCCCCTTGCTCGCTACTCGCAAAGGTGATTAGAGTGACTAGAAGAGGCAGTGGTGGGACAAGTGTACTAAGAAGCTATCACTGGAATTATGGAGCAGATCGACATCATGGCCATACTCCAGCCAGTGGCAGAAGAAGGCGCAAAAGCTAAGTAGCATTCCAGCATTTAAGGCAAAGGTCACCGAACTTGCTCGCCTCCTAAAGGTGGTGCAGGATAAGTTCACGTATTTTCCCAGGTGCATGCTGACCGATATGGATAAGGTAAACCTGGCGATACGACTTCCTGAAGACTCCAGCCAAGCATGGTATCTAGGGTTGCACAGCCACATCAATAGGGTGGCAGCCAAGCATACTGGAGTTCTGGTTAACAACAGCAAACCATTAAGAACGTGGTAAGGATTCTGGAAACAGCGTGAATGGAGTTTTGATGCTGACCAAGCAGAATGAGACCAATGCCTTCTCGCATGGCGAGATCTAGTGGTGAAGGCACAGCACATTGATCAGTATCTGGATAAGATAATTGACTGCATGTATAAGCTTAGCTATACAGACCTAGTGCAGGTGCCAGATAACGTAGGGTTGGGTATTACCTAAGATGTTCGGAATGTGTGGGTACTTAAGGAGCCCAACCCAAGCGCCGTGAATGGCGACCTTGATCTGCTTCACAAAGTTGGACATATACTGGAAGACAATAACCAGTTCAGTAACTATGCCATCTACCCTGTCCAGCGGTCCCTGTCAAAGAATAAGAAGGCGGATGGATCATTGACTTCTGAATGGTTCCAACAGAAGGAAAAAGGTTGGGAGAGATGGAACCAGAGGCCTGCCATACCTACTAACTTGAATGCAGGGAAACAGGCAAAGCCGGAGACTTCTGAGGATGCAATAGTACATAAGGAAATCCCATCGACTTTGATCAAACATCGGAGAACACACAACCAGTATACCAAGTGTAGACAATCAGGTCACTTCTGGAGAAAGTGTACCGTGGCATCCCAGGTCATTAGTTCATCGAAACAGGCCCGCGGGTTGAAATGGACATCCCTGGTCAGCGAGCCCTCAGGTACCGACCAGCAGCTACACTGCGTTGAAGCACCACTTCTGGCTTCTTCCTTGAAGCTACTTGAAATCTGGCAGGTATTACCTGAGATTATGGAGGCTGATACTGATGGCTCAGAATAGGTTATAACCGATTGTGCTTAAGCTATAACCTTACTAACCCGTATCCATAGACCTCTGAGGAATGGATGCAAAGAAGCCCAGAGGTGGCTTCAGGGATGGGTATGTATCCCTCTAGTTCATGACCAAGCCAGATACTGACTACACGCAGGGGGTGTGGGCAGAGAGATGTTGTAGGCCACACACAGTAGGATGGGTTATCTTTTCTTTGTTGAGTTTCTGGTTATTTCCTTCATTCTAGTGTGATGCATTTCATTCAGCATTTCCGCAGCTGGAGGGGCAAGTCAGCAGACTTTATTTCGGTTGAGCCTAGGTGAGGTCTTACTGGATAAGATGCTCAATATTGGGGAAGCAGGGATGCTTCCCTTGGAACTGGTCCAACAGTGGACCTCTACCCAGCTCAGGGAAGATTGTTATGTGTAGTACAAGTGGAATTGGTTTAGGGTGGACTCAATCAAATAAACAGTGTTATTTCCAACTTTACTGGAGGAGCGTTTGGTACTTGAAATCATACTGGCATGATAGTAAACACCGTCGGTATTGGTAAGATGAATCCCAATCACTTAACATTTGCCGACCTGTAATGGCTGCTCTGATGTAAAAGGCAAGAGACCAAAAGATTTACTGAGCTATGATGACCAAGTCCCTAAGACAAGAAAAGAGGCAGAAACGTGACAACTTATCTCACCATACCAAGTCTATCCCCCTGCAGGTGAAGTGAGAGTGGAGGATTGGAGCACGACTGGTCAGCGCAGAAGTGCTCCTTCTAGTAGATAGTGGAGCTACTGGGGCAGTACTTAGTAGCGGATAGGTTAAACAAACTCAGGCAACTTGTGTACGGTGAAAGGTACATGTGCCAATAAGTGAGGCAATTGGAAATCGCATTCATGGGTCAGATCTGCACTACACCAAATTATTGGAGATGAGAATAGGCGACCACCATAATCAGATGCGCTGTGAAGTGGCGGATATGCCCGACACCAAGATGGTTGGGTACCTACCTATGTCTTGGTTGAAGAACCATAACCGCGACATAGATTGGAAGACAGGATCACTAACCTGGTACTCAGACTTCTGCAAGGCTGACTACCTATCAGAGCAGGGTTGGTTAGTGTCCAAGACCAATGAAGAGTTACTAGCCGAAAATCCTATTAATGTGTACCCTTTGGGAATTGTGCAATTCACCGCTGCGAATGGTGCCGACATTATGATTAAGCCACTCCCAGAGTGTAAGGACTATGGGAATATATTCAGTCAATAACGGACCAGGGCGTTGATAGTGTACTCGAAGTATGACCACATGATCCAGTTGTACCTGGGGAGTGAAAATCCGTTTAGGCCTACCGACCCATTATCGGAAAGGGGGCTTAAGGTCCTCCAGTAATAGCTCAAGGACATGCTATGGGTGAGAAAGCCATGGCGATCCAGTTTGTCAGCAGCAGCCCGCATCTCCTTCGTAGCAAAGCCAGATGCTACATGAAGATTGCTAATAGATTACTAAGTGCGGAACAAAATCTCAGTCAAGAGTAAGTATCGTCTACTGTTGATGAATAAACTACGAGAGAGGTTAGGAAAAGCCGTAGTGTTCAGTATGTTGGACTTGAAGAACAGCTGCTAGCTGCTGAGGATAGCACAGGGTGAGGAATGGAAAATGGCTTTCCAGTTCAGATATGGACTGTATGAATACACGGTCATGCTACTTGAACTATGTAATGCCCCAGCCACTTTCCAGACCATGATAAATAAGGTCTTCTGGGACCTCATGGATGAAGCAGTCATGGCGTATATGGAAGACATCCTGATCTACGTCGAGACCATGGAAGAGGATGTCGCAATGGTAAGATGTGTGATGAGGAAATTGCAGAAAGCGACGCTACACATGAGCATGAAGAACTCCAGTTTCCACCAGCGAGAGGTTGAATTCCACAGATACAAGATCTGCGACATGGGGATCTCTATGTTGTTATAGAAGGTGCAAATAATCAGGGACTGGGCACCTCCGATGTGGATCCTTGACGTTCAAAGCCCTATGCGCTTTGCCAGCTTCTTTTGTCTCTTCATAGAATCTTTCAGCAAAATAGCGAAAGCTCTGACGGACTTGACAAAGAAGGATGTCTGATGGAAATGGACACCAGAGTGTGAGCCGGCCTTCAAGTGTTTGAAAGAGTCATTCACGTCCATACCTATCCTCGTACAGTTTGATCCTGAACGGCCAACCCGGCTGGAAACTGACGCCACTGACTTCTACATTAGGAGCCGTCCTCTCCCGGTTCTGTGAAGATGAGAGATAGTATCCCGCGGCCTCTCATAGCTGGAGGTTTCACCTAGCAGATATTACTTATGATGTCCATGACAAGCAAAGGACTACTATCATGGCGGCATTCAATGACTAGGATCATCTGCGACGCTGAGTCATAGACCAGTTGGTGATCTATATGGATCATAAGAATTTGGAGTACTTCAATAGTACCAAGGTCCTTAACCATAGGCAGCACCACAGGGCTGAGGTCCTACAGCTTTTTACCTTCAAGGTGGTTTAGCAAGAAGGACAGTTGAAGGAGAAGGCAGATATGGTGTTGAGGCGTAGGGACTACCGCCCTGAAATGGGCATGATTTTTGGACACACAGTCGTTTTTTCCTTCATGACAATGGGGTGGGAGCCAAGAACAGGTCATCTTGCGACCACAGGTGTTGCAAGTATACCCAGGATTTGAGCTCCAGTCTGCATTTTTGGATCAACTGCGGGTGGAGATAAAACAGGACCCAGAATACTTCAGGATCCGGAAGGCAATGACTACCGGTAACAAAGAAGTCGACCAACATTTCATGATGGAAAAGGGCTTACTTGTACACAAGAACTGGTAGTATGTTCCCAACAGTCAGAATCTGATGCCGACAATTATGGAGGCTGAACATGACTCTTGAATCGTGGGACACTGCAGGTCTTGCAAGACCATTGGTAGGGTTAGGGCTAACTTCAATTGGTTTAAGTTAGACAAGGTTATCACAGACTATGTGTCAACATCTAATGCATGCCAAAGAAATAAGTCTATCAGGCACAAGAGGTTTGGTCTGCTGGAACGAATTGATGTTCCTATGCGGCCTTAAGACACCAATGTCAATGGACTTCATCGTAGCGCTGCAAGAGTCAGAAGGGTATACTAAGGTCTGGGTCATGGTGGACAGATTTTCGAAAATGGCATACTTTATACCCCAGACCACTGATGTACTGGTCAAGGAGCTTGCCTTGATGTTCCTGAAGGAGGTTTGGTGCCTTCATGGACTCCCAGAGTCTATCATCTCCAACCAAGATAGCAGATTCGCAACCAAGTTCTGGATAAGTCTAATGCACTTGTCATAAATGAAACTAAATCTTTCGACTGCATTCCACTCCGAGACTGATGGGCCAGCCGGGAGGGTTAATCAGACACTGGAGCACTCCTTGCGCGGCTTCTGCTCCTACCAAGATGAGGATGGTGTTTCCCCAGTACCCCTTGCGGAGTATGCATACAATACCTGGACATCATAATCCACGAGGTTGTCACCTTTTGTGATCAATTGCGGGTTTAACCTATGGACAAAGTGGTCAGGGATAGTGTCAGATAATCAAGGCATACATCCTACCAGTGAGCTGTTAGTTAAGGAATGGGAAGAAACGGGTCACGGGATTCCAGAAACAATTCAACCAGTACAGGAAAGGCAAAGGAAATAGCATGGTCAGAAAAGACTACCATCACCATACTATGTCACCTTGATGAATGTGGCCACTGGGCAGGCAAAGAAAGCGAACTGTATGATATTAAACTGAATAAACATCTGCACAAAGCATCCAAAGGAGAAGCTGGACCACAGGGTGTTTGGCCCTTTTGTGATCAAGCGTCAGATGGGTAAGCGAGTACAGGAACATCAAATGCCTGCTAGGAGGAGCATCCATGTAACATGTTCGGGCCAGGCGCTAGTCACATAGCGGGACGATAGGAGCAGATAGCTTCTTGATCAACAAGAAGCGAGCTCTGCTTGCTAAAGGAGGCTGCGAACGGGGTGTAACAGGAGATCAAAGAAGTAACCGTTCAACCAAGTATATTGAGAATACTGTATGTCAAAGTCTGCGGTTTCCATCGCGGGTATCAGCAGTCTTTAAATACAGCCTATCGCTTTTCTCCAGTATGAGCGATATTGCAAAACAATGTGTGTATCAACCGATAGCACACGAAACAATGCAAGTATCAAACGATACCGTGAAACCAACCATAAAAGAATATGTGTATCAAACGATAGCACAGGAAACAATACACGTATCAAACGATGCTGTGACACCAAACATAAAACAATATGTGGATCAAACAATAGAATGCGAAACAATACACGTATCAAACGATACTGTGAAACCAAACATAAAGCAACCTAGTACCCGTACCAGTTACAATCCACCTGGTTGTCAATGTCACATTGCACGAACAATATTACGAGGATCCGGGATCAGGTACGGTAAAGGAAGTCTCAACCTTGGAACTTGTAGACAATAAGCCAAGTTATGTTATTGAAGCGGTTGTGGACAGTCGATGGTATGGTGGAGCAAAGTGCAAGTTCCCATCACCCTTTGTTCAGTACCGGGCTTTATGGGAAGTCTACAGGGCTGAGGCGAACTCATGGGAGCCCTATAAGATTCTAGAAGGGACAGGCTTACTGGCTATTCTGGATTTTCACCAAAGATGTCCATCCAAGTGGAGAGACCATTGGGTCATGGGGGAATCTAGTGGTGGAAATAAGTGATAATGCTAACAGTCCGGAATGGACCGTACAGAAGATGGGAGTGGTGTAACGACCTGGCATACATGCGCTATGACAGCCAGAACCTACATCTATACATCTAGCCAGGGGGCGCACTGGTAGGAACTAGCAGGCAAATAAGGACTTGATCTGCAGAGACGAGATGGCCTGGGCTCCTAGATGAACACAATTGGCTCTTAAGATATTTAGATACCTGGCTACACCCTGGAGGGGTGTCTCCATACTTGGGGACCTTCGGTAGTGGCAGTTACTGCGCTAAGGAGGGTAACTGGAGAAAGATCTGAAGTGTCTATCTCCAGCGAGGGGATAGACCGGGCGACAGGGAAAAGTTATCTTGTTCCCAGGAGAAGGTTACCGTACGCTAAGTTTCAGGTTACCCTGACCAAAGGCTGGAGTTACCCTACCTTGCAATATGAAGTCTCTAAGAGAGGTTGGGGAAAAGGACTGGAATCTTTGTCATGTAAAGCCATGCATCATACGGGAATCTGTGTTCCGGGAGATGCTATTGGGCAGGCCATGCACCTCCGAAGCAGCTGTAAAGTGGAGACATTCTTTCTACCATACCCCTCCAGCACCCCCTGGAGGCCCGGACATCTTGGGCAAACGGTTGGGTTGTTGTGCACAGTCTAAAAAAGGTCGATCATTAGAGACCCGCTTGCAATACCGTATACGTTAATGCTGTCCTCTAGACCGTAACCTGTTCGCAGGATGTATAGCCGGGTATAGGGTAACGGGTGGAGTACCTCATTCAGGTTGTTCGCAGTAAAGGAGACCAAAACTGATGGAGTTAACAGGAGTTAGCTGTGGGGGTCCTGAACGTTGTCCCACATAGTACTATAGCAACTGGGACAACTTTACACCTATCAAGCCCAAACGTGTCCCCAATACCATAGGCTCTGAAAGAGAAGTGCACAGATACTGAAAGCATGATTCCGACCAGAGGTGAGGTGGATCCGAGATAGTGGTCATGGGTAGTGCACCTTGGACCCCTTCCCGACCGCCATATCCTGTGGATGATACCGGAAGACCAAGAACAGTAAATGGCAGATAGATAAACAGCTCACTGTAGCTTCCAGGGTCATTTAGAGATCAACGCATATGGGAAGGGTGCTATCGATAGTCCAGTTCGTCCAGTGTCTTGACTGCTAGCTACTGGCAAGACACCAATGTGCAGAAGTTTCAACTCCAGTGGGTAGACTGGAAATGCGCCGCAGAAAGGATAAGCGCATAAGGTCAATGCTGACTAGAGTGTGTCAACATATGCATACCTAAAGGGTGTGCTAAGAGACATGTCGGACCACCTTCAGTGGAGAAGGGTGTACTCAAATAGTTAGAGTAACCTGCTGGTGGAGTTTCTGGCATAAGATAAAACTACTTGAACATCTATGCAAGCACTCACCTACTGCAACAATCAATCCTCTTGAGATCTCAATTGAGTGAAGCATCAGGCTTAATGATATTAAGTTTTACCGTTTACTTTACTCTTACATCTGTGTGAACCTTTGGCAGTACATTTGAAGTTGTTCAGTGTGGTTGCAACCTTGAGATCCATCTTCCTAGGGGTGCCACCATTACACTCTTTCACTTATCATTGTACCTTAATATTAACTTCCATTACACATAGGAGTAGCGCTACCTGTTGCTAGAGAGCATTGTAGTCAGCAAAATCCTGTATTGAAATATAGTATATATTATGTATTTCCATAGAAGTGTGCAGCTGGTAGCTGTCCATGATTGCAATGCTCTGATTAATCATCCTGGGCACCAACTGGGTGGGAATGGAGTTGCATACATATGTCGTTTATATGTTCTAGTTATTCTCCAAGGTTGTATTCTTCTGGTCAATGGGCATGTAGTTTACAGGTAATATATACCAACCTCACAACTGTGGTTGGCCAAGAATATGGAGAGCTTAGTAGTCATGGAGGTATGGCTATTACAACTGAAATTCTGCATGCACAGCCACAGTATCCAGTCATCCTGTGGGAAACTGGTGTAGGCCAGGAGAAATTGTGCCATACTGGTGTTTAGTCGTTTCTTATAGCCATCCGTCTAGAGGTAGATTCTGGTTAAGAGCTGGCAGGATAACTGCATGGGATTAGAAACTATACTGCAGAACTTGCAGGCAGCCTGGGTGCCATAGGCCCAGGTGAACATGGCTTGGAGACTGAGGCATTTCCATATATGATAGAAGTTCAACCTGCCAACATCATGGTATTGATATTGGTGTAGTGGTGAATCAAGTTGCCTGCCTCGCTCAGTCAGTCCACCACGCCCTGAATGGCATCGTGGCCATGATTCCAGAGGTGATCCTTAACAAAATCAATAGACACATGATCCTTGGGCTTGTCCAGAATGCCAACACAGTACAGTATACTGAAGTAGTATATTCGGATGTGTGGCTCTACAGGCAAATTTGGTAGAACGTTACGACGCAGCTGAAGTCCTGACACATACACTTCTAGGAGAACAAGTAGGACACTAACTCATGGGTTTTGGCCCTTCCCTGATACTCCGTAACTGGTTCCTCATAATCTCACCAGTCAGTTGCAACATGGATGTGCAAGGGAGGGGCACTATAGCAAGTCACAGAAAAGCCCGGTGTTCTTGTCCCACCAGTACTCTGTGATGAACATGATGTCAAAATAGCAACCTCCTTGGTCCCAGGCCTTCATAGTTTCTTTTGGACTCTGGTTAGTATTATTGGCTTCACCTAGGGTTCTTATATGAGAGATGCTACCATTGGAAGCACAATGTTTTCCAATCCACTAATATTCCCTGGTTTCTACCCCACTTATGAATGAGGTCACTTTCATTGTTCCTTTTCTATATCTGTTAGGCCCTATATCTATAGCAATGAGTTGCCCTCTGCCTTCAGCTTCCTGAGCTGGTAGTGAAGATTGTAGTCAAGTTGTGTTACCAATTCTCTCCACAAGGTTTGCCTGGAGTTCCAGAGACATTTGGTAAGGAAATGTTTCAAATTACAGTAGTCTGACAGAATGGTAACTTTGGGGCCGATAATAAAAACCTCTATTCCTCGAAAGTAGGAACTACTGCCATTGGCCCCTTGCCATATATGACATTATTGCATTCTACCAGGGTATCTGTTGGTGAGCAGAAAGTTACAGGGTGCAATACTCTTGCATCATGGCATTCCAATATGGCACATGTTAACAGAAAGCCAGATGTCTCCATTTTAATTGTTACTTCTATGAGGAAGGCGAAAAAGGCCAGGAGATGGGTAGTTGTAAAGTTCGCCAGGAGTGTGTGAAAGGGCTGGGGGCATTGCGGAGTTCAGATCGAAGTCTGATCCTTCTTAGTGAACATGTTAAGTGGTTGGTGGAGGCAGGAATAGGCCTGGATAAAATATTGGTGGAAGTTGCATATTGCTATGAGGCCAGTGACATGATGTACATATTCAGGTACAGGTCAGACAATGATGATTTACACTATTGCATGATCAATACCGAGCCCTAATGCAGTGATAATGAACCACAAGTATTCCACTTACTCCATGTGGAATTCATGCCTCCATGGGGTGTCTTCTAGTCTAGTGTTGGCCAAGTCTTTCAGTTCTTAACCAATGAATTCTATGTACTCTTTTGCCATCCTGCTATAGACAAGTATATCATCCATGTATGCAGTACCAAATAGTGGAGACAGGGGCATAGCACTTGAGTGATGTATGCTTAAAAGGTGGCAGGTCTATTGGTGCAACTAAACTATATTACCTCAGATTCATACAGGCTATATCAAGTCTTGAAAGCCATTTTATATTCTTTCCCGTTTCTCCTATGTATCAGATTGTACATTCCGTGGATATGTAACTTGGTCAATATTTTGGCTTTAAAGATTTCCAGGAAGGTTTGCATCTGAAGGAGTAATGGGCTATTGCCCTTAGTAGTACCTTAGTGGAGCACTCGATAGTCCATACACAACCTTAGTAATCTATCTTCCTTATTTATAAACAGGATAGAGCAGGCCACCAAAGTGGTGAAGGGCTAGATAAAGTCTTTTTCTAGGTTTTCATCATACTAGCATCTACGTGCCTCCAGTTCCAGGGGTGACAGATTGTACAAAGGCCTGACTGGTTGCTTGATGCTAGGTTGCAGAGGGATAGCATGGTGGCTGCATTGGTGTAGGGGTAACTGGTTCTGTCTTTTGTCCAAAAACAGGCGCATTATGTTATGATATTGTGATTGAACAAGTACTTTAACTGCCCATTCATCCAATACTTCATCACGAAGTACCTACCAAATAGCTTATGCAGAGAGAAAATATGGGATAGCCTTCTTCACTACGTAAATACCAGTTATGTTACAGGTCCTGTTTTCCCCACAGATGTCGGATTCAAAAATGATATTGTGTGTAGTAAACCTGAAATTTACCTTGTTCTGCTTTAACTATTGAACACCAACGGTCAGGGGGCATGCAGCCAATTTAGTGATAAATGCCAGTCGTGCCATTAGGTAGTCCTTGATCATTGGTTCTGTCCGAGTCAGATTCATAATTGTAGGGTGGATAATAGCTGTCTGTCAAATACAGCTACTTGCTGGAGTTCTGTCAACCCAACTAGACACAGGTCATAGTAGTCTGGAGAGGCTTCAACCATGAACACACCCCCTGTTGCAGCAGAGTCAATAAATACACAGGAACAGATTCTGTTTTGGTTGTCTATGATATCACATGTCATTCCTAAATGATTATCTTCAATTTCACTTGCCTTTTGATATGGAGAGAAACTGGATGTATAAACCAGAATAACACTTAAGATATTGATATATCAGTACTGTACTCAATACATGAGAGAACTAGGGTTTGGACAACGCAGACTCAGGACGGGTACCCTCTGGGATGACGGAGTGGTGAGAATAGTAGATACTAGCACCATGTATCGATGTTGTCCCTTATTTCTACTCTCTTATCCTATCTGTCTGTGCCCTCTGCAATAGTGTCATAGATCTGCTACTATTGTGTCATCCCACCGGGTATTAGTTCAGGTGCACTGTCCTGTGGAGAGGTCCATTGGGCCAGAGTTAGTGCCGGTAGAAGTCTAGTTGTGGGTAAGGGGTATTTAGTGGTGTTTGAGTAGCCACAGGAATGCGCCAGTACAAAAAGAAACAATATTTCTTGTTGGCCCCAAGTGCCTGGATGCCATTCTCCAATTTCTTGAACAAGTTGACAGCAGTGAGTGTGGCCTCCAGAGGGTCTGCAATAGTGGTCCATGTATTATTCAATTTACATCTGAGAATATAATAAGGTTAACTATGCTTAGCCGAACAATGCCAGGTATTGACCACTCAGTACTAGAAGTCCATGAGGTGTTTCAAAACTATTCGCTTCTTCTCCACCAGGTCCCTTATTCCCTTTTCTACCAATGTGACCAGCTTTTGATCCCCCCTTGTTAATCCGAGGTGGACAGACAGGACCTCAGTATTTACAGGTTGATGCCACAGTACTGTCCTCACATTGTCCTTGCAGGAAGTCAGACCAAGTCAGGAGACCGATGGCATGCAGCAAACGATGTTGTTCACACGCGAATAGATAGTGGTTATTGTAACGCTTTATATGAAGTAGCTTACCACAAGGATGATAGTTCCCCTGATGCTACTGCAGCTGTCAGGGCGTGTGATAGTAGCCTCGTCACTACTCGCGGGTCCTGCAGCTGGACCTGCAGGAATACTAGCCAAAGTCTTACTGAGCTAGGTGATAGTCCTATTGGTTTGTGGGATATCTTGTTCCCTTGTGGCTAAACTTGTCTCAAGGCCTGTTCCTTTAAGGTAGAGAGTCTGGAGTTCTGAGTCAAGGTCTGTAGTTGTGGTTATAACCATTGGTCTGTATGAGGCTTGGGCGGTGTGAGAAGGTTTGTAGTCCATACGTGAATATTCCAGATGTGATTGAGATAGGTGTATCTCTGTTCTTGGCTCAGGTTGCACAGTTGTTCATGGGACATTGCAGCAGTTTAGTATAGGTGTGAAAAAGCGATGAGAGGGTACTTCATATAATCATGATATGGGGTGGGACGGGTTGGATCCCTGTAGACCAAATTTGGTATAATGGGCATGATCAGTATGAGATCCAGAGCTGACAGTGCAAGCTACAGTATGGTAGGCTGGATAAGGAACATGTACAGGTGTAGAAAGAAGGCATATTTGTATCAAAGCTTATGTGGGTCAGAGATAGGGTCTTGCAATTTAGGATCCAGTTTCACTGGTTCTGGTGTAACGGGGGCAACCCTAGGAAGATGGATCCCAAGGTTGCGACTGCACCGAACAACTTCAAACTTATCGCCAAAAATTCACACAAATGTAAGAGTAAAGAAAACGGTAAAACTTAATATCGTTAAGTCAGACACTTCACTCAATTAAGGTTCTCGAGAGGATAGATTGTTGGAGTAGGAGAGTTCTCGCATAGACTTTCAGGTAGTCTTATCTTATGCCGGAAACTCCCCCATCAGTTTACTCCAACCATTCGAGCACACCCTTCTCCGCTAAAGGTGGTCCGACACGTCTCCTGACACACCCTTCAGGTATGCATGTGTCGACACACTCTAGTCAGCATTCACCTTGTGCAGTTATCCTTTCCACAGTGCATTTCCAATTCGCCCTCCGGAGTGAAAACCTCTGCGCATCGGTGTCTTGTCAGTGGCTAACCGTCAAGGCACCTCATGACCTAGACTACCTATGACACGCTTCCCATATGCATTGATATCTACTTGACTCCGGAAGCTATCGTGAGCGGTTTATATATTTACCAATTGTGGGTCACGGGCTTCCGGTGTCTTCAGCAGAGCACAGTAGTCCGGGAGAGACCGAAGGGGTGCTACCCATGACCACCACCTCGGATCTGCCTTAACTGTGCTAGCAATCATGCTTTTTATATCTCTGTACTGGACTTTCAGAGCCTATAGCGTTGGAGACACTTTTGGGCTTGGTAGGGGTAAAACTCTCCCCATCGCCACGGCACCATCCGGGACTACCTTCGGGACCCCCACGGTAAACACCCGTTAACCCCGTCAGCTTTAGTCCGTTTTACTCCGAACAACTTGGAGGAGGTACTCCACCTTGCACCCTATGCCCCTTTCTATATTCTTCGAACAGCTTACGGTCGACCAGACGGCAGCGACGTATACGCTGTTGCAGGCATATCTGCAAAGTCTCCTCTTGGCTAGACTACACACAACTACCCAACCATTCGCCCATGACGTCCGGGCCTCAAGGCGGGGCCGGAGGGGTATGATAGGAATAGGGTCTCCAATTTACAGCTTCCTCGACACTACGTAGCTTGCCCAATAGCATCCCCCGGAAAGCCAGATTCCAGTATCATGCATAGCTTCACGTGACAAACATTGCGGTCATTTTTCTCGACCTCCTCGAGGGACTTCGTATTGAAAGGTACGGTAACTAAGGCCCTTGGGCAGGGTAACCTGATCCTGAGGGTAGAGTAACCTGTCCGGGGGACAAGATAACCTTTCCCTGTTATCCTGTCTGTCCCATTTCCGGAGATAGAGACTTCTGACCTTTCTCCAGTTACCCGACCTAGCTGAGTAACTGCCCCTTCAGACATCCCCAAGTACGCTGACACCGCCCCCGGGTGTATCCAGGTACCTAAGTCTCTGACCAGCCAATTCCGTTCATTCTCAGAGCCCCGGCCATGGGGTGTCCTAGGTCACGTACTCACTTGCCTGGCTGTTCCTACCAGTTCGTCTCCTGGCTCCCTGTATGGGTATAGGTTCTGTCTGCCATTGCTCATGTATACTGGGTCGTTACATCACTCCCCTCTTCTCTATGGTCCGTCCTGGACCGTTAGCGTCGCCTCTTATTTCCAGGAGTCAATTCCTCTAAGACCCTCTGGGCCTTGGGCTTGGACGGATATCTTTCGTGGAAATCCTGAATGGCCTCTAAGCCTGTCCCTTCCAGCATCTCATAGGGCTCCCATGAGTTCTAATCAGCCCTGCAGCCTTCCCATGAAACCAGGTACTGGATCAAGCGCGACATAAACTTCGCCTTCACTTCTGCGTGCCATCGGTTATCCACAACGGCTTCCATAACATAACTGGGCTCGTTGCCTACAAGTTGCGGGGTAGGGGCTTCCTTTACCATACCTGCTTCCGGATCCTCACGATAGGGTTCGAGCAACGTGACCTTGAAAACCAGCTGGATGCTCTATCTGGTGGGCAGTTGGAGTTCGTAGGCCCGGTTACCCATCCGACGTTTGACCATTGAAGGCCCAAACATCCCGTGGTCCAGCCTCTCCCTTGGACGCTTTGTGCGGATGTTTTTTCCATTCAACATGACGCGGTCCGCTTTCTTTGCCTGCCCAGCAGGCACAACCTCCAGGGTAACGTAGTCCGGTGATGGCAACCTTTTCTGGTCATGCCATTTCCGTTTCCTTGCCTGTGCCCGTTGGATCGTTTCTCGCATCTCTGCCTAGGTTCCTTCCCATTCCTTAACCAAGAGCTCACTACTAGGGTGTATTCCTTGGTTATCAGACACGATACCGGACCAGTTTGTCCTTGGGTTAAACCCATAGTTGACATCAAGAGGTGACAACCTGGTGGATTCCGATGTCAAGGTGTTGTATGCAAACTCTGCAAGCGGTAACAGCGAAACCTAATCATCTTGTTGATGGGCACAGTACCTACGCAAGTACTACTCCGGTGTCTGATTAACCCTCTCGCTCTGCCCATCAGTCTCAGGGTGGAATGCAGTCGAAATGTTTGGTCTCACTTGCAACAAGTGCATTAGACTCATCCAGAACTTGTATGTGAAGTGGCTATGTCGGTCGGAGATGATTGACTCAGGGAGTCGATGAAGGCGGCAAACTTCCTTCAGGGATATCAAGGCAAGCTCCTTGATAGGTACCTCCACGGTCAGCGGTATGAAATCGGCCATTTTCGAGAATCTGTCCATTATGACCCAGACCTTTGTATACGCTTCGGACTCTGGCAGCGCTTCAATGAAATCCATTGAAATCGCGGTCCACGGCCGCATAGGAACATCAATAGGTTCCAGCAGGCGGAACCCCCGGTGCCTGATGGATTTACTTCTTTGGCATACATCACATGTCTGCACATAGTCGGTGATGTGCTCATCCATCTTAGGCCAATAGAAGTTAGCCCTAACCCTGCCAATGGTCTTGTAAGTCCCGTAGTGTTCCGCAATTTGGGAGTCATGTTCTGCCTTCGTGATTGTCTGCTTCAGATTCTGACCCTTGGGAACATACCACCTGTTCTTGTACAGGAGTAACCCCCTTTCCATTGTGAAATGTCGGTCGACCTGTTTGTTACCGGCACCTGTTACCTTCAGGATTCTGAAGTACTCCTGGTCTTCGGTTATCGCTACCTGCAGTTGATCCAAAAAGAAAGACTAGGGCCAAAATCCATGGCACGCCTTCAACACTAGTGGTCGCAAGATGTCCCTTTCCTGGCTCCCAAGCCACTGTCTGTGGCAAAAAAGCGATGGTCGCGGAAAATCACTCCCTCCTTCAGGGCGGCAGTCCCTATACCGCGAGGAAGCATCAGCCTTCTCATTCAACCATCCTTCTCGGTAAACCACCTTGAAGTTAAATGGTTGCAGGAACTCAACTCAGCGGTGCTGCCTTCGGTTAAGGACCTTGGTCCTATTGAAGTACTCCAAATTCTTATGATCCGCATAGCTTACTAACTGGTCCGTTACCGCGCGTAGCAAAGGATCCCATTCTTTGAACGCGGCCACGATGGCCGTCATTTGCTTGTCCTGGACCTCATAATTAATCTCTGCAGTGTGAAACTTCCTACGATGGTAGGCCACTGGATGCCATCTCCCATCATCACAGAATTGGGAGAGAACAGCTCCTAATGCAAAATCACTAGCGTCGGTTTCCAGCCAGGTTGGCCGTTCAGTGTCAAAATGTGCTAGGATAGCTTTGGACATGAACGCTTCCTTCAAATGGTTGAAGTCCTGCTCACACGCAGGTGTCTATTCCCATCGGACATCCTTCTTTGTCAAGTCCGTCCCAGGTTTCCCTATCTTGCTGAACCCTTCTATGTAGCGATGATAGAAGTTCCCAAAGCCCATAAAGCTTTGAGTATCGACAACGCATGTCGGAGGTGCCCAATCCCTTATTGTCTGCACCTTCATCGACAAGATAGAGATCCCCATATCAGAGATCTTGTATCTGCGGAATTCAACCTCCCGTTGGTGGAAACTGGACTTCTTCATGCTTACACATAGTCTAGCTTTCTGCAATTTCTCCATCACATGCCTCACCATTGCCACGTGCTCTTCCATAGTTTTTCGGAGTAGATCAGGATTTCATCCATGTACGCGATGACTTCTTCGTCCATGAGATCCCGAAAGACCTCATTTATCATGCTTGGGACAGTTGCCAGCGCATTACACAACCCAAATGGCATGACCGTGTATTTATACAGTCCATATCTGCACCAGAAGGCTGTCTTCCATTCCTCACCTTCTGCCATCCTCAGAAGGTAGTAGCCGTTCTTTAAGTCCAACTAGTGGAACACAATGGCTTTTTCTAACCTATGTCGCAGTTCGTGCATCAAAGGCAGACGATACTTGCTCTTCAGCATTATTTCGTTCAGCCCTCGCTAATCTATTACCAGTCTTAATGTACCATCTGGTTTTGGCATGAAGAGGATAGGGGCTGCTGCTGAGGAACTGGATCGCGGTAGCTTTCCTGTTCGCAGCATGTCATTGCGATATTCACGGAGCGCCTTAAGCTCCTTTTCCAATAATCGATAGATAGGCCCACGTGGAGATTGAGTTCCGGGTTGCACCCCGATGGTATGGTTATACTTCGAGTGCTCCGGTAACGCCTCAATCCGTTCTTGACTTAAGATATCCCCGTAGTCCTTATACTCTGGGAGTAACGTAACCGTAATGTCGGCACCTTCCTCATCGTAGAATTGCACAATTCCCAATAGGCACACATTATTAGGGTCTTTGGCTAGTAACTCTTCATCGGTCATGAACATTAACTGCCCCTCGTCTCCCAGGCAGTTAGCCTTGCAGAAATCTGAGTGCCAGGTTAGTGATCCAGTCTTCCAATCTATCTCAGCGTTAGGGTCTTTCAACCAAGACATAGGTAGCTACCCATCAACCTTGGTGTCGGGCATATCTGCAACTTCAAAGCACATCCCCTTGTGGTGGTCACCTATCCTCTTCTCTAATAACTTGGTATAGTGTAGACCTGACCCAGGAATGTGATTACCGCTAGCGTCGCTTATCGGCAGGTGTACCTTGCATCGTACACATGGTGCCGGAGTCTGCTTAACCCATCAGCTACTAAGCAACAGCCCAGTAGCTCCGCTGTCGAGCAGCGTGAGCGCTTCCGCGGTAACCTGTCTAGATCCTATCTTCTAGTCTAACTTAACCCGCAGGTGGATAGACTTAGAATACCAAGGCAAGTTGTCACGCTTCTGCCTCTTTGCTTGTCTTGGTGACTTAGTCATCTTAGCTTCGTAATTCCCTTTAGTCTCTTGCCTTTCGACACAAGAGCGGCCACAACCGGTTGGTAAACCTTAAGGGATTGGGATTCATCTATTTATCAATAACCAGGGTGTTTACTAACACGCCAGCATGATTTCGGGTACTCAACCCTCCTCAGGTAAACTTGGAAATAGCAGCATTTGTTTTATCAAGTCCAGCCTGAACCAATTCCGCTTATACTAAACATAACAATTTTTTCCCTAGATGGGTAGAAGTCCACTGTCGGACCGGTTCCAAGCGGAGCAGCCTTGCTTCCTCAATGTGGAGCGTCGCCGGGAGTAGGACCTCACCCAGCCTCAACCGAAATAATGTCCTATGACTTGCCCATCCAGCTAAGGAAATCCTAAAAGAAGTACGTATAACTAGAACAAAGCAAATAACCAGAAACCCAACCCAGGAGAGATAGTCTGGCCCACCACGCATGGCCCGTAACATCTACCTGCCCACACCTTCTGGGTGTAGTCAGTATCAGGGTCGTTTTTGCAGTAGAAGGGTACTCACCCATCTCCGCAGCCGCCTCTATGGCTCATGTCCATCTATCCCTCAGAGGTCTATGGCTATGGGTCAATGAGGTTACAGCTTAAACAGAATGGGTTCTTACCTATTCCAATCGGTCAGTATCAACCTCCATGGTCTGGGGTGATGCCTAGCGGACTTCAAGTATCTTTGACGAGGAAGCCGGAGGTGGCGCATCAATGCACTTCAGCCCCTTGTGTGTTCCTGTGGGCTCGCTTACTGGGGCTGACCGTTTCAACCCGCGAGCCTGTTTGGATGAACTAACGACTGGGGACATGGCGGTACACTTTCTCCAGAAGTGACCACTTTGTCTACACTTGGTGCAGTGATAGTGCTTTGTCCGACATTCAGTCAAAGTCGACAGGATTTCCTTATGCGCTATTGCATACTCAGAAGTCACTGGCTTTGCCTGTTTCCCCGCATTTAAATTGGCAGGTTTGGCAGGCCTCTGGTTCTATCTGCCCAAACCCTTTTTCCTTCTTCTTAAACCTCCCGGAGGTCGATAACCTATCGTACTTTCCTTCCATTGGCCGAGACCGTGGGACAGGATGGATAACCCTGTTACTGAACAGGGTGTTGTCTTCCAGCATGTGTCCAACTTTCCGCGGAAGATCAAGGTAGTCGCTTAGGTCGGTTGGAAGGGGCTCCTTGAGTGCCCACACGTTCCGAACTTCTTGGGTAATACCCGACTATACATTTTCTCGTACCTGTACTGGATCTGTATAGCTAAGCCTATACATGTAGTCAATTATCTTGTCCAGGTACTCATCAATGCGGTGTGGCTTCATCACCAGGTCTCGCCACTGGAGAAGGGATCGGTCTCATTCCGCTAGGTCACCGCCGAAACTTCGTTCCAGTCATTCCCAGAATCCTTTCCACGTTCTCAACGAGTTACTGTGGTTGACAGGAACGCCAGTATGCTTGGCTGCCTCCTTGTTGATGTATGAGTGCAGCCCGAGATACCATGTTTGGGTGGTATCTTCTAAGAGGAAGATCACCAGGTTTACCTTGTCCATATCGGTCAACCTGCACTGCGCAAAGTATTCACACTTGGCCTCGACCAGCGTTAGGAAGCTGCCAAGTGAGGTAAGCTTTCCCTTGAACGCCGGAATACCGCTCAACCTCTCCAGCTTCTTTTACTGCTGTCTGTAGGATGGCCGTGAGGTTGCTCTGCCCCCGAATTCCCATTGTAGCTTCTTGGCACGGCGGTCCCACCATCGTTTCTTCTCATCACTCTAATCTTTCTTACGAGTGCCAAGGAAGCGAGTCACATCAGGGAGAGAATCGGCATCATCATCATCCGAACTGTCATGGTCGGAGTCCCCTGGACCTCCCCCCGCTCCAGTTGCACCACCTGCAGGAGGCGCATTTCCATCTCCCCCATCCCTGGCATTTCTCCCTGGTGTCACATGTGGTCTATCACACCCATCAAACCATACCTCCTGGCCATCCTGATTCCCATCCCTGGGTGGGTTAGCCCCTGATGGTACTGATGCCGGTGGTGGAACAGGGCGTCGCCCACTCTCAGGAGTTGGGTTAGGCGCCACCTGAGTTATCCGCAGAACTGCCTGTAGCTCCGAGCAGCTCAGGGGTTGCATCTGGGGGCCAACGTCCCTCCATGAGCCACAATACCCACATGTTGGCCGTCCATCTCCTTCCTTTTGCCCTCTTCGATACCTTACGGGGGTCCATTGTTCCTTCCTGCACACATATATGGGGTAATGAATCCACTCCATACGCGTTTCTTCCGATTTGCAGCCCGACAGGCGAAACTCGCCTTGGCTCTCCGACTCGCCACTCATGATTGTGGGGAGCCCGGAAGGAGGAGTGGGATTTGAAGGGGTAGAGGGAATCCCAGGTGCACAAGGAATAGGGTGAGCAGGGGTGCCAGGTCTCGGGATCGGAGTCGCCCGTTGTAACGACCCAGCATACGTGAGCTATGGCAGCCGGAACCTACACCCATACAGGTAGCCCGGAGGCGAACTGATAGGAACCGGCAGGCAAGTGAGTACTTGACCTACGGAGACCCGATGGCCCGGGCTCCGAGATGAGCAGACTTAGTGGACACAAGTATTTAGGTACATGGCTACGCCCAAGGTTGGTGTCAGCGTACTTAGGGACCTATGAAGGGCCAATACACAGCTAGGCTGGGTAACTAGAGAAAGGCCGAGTGTGTCTATCCCCGGAAGAGGGATAGATAGGGTAACAGGAGAAAATCCACTTGTCCACCGGACAAGATTACCCTACCCTCAGAACAGGGTTACCCTGCCTTGAGGCTTGGATTACCCTGTTCAAGGACCTGAGTTACCCTACCTGCCAATACGAAGTCCCTCGGGGAGTTTGGGAAAAATGACTGGAATGTTTGTCACACGAAGCCATGCATAATACTGGAATCTGGGGTTCCGGGAGATGCTATTGGGCGAGCTACGCAGCTACGAAGAAGCTGTAAATTGAAGACATTATTCCTATCATGCCCCTCCGGCCCCGCCTTGAGGCCCGGACGTCATGGGCAAACGGTTGCGTAGTTGTGTGCAGTCTAGCAAAGGAGGATCTTTGGAGACCCGCTTGCAACACCGTATACGTTGCTGCCGTCCGGTCGACCGTAAGCTGTTCGCAGGATATATAAGGGGGCATAGGGTGGAAGGTGGAGTACCTCCTCCAAGTTGTTCGGAGTAAAACGGACCAAAACTGACGGAGTTAACGGGAGTTAACCGTGGGGGTCCCGAAGGTAGTCCCGGGTGGTGCCGGGACGACTGGGAACGTTTTGCACCTACCACGCCCAAGGATGTCCCCAACGCCATAGGCTCTGAGAGGGAAGTGCAGAGACACTAAAAGCATGATTCCTACCGCAGGTAAGGTGTATCCGAGGTAGTGGTCGTGGGTAGCGCCCATTGGATCACTCCTGGACCACCGTACCCTGCGGAAGACACCGGAAGCCCGAGACTCGTAAATAGTAGATAGATAAACCGTTCACGGTAGCTTCCGGCGTCAAGAAGAAATCAACGCGCATGGGAAGGGTGTCATAGATAGTCTAGTTCAGCAAGGGGTCTTGACAGTTAGCCACTGGCAAGTCCCCGATGCGCAGAGGTTTTCACTCCGGCGGGCAGAATGGAAATGCGCCGCAGAAACGATATGCACATATGGTGAACGCCGACTAGAGCGGGTCGACACATACATGCCCCAAAGGGGTGTCAGGAGACGTGTCGGACCGCCCTTAGCGGAGAAGGGTGTGCTCGAACAGTTGGAGTAAACTGATGGGGGAGTTTCTGGCATAAGATAAAACTACCTGAAAGTCTATGCGAGAACTCTCCTACTCCAACAATCAATCCTCTCGAGACCTTAATTGAGTGAAGCGTCAGGCTTAACGATATTAAGTTTTACCGTCTACTTTACTCTTACATTTGTGTGAACTTTTGGCGATAAGTTTGAAGTTGTTTGGTGCGGTCGCAACCTTGGGATCCATCTTCCTAGGGGTGCCCCCGTTACAGTATATCGTTAAGCGAGCTCCTCGCTTAACTCCTCTCCTGATTAATTGTTTTTCGACCTTCGGCACTGACCTTGCGTGAATACTGGTAACCTTGTCTCGAACAAGTAGCCCAGGGTGGAAAGCGCAATGGCTAGTATCGAACGTCGACCCAGAATGGAATCCAACTCGGATTCAGACCTTGACCTTGACGAGAACTCCGCCAACACATTTCGTGCTTCGGTGTTCGCGGACGTCCGCGGTATTGAATGGGACGGTCACCAATTGCTCCTGGAGGCCGCCCCTATTCAACTACCTGATGAATGTGTTGATCTTATGATTACAGACCCTCGCGCTGCGGCGCTTTCGTTCTTCCAAGACGCCGCCCTCGTCCACAACATGCTCCCTCCTCCACCGCAAGGAGTACCCTTTAGCGAGTTCTCCCGCGAGTTCGTCGAACCTTACATCGTCCGGGAGGTATCCAAGTCGATTGAGGATGCGAAGCGGGAACTGAAGAACTGGAATGCCCAGCAGCAGCAGGTGTTCCGTAAACAGATTACTACGGCAGCGGTGGAATGGATGAAGGTACAGCAGGAGGCATACCTGCGAATGTTAAGAGACCAGAAGGCATTGAAGGATCGTATGGCAGCGCTGGAAAGGGCCTTCGCGGGAGGTTATAGTATTGATGCTGAGAATGACGTACTGATGATAGAGGCGGCGCCCCCACTCCCACTTGTCCACACGAAGCTGGAGAACTTCGGGATGGAACTGGCTATGAGAGCCCGGGATGAACAGTGGAGGGCGTACCTAAGCCCCGTGGGCATACGGATGTTGGAAAGCCTCAAGGGGGAAGGATACAGTTATACCTCGTCCTTCACAAGAGCATCAACAGGCTCGCTGTCTGTCCCCTCCTCGATCGCCCGCAGTCGTTCAGGAAGTCCGGCGATTGGACCAACCGATGGGCGTCGGGTTAAGAAAAGGACGTCCAAGCCAAAGGGTATCACAGCACCCGATACACCTGACCCTACTCCTCGGCCGACCCCTGCTCCCATTAACCCCCCTGCAACACCGTCGGTTGCAACTCCCGTACCTCCTATTGCGGCCCCAAGACCCACACCTTTACCAGTTTCATTGCCCCCTCCTGATACCTTCCCTGTCGCAGCTTTCCCGCCAACAGTATCGGCTACCCCAGGGTACCGACCGCTGCGTGCGGCTTCACCTGGATTCTTTGAACAGGTCAGGCGCCAGGAAGAGCGAGCACCCATGGCTCCATCACGAGGGACTCCGATCCCCGGACCTGGGACACCCGCTCGTTCCGTTCCTTGGGCACCCGTGATTCCCTCTGCCCCCTCAAAACCAACTCTTCCCTCCATCCTCCCCACGATCACTAGTGGTGAGTCGGACAGCCAAGACGAGTACTGTCTGTCGGGCTGCAAATCGGAAGAAACCCGCATGGGGTGGATTCATTACCACACGTACGGGTGCAGGAAGGGACCACGGACCCCGGTAAGGCACCGAAGAAGACAGAAGGAGGGAGACGGACGACCAACATGTGGGTACTGTGGGTCATGGAGACACGCGGGGCCCCCAATGCAACCTTTGAGTTGTCCAGAGCTTCAGTCGTTTCTGGCGATAACTCAGGCGGCTCCGAACCCAACTCCTGAGAGTGGGCAACGACCTGTTCCACCACCGGCATCAGTACCATCAGGGGCTAACCCCCCCGAGGATGGGAATCAGGATGGCCAGGAGGAAAGGTTTGATGGGTATGATAGACCCCGCGAGACCCCAGGTGGAAATACCGGGGGTAGTGGAGGTGGAAATGGACCACCTGTCGGTGGTACTACGGGAGCAGGTGGAGATCCTGGGGACTCTGACCATGATAGCTCGGATGATGATGATGCCGATTCTCTCCCCGACTTGACCCCTTTTCTCGGCGCTCGCAAGGATGACTGGAGCGACGAGAAGAAACGACGGTGGGACCGCCGTGCTAAGAAGCTGTCAAGGGAACTACGGAGTAGGGCGGCTGCACGACCATCATCTAGACAACGGCAGAAGAAGCCGGAAAAGCTGAGCGGCATTCCGGCGTTTAAGGGAAAGGTCACCGAACTCGCCAGCTTCCTGACGCTGGTAGAGGTTAAGTTCGAGTATTTTGCTGGGTGCAGGTTGACCGATATGGACAAGGTAAACCTGGTGATCCCCCTTCTAGAAGATACTGCCCGAACATGGTATCTTGGGCTGCACTCCCACATCAATAAGGAGGCAGCCAAGCGTACCGGAGTTCCAGTTAATAACAGTAACCCGTTAAGAACGTGGAAAGGATTCCGGGAACGGCTTGAACGGAGTTTCGGCGGTGACCAAGCGGAACGAGACCGATCCCTCCTTGAGTGGCGAGACCTAGTGATGAAGCCACATCACATCGATGAGTACCTGGACAAGATAATTGACTATATGTATAAGCTTAGCTATACAGACCCTGTGCAGGTACGAGATAAGGTACGGTCGGGCATTACTCAAGAAGTGAGGAACGCGTGGGCACTGAAGGAGCCCCATCCTACCGACTTGAACGACTACCTTGATCTTCTTCGGAAGGTTGGACACACACTGGAAGACAACACCCGGTTCAGCAACCGAGTTATCCACCCTGTCCAACGGTCTCAACCAACGGACAAGAAGGAGGATAGGTCCTCAACTTCCGGAAGGTTTAAAAAGAAGGATAAAGGTTCGGGCAGACAGAACCAGCGGTCTGCCAAACCTACTAATTTCAATGCGGGGAAACAGGCAAAGCCGGGGACTTCTGAGTATGCCCTGGCGCATAAGGAAATCCCGTCGACTTTGACCGAATGTCGGAGAAAGCACAACCAGTGCACCAAGTGTGGACAAACGGGTCACTTTTGGAGAAAGTGCACCGCGACGTCCCCAGTCGTTAGTTCGTCCAAACAGGCTCGTGGGTTGAAACCGTCAGCCCCGGTAAGCGAGCCCTCAGGTACGGACAAGCGACTAAAGCGCATCGAAGCGCCACCTCCGGCTACCTCGTCAAAGATACTTGAAGTCCGACAGGCATCACCTCAGATTATGGAGGTTGATACTGACGGCTCAGAATAGGTAAGACCCCATTCTGTGAAAGGTATAACCTTAATAACCTGTATCCATAGACCCCTGCGGGATGGATGAAAAGGAGCCCCGGAAGTGGCTTCGGGGATGGGTAAGTACCCCTCTACTGCATGAACGACCCTGATGCTGACTACACCCAGGTGGTGTGGGCAGATAGATGTTGAAGGCCGTGTGCGGTGGACAGGGTGATCTCTCCTTTGTGGGTTTTCAGGTTATTTCCTTTGTTCTAGTTATTTGTATTTCTTTCAGGATTTCTTTAGTGGGACGGACAAGTCACAGGACATTATTTTCGGTTGAGGCTGGGAGAGATCTCGCTCGCGGAGACGCTCGACATTGGGGAAGCAAGGTTGCTTCGCTTGGAACCGGTCCAACAGCGGACCTCTACCCACCTCGGGAAAATTTGTTATGTTTAGTACAAGCGGGATTAGTTCAGGCTGGACTTGATTGAATAAATGATGCTATGATCAAGTTTACCTGAGGAGGGTTTAGTACCCGAAATCATGCTGGCGTGATAGTAAACACCCTAGCTATTGATAAAACGATTCCCAATCCCTTAACGTTTGCCGACCCGTTGTGGCCGCTCTTGTGTCGAAAGGCAAGAGATCAGAATTAGTAAGCCAAGATGACTAAGTCCCTAAGACAAGTGAAGAGGCAGAAGCGTGATAACTTGCCTCGCCATACCAAGTCTATCCACCTGAGGGTAAGGCTAGACTGGAAGATTGGAGCTAGACAGGTAAGCGCTGAGGCGCTCCTGCTACTCGACAGTGGAGCTACTGGGCCAGTGCTTAGTAGCCGATGGGTTAAACAAACGCAGGCACCATGTGTCCGACGAAAGGTACATGTGCCGATAAGCGACGCAAGCGGTAATCACATTCCGGGGTCAGGTCTGCACTATACCAAATCATTGGACATGAGAATAGGCGACCACCATAACGAAATGCGGTTTGAAGTCGCGGACATGCCCGACACCAAGGTGGACGGGTACCTACCTATGTCTTGGTTGAAGGACCATAATCCCGACATAGATTGGAAAACAGGATCACTAACCTGGCGCTCAGATTTCTGCAAGGCTAATTGCCTGGCAGAGCAGGGGCGGTTAGTGTTCATGACCGATGAAGAGTTGCTAGCTGAAGACCCTAGTAATGTGTACCTGTTGGGAATTGTACAATTCTCCGATGAGGAAGGTGCTGACATTACTGTCAAGCTACTCCCTGAGTATAAGGACTACGGGGACATCTTCAGTCAAGAACGGATTGAGGCCTTGCCGGAGCACTCAAAGTATGACCACACGATCGAGTTGCTACCCGGGACTCAACCTCCGTTTGGGCCTATCTATCCGTTATCGGAAAAGGAGCTTAAGGCACTCCGGGAATATCTCAATGACATGCTGCGAACGGGGAAGCTACGGCGATCCAGTTCCTCAGCAGCAGCCCCTATCCTCTTTGTGCCAAAACCAGATGGTACATTAAGACTGGTAATAGATTACCGAGGGCTGAACAAAATCACGGTGAAGAGCAAGTACCCTCTACCGCTGATGAATGAACTGCGAGATAGGTTAGGAAAAGCCGTTGTGTTCACTAAGTTGGACTTGAAAAACGGCTACTATCTTCTGAGGATGGCAGAAGGTGAGGAATGGAAGACGGCCTTCCGGTGCAGATATGGACTGTATGAATACACGGTCATGCCGTTTGGGTTATGTAATGCCCCGGCAACTTTCCAGAGCATGATAAATGAGGTCTTTCGAGATCTCATGGATGAAGGAGTCATCGCGTACATGGATGACATCCTGATCTACTCCGAAACTATGGAAGAGCACGTCGCGATGGTAAGGCGTGTAATGGAGAAATTGCGGAAAGCTAGACTATGTGTAAGTATGAAGAAGTCCAGTTTCCACCAACGGGAGGTTGAATTCCGCGGATATAGGATCTCCGATATGGGGATCTCTATGTTGTCGGAAAAGGTGCAGACAATCAAAGATTGGGCACCTCCGACATGCGTCGTCGACGTTCAAAGCTTTATGGGCTTTGCCAACTTCTATCGTCGGTTCATAGAAGGGTTCAGCAAGATAGCGAAACCCCTCACGGACTTGACAAAGAAGGATGTCCGATGGGAATGGACACCTGCATGTGAGCAGGCCTTCAATCATTTAAAGGAAGCGTTCACGTCCAAACCTATCCTAGCACATTTTGACCCTGAACGGCCAACACGGCTAGAAACCGACGCTAGTGACTTTGCATTAGGAGCCGTTCTCTCCCAGTTATGTGAGGATGAGAGATGGCATCCGGTGGCCTACCATAGTAGGAAGTTTCACCCAGCGGAGATTAATTATGATGTCCATGACAAGGAAATGACAGCCATCGTGGCGGCGTTCAAGGAATGGGATCATTTGCTACGCTCGGTAACGGACCAGTTGGTGATCTATACGGATCATAAGAACTTGGAGTACTTCAATAGTACCAAGGTCCTTAACCGAAGGCAGCACCGCTGGGCTGAATTCCTGCAACCATTTAACTTCAAGGTGGTTTACCGAGAAGGACGGTTGAATGAGAAGGCGGATGCTTTGTCGCGGCGTAGGGACTACCGCCCTGAAGGGGGGAGTGATTTTCCGCCACAGTCGTTTTTTCGCCCCGGACAATGGGTTGGGAGCCAGGAACGGGACATCTTGCGACCACAGGTGTTGCAAGTGTGCCAGGGATTTCGGCTCAAGTCTTCCTTTTTGGATCAGTTGCGGGTAGCGATAACCGAAGACCAGGAGTACTTAAGGATCCTGAAGGCAACAGCTGCAGGTGACAAAGAGGTCGACCGACATTTCACGACGGAAAAGGGCTTACTCCTGTACAAGAACAGGTGGTATGTTCCCAAGGGTCAGAATCTGAAGCAGACAATCATGAAGGCAGAACATGACTCCCGAATCGCGGGACACTTCGGGACTTACAAAACCATTGGCAGGGTGAGGGCTAACTTCTACTGGCCTAAGATGGATGAGCATATCACTGACTATGTGCGGACATGTGATGCATGCCAAAGAAATAAATCCATCAGGCACAAGAAGTTCGGGCTGCTGGAACCTATCGATGTTCCTATGCGGCCTTGGACAGCAATTTCAATGGATTTCATTGTCGCGCTGCCAGAGTCCGAAGGGTATACCAAGATCTGGGTCATAGTAGACAGGTTTTCGAAAATGGCCCATTTCATACCCCTGACCACTGAGGTACCTATCAAGGAGCTTGCCTTGATATTCCTGAAGGAGGTTTGGCGCCTTCATGGACTGCCAGAGTCAATCATCTCCGACCGAGATAGCCGATTCACATCCAAGTTCTGGATGAGTCTGATGCACTTGCTGCAAGTGAAACTAAACGTTTCGACTGCATTCCACCCAGAGACTGATGGGCAAACCGAGAGGGTTAATCAGACACTGGAGCAGTACCTGCGTAGTTACTGCTCCTATCAACAGGATGACTGGGTCTCGCTGCTACCCCTTGCGGAGTATGCGTATAACACCTCAACATCAGAATCCACCAGGTTGTCACCATTTGAGATCAATTATGGGTTCAACCCACGGACAAACTGGTCGGGTGTTGTGTCTGACAACCAAGGGATACACCCAAGTAGTGAACTCTTGGTTAAGGAATGGGAAGGAACCTGGCAACAGATTCGAGAAACGATTCAACGGGCACAGGAAAGGCAGCGGAAATGGCATGACCAGAAACGGCTGCCATCCCCGGACTATGTTACCTTGGAAGATGTGGCTGCTGGGCGGGCTAAGAAAGCGGACCGCGTGATGTTGAACCGGAAGAACATCCGCACCAAGCGTCCCATGGAGAAGCTGGACCACCGGATGTTTGGCCCTTTCGTGGTCAAACGTCGGGTGGGTACCCGAGCATACGAACTCCAATTGCCCACCCGATGGAGCATCCACCCGGTTTTCAATGTCACGCTGCTGGAACCCTATCGCGAGGATCCGGAATCGGGTAGGATCAAGGAGATCCCTACCCCCGAGCTCGTGGACAATGAGCCCAGTTACGTCATCGAAGCTGTTGTGGACAGTCGCTGGTATGGTGGAACAAAGGCGAAGTTTCCGTCGCGCTTTGTCCAGTACCTGGTTTCATGGGAAGGCTATGGAGCTGAGGAGAACTCGTGGGAGCCCTATGAGATGCTAGAAGGGACAGGCTTACAGGCCATGTTAGATTTCCACCAAAGATATCCGTCCAAGCCCAGGGACCATAGGGTCTTGGGGGAATCGAGTCGTGGAAACAAAAGACGACGCTAAACGGTCCGGGACGGACCGTAGAGAAGAGGGGAGTGATGTAACGACCCAGCATACGTGAGCTATGGCAGCCGGAACCTACACCCATACAGGTAGCTCGGAGGCGAACTGGTAGGAACCGGCAGGCAAGTGAGTACTTGACCTACGGAGACCCGATGGCCCGGGCTCCGAGATGAGCAGACTTAGTGGACACAAGTATTTAGGTACATGGCTACGCCCAAGGTTGGTGTCAGCGTACTTAGGGACCTATGAAGGGCCAATACACAGCTAGGCTGGGTAACTAGAGAAAGGCCGAGTGTGTCTATCCCCGGAAGTGGGATAGATAGGGTAACAGGAGAAAATCCACTTGTCCACCGGACAAGATTACCCTACCCTCAGAACAGGGTTACCCTGCCTTGAGGCTTGGATTACCCTGTTCAAGGATCTGAGTTACCCTACCTGCCAATACGAAGTCCCTCGGGGAGTTTGGGAAAAATGACTGGAATGTTTGTCACACGAAGCCATGCATAATACTGGAATCTGGGGTTCCGGGAGATGCTATTGGGCGAGCTACGCAGCTACGAAGAAGCTGTAAATTGGAGACATTATTCCTATCATGCCCCTCCGGCCCCGCCTTGAGGCCCGGACGTCATGGGCAAACGGTTGCGTAGTTGTGTGCAGTCTAGCAAAGGAGGATCTTTGGAGACCCGCTTGCAACACCGTATACGTTGCTGCCGTCCGGTCGACCGTAAGCTGTTCGCAGGATATACAAGGGGGCATAGGGTGGAAGGTGGAGTACCTCCTCCAAGTTGTTCGGAGTAAAACGGACCAAAACTGACGGAGTTAACGGGAGTTAACCGTGGGGGTCCCGAAGGTAGTCCCGGGTGGTGCCGGGACGACTGGGAACGTTTTGCACCTACCACGCCCAAGGATGTCCCCAACGCCATAGGCTCTGAGAGGGAAGTGCAGAGACACTAAAAGCATGATTCCTACCGCAGGTAAGGTGTATCCGAGGTAGTGGTCGTGGGTAGCGCCCATTGGATCACTCCTGGACCACCGTACCCTGCGGAAGACACCGGAAGCCCGAGACTCGTAAATAGTAGATAGATAAACCGTTCACGGTAGCTTCCGGCGTCAAGAAGAAATCAACGCGCATGGGAAGGGTGTCATAGATAGTCTAGTTCAGCAAGGGGTCTTGACAGTTAGCCACTGGCAAGTCCCCGATGCGCAGAGGTTTTCACTCCGGCGGGCAGAATGGAAATGCGCCGCAGAAACGATATGCACATATGGTGAACGCCGACTAGAGCGGGTCGACACATACATGCCCCAAGGGGGTGTCAGGAGACGTGTCGGACCGCCCTTAGCGGAGAAGGGTGTGCTCGAACAGTTGGAGTAAACTGATGGGGGAGTTTCTGGCATAAGATAAAACTACCTGAAAGTCTATGCGAGAACTCTCCTACTCCAACAATCAATCCTCTCGAGACCTTAATTGAGTGAAGCGTCAGGCTTAACGATATTAAGTTTTACCGTCTACTTTACTCTTACATTTGTGTGAACTTTTGGCGATAAGTTTGAAGTTGTTTGGTGCGGTCGCAACCTTGGGATCCATCTTCCTAGGGGTGCCCCCGTTACACCCGTGATGGAGCCAAGGGTACGCGCTCTTCGTGGCATCTTACCTGTTCGAAAAATCCCTGCGATGCAGTGCACAGTGGTCGGAACCCTGCGGTAGACGATGCTGCGGGCGGGAAGGCTGTGGCAGGAAAGGTATCAGGAGCGGGTAACGAGACGGGTAAAGGTGTGGGTCTTGGGGCAGCGATGTGAGGTACGGGAGTTGCGACCGACGATGTTGCAGGAGCCTTATTAGGAGCAGGGGTCGGCCGAGGCGTAGGTTTAGGTGTATCTGGTGCCTTGATAGCCTTTCGCTTCGACCACCTTTTCTTAACGTGACGCCCATCCGTTGGTCCAATCGCCGGACTTCCTGAATGACTGCGGGCGATCGAGGCGGGGACTGACAGAGACCCTATTGATGCTCTTGTGAAGGATGAGGTATAGCTGTAGCCTTCACCATTGAGGCTTTCCAACATCCGTATACCCACCGGACTTAGGTACGCCCTCCACGGTTCATCTCGGGCTCTCATCGGCAGTTCCATCCTGAAGTTCTCCGGCTCCGTGTGGACGAGTGGGAGTGGGGGCGCCGCCCCTATCATCAGTACGTTATTCTCAGCATCAATACTATAACCCCCTGCATAGGCCCTCCCAGCGCTCCCATAAGATCCTTCAATGCCTCCTGGTCTCTTAACATTTGCAGGTATGCCTCCTGCTGTACTTTTGTCTATTCCACTACTGCCGTAGTAATCTGATTACGGAACACCTGCTCCTGCTGGCCATTTCAGTTCTTTAGTTCCTGCTTCCCGTCCACAATCCACTTGGATACCTCCCGGACGATGTAAGGTTCGACAAACTTGCCGGAGAACTCGCTAAATGGTACCCCTTACGGCGGGGAAGGGAGCATGTTGTGGACCAGGGCAGAAGATTGAAAGAATGAAAGCGCCGCAGAGCAAGGGTCTATAATCATAAGATCAATACATTCATCAGGTAACTGAATAGGGGCAGCTTCCAGAAGCAACTGGTAACCGGCCTATTCAATACGGCGGACATCCGCGAAAACTGATGCACAAAATGTGTTGGGGGAGTTCTCGTCAAGGTCGAGGTCTGAATCCGAGTTAGATTCCATTCTAGCTCGAGGTTCAGTACTAGCCATTGTACCTTCTACCCAGCGCTACTGGTTCTGGACAAGTTTACCGGTATTCACACAGGGTCAGTGCCAAAGGTCGAAAAACAATTCATCAGGAGAGGAGTTAAGCAAGGTGCCCACGTAACAATATACTGTAATGGGGGCACCCCTAGGAAGATGGATCTCAAGGTTGCGACCGCACTGAGGAACTTCAAACTTATCGTCAAAAGTTCATACCAATGTAAGAGTAAAGAAAGCGGTAAATCTTAATATCGTTAAGCCTGTGAGTTCACTCAATTAACGTCTCGAGAGGATTGAGTGTTGGAGTAGGAGAGTTCTCGCATAGACTTTCAGGTAGTTTTATCTTATGCCAGAAACTCCCCTATCAGTTTACTGCAACCATTCGAGCACATACTTCTACGCTAGGGGTGGTCCGACCTGTCTCCTGGCACACCCTGCGGGTATGCATGTGTCAACACACTCTGGTCGGCATTCACCTTATACGGTTCTCGTTTCTGCGCTGCATTTCCAATTTGCCTACCGGAGTGAAAACCTCTGCGCATCGGTGTCTTGTCAGTGGCTAACCGTTAAGGCACCTCATGAACTAGACTATCTATGACACACTTCGCATATGCATTGATCCCTACTTGACTCTGGAAGCTATCGTGAGCGGTTTATCTATTTACTATTTAGGGTCTCGGGCATCCGGGGTCTTCCGCAGAGCACAGTAGTCAGGGAGTGATCCAAGGGGCGCTAGCCATGACCACTACCTCAGATCTGACTTACCAGTGGTAGCAATCATGCTTTTTGTGTCTCTGTAATTCCCTTTCAGTGCCTATAGCATTGTGGACACTTTCGGGCATGGTAGGTGTAAAACTCTCCCAGTCGCCGCGGCACCACCTGGGACTACCTTCAGGACCCCCACGGTTAACACCCGTTAACTCCGCCAGTTTTGGTCCGTTTTACTCCGAACAACTGGGAGGAGGTACTCCACCTTCCACCCTATGCCCTCCTTTATATCCTGGGAACAGCCTACTGTCGACCGAACGGCAGCGACGTATACTGTGCTGCACGGATGTCTGCAAAGTTTCCTCTTTGCTCGAGTGCAGACAACTACCTAACCGTTTGCCTCTGACGTCCGGGCCTCAAGGCCGGGCTGCAGGCGTATGATAGGAATAATGTCTCCAATTTACAGCTTCCACGAAGCTACCTAGCTCGCCCAATAGCATCCCACGGAACCCCAGATTCCAGTCTCATGCATGGCTTCGCGTGACAAACCTTGCGGTCCTTTTTCTCGAACTCCCCATGGGACTTGGTATTGAACGGTAGGGTAACTCAGACACTCGGGCAGGGTAACCCAAGCCCCACGGCAGGGTAACCTGATTCTGAGGGTAGGGTAACCTGTCCAGTGGACAAGATAACTTTTTCCTGTTACGCTGTCTATCCAGTTGCCGGAGATAGACAATTCTGACCTTTCTCCAGTTACCCGGCCTAGCCAAGCAACTGCCCCTTCAGACGTCCCTAGGTACACTGACACCGCTCACGGGTGTATCCAGGTACATGAGTCCCTGAACAGCCAATTCTGTTCATTCTCAGAGCCCGGGCCATCGGGTCTCGGCAGGTCAAGTACTTACTTGCCTGCCGGTTCCTACCAGTTTCACTCCTGACTCCCTGTATGGTTATAGGTTCCGTCTGCCATAGCTCGTGTATACTGGGTTGTTACATCTGATGATGCAAAGCAAAAAGAAACCCGTAATTTCTACACACAGGTGCTACCTGGAAATTGCAAGTTTGTGCAGAGAAAGAAAACCAGGGAGGAGCGCAGCCCTTTATAATACAATAGTAAATCCTCCAGGGACAAATCTTGAGACCCCTAACTGTAATGACCCAGCATACATGAGCTATGGTAGTCGGAACCTACACCCATACAGGTAGCCCGGAGGCGAACTGGTAGGAACCGGCAGGCAAGTGAGTACTTGACCTACGGAGACCAGATGGCCTGGGCTCCCAGATGAGCAGGCTTAGGGGGCACAAGTACTTAGGTACATGGCTATACCCAAGACTGGTGTCAGCATACTTAGGGACCTATGAAGGGGTAGTTACACAACTAGGCTGCTAACTGGAGACAGGCCCTGTGTGTCTATCTCTGGAAGTGTGATAGATAGGGTAACAGGAGAAAGTACTCTTGTCCACCGGACAAGATTACCCTACCTTGAGGCTTGGGTTACCCTGTTCAAGGACCTGAGTTACCCTACCTTTCAACAGGAAGTCCGTCGGGCAGTTTAGAAAAAATGACTGGAATGTTTGTCACACGAAGCCAGGCATAATACTGGAATCTGGAGTTCCGGGAGATGCTGTTGGGCGAGCTACGTAGCTACAAAGAAGCTGTAAATTAGAGACATTATTCCTATCATGCCCCTCCGGCCCCACCTTGAGGCCCGGACCTCATGGGCAAACGGTTGCGTGGTTGTGTTCAGTCGAGGAACGAAGGATCTTGGGAGACCTACTGGCAACACCATATACGTTGCTGCCGTCCAGTCAACCGTGAGCTGTTCGCAGGATATACAAGGTAGCATAGGGTGGAAGGTAGAGTACCTCCTCCAAGTTGTTCGGAGTAAAACGGACCAAAACCGACGGAGTTAATGGGAGTTAACCGCGGGGGTCCCGAAGCTCGGCCCGGGTGGTACCGGGGTGACTGGGAAAGTTTTACACCTACCAAACCCGAAAGTGTCCCCAACGCCATAGGCTCGGAAAGGGAATTGCAGAGACACTAGAAGCTGGATTCCTGCCACAGGTAAGGTGGATCCGAGGTGGTGGTCATAGGTAGCGCCCCTGGGACCACTCCCAAACCACTGCATCCTGCGGAAGACACCAGAGGCCTGAGACTCGTAAATAGTAGATAGATAAACCGCTCATGCTAGCTTCCGTGGTCAGGTAGAAATCAACGCACATGGGAAGGGTGTCACAGATAGTCTAGTTCAGCAGGTGTCTTGACAGTTGGCCACTGGCAAGTCACCAATGCGCAGACGTTTTCACTCCTGCGGGCAGAATGGAAATGCACCGCAGAAACCAGATGTGCATATGGTGAACGCCGAGTAGAGAGCGTCGACACATGCATGCCCGAAAGGGGTGCCAGGAGACGTGTCGGACCACCCTTAGCAGAGAAGGGTCTGCTCGAATAGTTGGAGTAAAGTGATGGGGGAGTTTCTGGCATAAGATAAAACTACTTGAACATCCATGTGAGAACTCTCCTACTCCAACAATCAATCCTCTCGAGACTTTAATTGAGTGAAGCGTCAGGCTTAACGATATTCAGTTTTACCATTTTCTTTACTCTTGCATCTGTGTGAACTTTTGGCGATAAGTTTGAAGTTTTTCGGTGCGGTCGCAACCTGGGGATCCATTCTCCTAGGGGTACCCCCATTACAGTATATCATTAAGCGAGCTCCTCGCTTGACTCCTCTCCTGATCATTTGTTTTCTGATTTTCGGCACTGACCTTGCATGAATACTGGTAATCTTGTCTAGAACAAGTAGCCCAGGGTGGAAAGCACAATGGCTAGTACCGAACTTCGAACGAGACTGGAATCCAACCCAGATTCAGACCTTGACCTTGACGAGAATACCGCCAACACGTTTCGTGGGCCGGTTTTTGCGGCCGTTAGTGGCATTGACTGGGACAGCCACCAGTTGCTCTTGGAGGCCACCCCTATCCGGTTACCCGTTGAATGTCCAGACCTTATGACTACAGACCCACGCGCTGCGGCGCTCTCATTTTTCCAAGACCCTACCCTTGTCCACAATATGACCCTTCTCCGCCGCAAGGAGTCCCATTTAGCCAGTTCTCTTGCGAGTTTGTTCCACCTTACATCGTCCCGGAGGTATCCCAGTCGATCGAGGAAGCGAAGCAGGAACTCAGGAACTGGAACACCCAGCAGCAGCAGCATGTGTTCCTGACCCAGATTACTCTGGCAGCGGTGTAATGGATGAAAGTCCAGCAGGAGACATACCCGAGGATGATAAGAGATCAGTAAGCATTGAAGACTCGGATGACAGCATTGGAGAAGGCTTTCAAGGGCGGGTATGGTATTGATGCCGCGAATGACATGCTGATGTTAGAGGCAGCGCCCCCACTCCCACTCATCCATATCAAGCCCAAGAACTTCGGCGTGGAGTGGGCTATCAGAGCCAGAGACGACCAAGGGAGGGCATATTTGAGCCCAATCGGCATACGAATGTTGGAAAGCCTGAAAGGTCATGGCTATAGCGATACCTCTTCCTTCCCCAGAGCATCTGCGAGCTCCCTGTAGGTCCCCCCCTCAATTGCCCGCAGTCATTCGGGCAGCCCTACGGTCGGGCCAACTGATGGACGTCGAATAAGACCGAGGACCTCCAAGCCGAAGGCTATTACGGCACCAGATATGCCTGACCCTACACCTCGACCGACTCCTGCCCCTATCTCTCGGCAGGTCAAGTACTTACTTGCCTGCCGGTTCCTACCAGTTTCACTCCTGACTCCCTGTATGGTTATAGGTTCCGTCTGCCATAGCTCGTGTATACTGGGTTGTTACATCTGATGATGCAAAGCAAAAAGAAACCCGTAATTTCTACACACAGGTGCTACCTGGAAATTGCAAGTTTGTGCAGAGAAAGAAAACCAGGGAGGAGCGCAGCCCTTTATAATACAATAGTAAATCCTCCAGGGACAAATCTTGAGACCCCTAACTGTAATGACCCAGCATACATGAGCTATGGTAGTCGGAACCTACACCCATACAGGTAGCCCGGAGGCGAACTGGTAGGAACCGGCAGGCAAGTGAGTNGCGCGAATATGGTATCTTGGGCTGCACTCCCACATGTATAAGGAGGCAGCCAAGCATACGGGAGTTCCTGTTAACAACAATAACCTGTTGAGAACGTGGACAGGATTCCGGGAACGGCTCGAACGCAGTTTCGGCGGTGACCAAGCGGAATGAGACCGGTCACTGCTTGAGTAGCGAGACCTAGTGATGAAGCCACATCACAATGATGAGTACCTGGACAAGATAATTGACTACATGTATAAGATTAGCTATACAGACCCAGTGCAGGTACAAGATAAGGTACGGTCGGGCATTACCCAAGAGGTTAGGAACGCGTGGGCACTGAAGGAGCCCTATCCAACTGACTGGAACGACTACCTTGATCTTCTTCGGAAGGTCGGACAATCACTGGAAGACAACACCCAGTTCAGCAACCGAGTCAACCATCCTGTCCAAGATCTCAGCCAACGGAAAAGAAGGACAATAGGTCCACAACTTCCGGAAAGTTCAAAAAGAAGGGTAATGGTTCAGGCAGACAGAACCAAAGGCCTGCCAAACCTACTAATTTCGATGCGGGGAAACAGGCAAAGCCAGCGACTTCGGAGTATGCAATAGTGCATAAGGAAATCCCGTCGACTTTGACCGAACATCGGCGGAAGCACAACCAGTGCACCACCTGTGTACAAAGTGGTCACTTCTGGAGAAAGTGTACCGCCACATCCCCAGTCATCAGTTCCTCCAAACAAGGTTGTGGGTTGAAACGGTCAGCCCCAGTAAGCGAGCCCACAGGGACTGACAAGCGGCCAAAGCGCATGGAAGCACCCCCTCCGGCTACCTCCCAAAGATGCTTGAAGTCCGACAGACATCACCTCAGATCATGGAGGTTGATACTGATGGCTCGGAATAGGTAAGAATTTATTCTGCTTAAGGTATAACCATACTAACCTAGATCCATAGACCCGTGGGGGTTGGATGAAAAGGAAACCCGGAGGTGGCTTCTGGGATGAGTAAGTACCCCTCTACTACGTTGATGACCCTGATGCTGACCACACCCAGGGGGTGTGGGCAGATAGATGTTGGGGCCATGCGTGGTGGATCGGGCTGTCTCTCCTTTGTTGGGTTTCAGGTTATTTCTTTTGTTTCAGTTAATTGTATTTCTTTCAGCATTTCCTTAGCTGGATGGGCATGTCACCGGACATTGATTCGGATTAGGCTAGGTGGGGTCTTACTGGAGGAGACGCTCGACAGGGGGGAAGCAGGGATGCTTCCCTTGGAACCCGTCCAACAGTGGACCCATACCCAGCATGGGACATTTGTTATGTTTGGTACAAGCGGAATTGGTCCCGGCTAGACTTGATCAAATAAAAGTGTTATTTCCAAGTTTACCTGACGAGCGTTTAGTACCCGAAATCATGCTGGCGTGATAGTAAACACCCTAGCTATTGATACGACGAATTCTCATCCCGTAAAGTTTACTGACCCGTTGTGGCCGCTCTGGTGTCGAAAGGCAAGAGAACAAAATTACTAAGCTAAGATGACTAAGTCACCAAGACAAGCAAAGAGGCAGAAGCGTGACAACTTGCCTCGTCATACCAAGTCTATCCACATATGGGTCAAGTTAGACAGGAAGATAGGAGCCAGACAGGTAAGCGCGGAAGCGCTCCTGCTACTCAATAGTGGAGCTACGGGGGCAGTGCTTAGTAGCCGATGGGTTAATCAAACTCAGGCACCTTGCGTACAATGGAAGGTACATGTGCCGATAAGTGACGCCAGCGGTAATCACCTACCTCTGTCAGGTCTACACTATACCAAGTCGTTAGAGATGACGATAGGTGACCACCACAATGAGATGCGCTTTGAAGTCACGGATATGCCCGACACCAAGGTGGATCGGTACCTACCTATGTCTTGGTTGAAAGACCACAATCCCGACATTGATTGGAAAATAGGATCACTGAGCTGGCGCTCAGATTTTCTGCCAGATGAAGAGTTACTAGCTGAAGACCCTGGTAATATGGACCTGTTGGGAATTGTACAATTCTGCGATGAGGAAGGTACTGACATTACCGTCAAGCTACTCCTTGAGTATAAGGACTACAGGGACATCTTCAGTCAAGAACGGATTGAGGCATTGCCGGAGCACTCAAAATATGACCATACGATCGAGCTGCTACCCGGGACTCAACCTCCGTTTGGGCCTATCTATCCATTATCGGAAAAGGAGCTTGAGGAACTCCGGGAATATCTCCATCACATGCTGCGAACGGGAAAGCTACGCTGATCTAGTTCCTCAGCAGCAGCCCCTATCCTCTTTGTGCCAAAACCAGATGGTACATTAAGACTGGTAATAGATTACCAAGGGCAGAACAAAATCACAGTGAGGAGCAAGTATCCTCTACCATTGATGAATGAACTGCGAGATAGGTTAGGAAAAGCTGTTGTGTTCACCAAGTTGGACTTGGAGAACGGCTACTACCTTCTGAGGATGGTGGAAGGTGAGGAATGGAAGACGGCCTTCCGGTGCAGATATGGACTGTATGAATAGACGGTCGTACCGTTTGGGTTATGTAATGCCCCGGCAACTTTCCAGAGCATGATAAATGAGGTCTTTCGGGATCTTATAGATGAAGGGGTCATCGCATACATGGATGACAGCCTGATATACTTCAAAACTATGGAAGAGCACGTCGCAATGGTGAGGCGTGTGATGGAGAAATTGCGGAAAGCTACACTATGTGTAAGCATGAAGAAGTCCAGTTTCCACCAACGGGAGGTTGAATTCCTCGGATACAAGATCTCCGGTATGGGGATCTCTATGCTGTCAGAAAAGGTGCAGACGATCAGGGATTGGGCACCTCCGACATGCGTCATCGAGGTTCAAAGGTTTATGGGCTTTGTCAACTTCTATCGCCGGTTCATAGAAGGGTTCAGCAAGATAGCGAAAGCTCTCGCAGAGTGACAAAGAAGGATGTCCGATGGGAATGGACCCCTACGTGTGAGCAGGCCTTCAATCATTTGATAGAAGCGTTCACGTCCCGACCTATCCTGGCACATTTTGACCCTGAACGGCCAACACGGCTAGAAACCGAAGCTAGAGACTTTGCATTAAGAGACGTTCTCTCCCAGTTCTGTGAGGATGAGAGATGGCATCCAGTGGCCTACCATAGTAGGAAGTTGCACCCAGCGGAGATTAATTATGATGTCTATGACAAGGAAATAACGGCCATCGTGGCAGTGTTCAAGGAATGGGATTATCTGCTCCCCTCGGTAACGGACCAGTTAGTGATCTATACGAATCATAAGAATTTGGAGTACTGCAATAGTACCAAGGTCCTGAACCGAAGGCAGTACCCCTGGGCTGAAGTCCTTCCACCGTTTCACTTCAAGGTGGTTTACCCAGAAGGACGGTTGAATGGGAAGGGAGATGCTTTGTCGCGGCGTAGGGACTACTGCCCTGACGAGGGGAGTGATTTTCCGCCACAGTCGTTTTTTCGCCCCGGACAGTGGGTTGGGAGCCAGGAACAGGACATCTTGCGACCACAGGTGTTGCAAGTCTGCCAGGCATTTCGGCTCCAGTCTTTCTTTTTGGGTCAACTGCGGGTAGCGATAACTGAAGACCGGGAGTACTTAAGGATGCTGAAGGCGACAGCTGCCGGTGACAAAAAGGTCGACCAACATTTCACGACGGAAAAGGTCTTGCTCCTGTACAAGAATAGGTGGTATGTTCCCAAGGGTCAGATTCTGAAGCGGACAATCATGAAGGCAGAACATGACTCCCGAATCGCGGAACACTTCGGGACTTACAAGACCATTGGCAGGGTGAGAGCTAACTTCTAATGGCCTAAGATGGATGAGCACATCACTAACTATGTGTGGACATGTGATGCATGCCAAAGAAATAAATCCGTCAGGCACAAGAAGTTCGAACTGCTGGAACCTATTGATGTTCCTATGCGGCCGTGGATAGCAATTTCAATGGATTTCATTGTAGCGCTGCCGGAGTCCGAAGGGTATATCAAGATCTGGGTTATAGTGGACACATTCTCGAAAATGGCCCATTTCATACCCCTGACCACGGAGGTACCTATCAAGGAGCTTGCATTAAAATTCCTAAAGGAGGTTTGGCGCCTTCATGGACTCCCAGAATCAATCATCTCTGATCAACATAGCCGATTGACATACAAGTGCAGGATGAGTCTAATGTACTTGTTGCAAGTGAGACCAAACGTTTCGACTGCATTCCACCCTGAGACTGATAGGCAGAGTGAGAGGGTTAATCAGACACTGGAGCAGTACTTGCGTCGTTACTGTTCCTACCAACAAGATGATTGGGTTTCATTGTTACCCCTTGCGGAGTATGCATATAACACTTCAACGTCAGAATCCACCAGGTTGTCACCATTTGAGATCAATTATGGGTTCAAACCAAAGACAAACTAATCAGGTGTTGTGTCTGAAAACCAAGGGATACACCCTAGTAGCGAGCTGTTGGTTAAGGAATAGGATGGGACCTGGCAACAGATTCAAGAAGTGATTCAGCGGGCACAGGAAAGGCAACGGAAATGGCATGACTAGAAATGGCTGCCATCCCCGCACTATGTTACCTTGGAGGATGTGGCTACTGGGTAGGCTAAGAAAGCGGACTGCGTGATGTTGAACCGAAAAAACATCCGTATGAAGCGTCCCATGGAGAGGCTGGACCACCAAATGTTTGGCCCTTTTGTGGTCAAACGTCGGGTGGGTGCCCGAGCATACGAACTCCAGTTGCCAGCCTGATGGCGCATCCACACGGTTTTCAATGTCAGGCTACTAGAACCCTATCGCGAGGATCCGGAATTGGGTAAGATCAAGGAAACCCCTACCCCGGAGCTCGTAGACAATGAGCCCAGTTACGTTATTGAAGCTGTTGTGGACAGTCACTGGTATGGTGAAACAAAGGCGAAGTTTCCGTCGCGCTTTGTCCAGTACCTGGTTTCATGAGAAGGCTATAGAGCTGAGGAGCACTCATGGGAGCCCTGTGGGATGCTAGAAGGGACAGGCTTACAGGCCATGCTAGATTTCCATCAAAGATATCCGTCCAAGCCCAGAGACTATAGGCTCTTGGGGGAATCGAGTCGTGGAAACGAAAGACGACGCTTAACGGTCCAGGACGGACCGTAGAGAAGAGGGGAGTGATGTAACGACCCAGCATAGATGAGCTATGGTAGCCGGAACGTACACCCATACAGGTAGCCCGCAGGCGAACTGGTAGGAACTGGCTGGGAAGTGAGTACTTGACCTACGGAGACCCAATGGCCCGGGCTCCGAGATGAGCAGGCTTAGGGGGCACAAGTACTTAGGTACATGGCTACACCCGAGACTGGTGTCAGCATACTTAGGGACCTATGAAGGGGTAGTTACACAGCTAGACCGGTAACTGGAGAAAGGCCCGCTGTGTCTATCTCCGGAAGTGTGATAGATAGGGTAACAGGAGAAAGTACTCTTGTCCACCAGACAAGATTACCCTACCTTGAGGCTTCGGTTACCCTGTTCAAGGGCCTGGGTTACCCTACCTTTCAACACGGAGTCCATCGGGGGGTTTGGAAATAATGCCTGGAATGTTTGTCAAACGAAGCCATGCATAATAGTGGAATCCGGAGTTCCAGGAGATGCTATTGGGCGAGCTACGTAGCTACGAAGAGGCTGTAAATTAGAAACATTATTCCTATCATGCCCCTCCGGCCCCGCCTGGAGGCCCGGACGTCATGGGCAAACGGTTGCGTAGTTGTATTCAGTCTAGCAAAGAAGGATCTTTGGAGACCTACTGGCAACACCGTATTCGTTGCTGCCGTCCGGTCGACCGCAGGCTGTGCGCAGAGTTTACAGGGTAGCATAGGGTGGAAGATGGAGTACCTCCTCCAAGTTGTTCAAAGTAAAATGGACCAAAGCTGACGGAGTTAACTGGAGTTAACCATAGGGGTCCCGAAGGTCGTCCCGGGTGGTACCAGGGCGACTGCGAAAGTTTTACACCTACCAAACCCGAAAGTGTCCCCAACGCCATAGGCTCGGAAAGGGAAGTGCAGAGACACTAGAAGCAGGATTCCTACCACAGGTGGGGTGGATCCGGGGGGTGGTCATGGGTAGCGCCTATTGGACCACATCCGAACCACCGCATCCTGCGGAAGACACCGGAGGCCCGAGACGCGTAAAGAGTAGATAGATAAACCGCTCATGGTAGCTTCCGGGGTCAGTTAGAAATCAACGCACATGGGAATGGTGTCATAGATAGTCTAGTTCGGCTGGTGTCTTGACGGTTAGCCACTAGCAGGTCACCGATGCGTAGACGTTTTCACTGCGGTGGGCAGAATGGAAATGCTCGGCAGAAACGAGATGTGTATATGGTGAATCCCGACTAGAGAGTGTCGACATGTGCATGCCTGAAAGGGGTGCCAGGAGACGTTTCGGACCACCCTTAGCGGAGAAGGGTGTGCCCGCACAGTTGGAGTAAAGTGATTGGGGAGTTTCTGGCATAAGATAAAACTACTGGAACATCTATGCGAGAACTCTCCTACTCCAACACTCAATCCTCTCAAGACTTTAATTGAGTGAAGCGTCAGGCTTAACGATATTAAGTTTTACCGCTTTCTTTACTCTTACATCTGCGTGAACCTTTGGTGATAAGTTTGAAGTTGTTCGGTGCGGTCGCAACCTTGGGATCCATCTTCCTAGGGGTGCCCCCGTTACACTAACCGCTTCCTTATGTGGAGCAGCAACCTTCTATCAGTATTCCTAATGTTCTATTACATGAAACTGTACCTAATCAATGTTTTGTGTCCTTAGGCAACTATCTGAACCCCTTTCACATACATGCAGTCACAAACAGAATCCTACCATACCCTTGTCTGGTGGCTATAACAACATGTAGGATTATCAACTAGTGCATAGTACTTCATAAATGCATTTCGGCGACAATAAGCAAATCGTAACCATATACAGGAGTATTTCATGTAGCTTTTCAAAGGTTCATCTAATTTCTCATATGTTCCAGATACTATACTATTATTTTATAGCCCATTTTTCGTTATGCCTAGAAGGTTCGATACATTCCTCTTCTAAAGTCCTATCCCACACGTTTGCTGCAAGACTGTATGCACTAGTCAGCAGGCCAAATACCTTTTTCTAGTAAATCTTCAAAAAGAAGATATCCAGGAATCTGAGTTTTATCCCAGTCCATTATTGCATCTTTAGGTCATACCATCAGACTGCTTTTGGTGCCCTCTCACTAGCAGTAATTTCTGTATTGCATGAGAGCAGGATAACAGGCAGGGCTGGAGCTTCTAATAGCTGAGGAAAGTATGCTTTAGTGGCTTTGTAGAGATAAAGTTCTGGTTAACCATAATCTTAGGAAAACCAGAGGACTATAGCCACTGCCTGAGATTATCTGCAAAGAAGCTGTAGGCCTGCTTGGGGAAGGGTGACATTTTTGAGAAATGGTCAGGATAGAAATTTGAAACCTTTTATACTTTTTGTTTGTATCTTGGTTTTGTAACTTCTAGCCATAACTGCACGTCATATGAGCCTTGTTCCTAATATCAAGGTCAGTAATAACCAAGCATGTATGAGCTAGAACAGCTAGAACCTATACCCATGCAGGCAGCCAGGAGGCGAACTGGTAGGAACCGGCAGGCAAGTAAGTACTTTATCTAAAGAGACCTGATGGCCCAGGCTTGGAGCGGAACAGAAATACCTGCTAAGGTACTTAGGTACTTGGCTAAACCCAGGAGCAGTGTCAGCATACTTAGGGACCTCTGAAGGGGCAGTTACCAGGCTAAGGCAGGTAACTGGAGAAAGGTCAGTAGCGTCTATCTCCAGTGACGGAAGAGACAGGGTAACCAGGTAAAGTCATCTTGTCTACTGGACAAGGTTACCCTAGGCTGATGATCAGGTTACCTTGCCTAAAGTCTTGAGTTACGATACCTTTCATTACGAAGTCCCTTACAGAGTTTGGAATAAATAACTACAATGTTTCTCATGCGAAGGAACGCATAAACCTGGAATTTGGTGTTCTGGAAGAGGCTATTGAGGAGCTACTCAGCTCAGAAGTAGCTGTAAATTGCGGACATTATTCCTATCATGCGACTCCGGCTGCACCTGGAGGCCCAGGCATCATGGGCAAATGATTGGGTGGTTGTGTGTAGTCTGGTCAAGTAGGATATTTGCAAACTTACTTGCCACACTGTATACCTCACTGCTGTCGGGTCGACCGTATGCTGTTCATAGGTGATAACAGGGGACATAGCATGGAAGGTGGAGTATCTCCGCTAAGTTGTTTTGAGTAGAATTTATACAAGCTGATATGGTTGATGGGGGTTAACCATGGGGGGTCGCGAAGATAGTCCTGGGTGGTACCAGGGCAACCAGGAGTGTTTTACCCCTACCAAGCCCGAATGTGTCCCCAATCCCATCGGCTCAGCAAGGGAAGTGTAAAGACACTGAAAGTATAATACCTATCACAGGTAAAGTTGATACAAGGGAGCAGTCGTGGGTAGCACCCATTGGACCACTGCCTTACGACTGTATCCTGCAGAAGACACCAGTAGCCTATGAATCATAAATAGTAGATCGACAAATCTCTCACAGTAGCGGCTGGGGTCACATCAAGATCAATGCATGTGGGAAGGGTACTATAGATAGCCCACTTCATCAGGTGTCTTGACTGTCAGCCACTCACAAGGCACTGATACAAAGAGGTTTTCACTGCAGCAGGCTAAATAGAAATGCGCAGCGGAAATGATAACCGCAGAAGTTGAATGGCACCTAGAGTGTATCCACCCATGCACTCCAGAAGGTTGTACCAGGAGACGTGTCGGACCACCCTTAGGTGAGAAGGATATGCTCAAATGGTTGGAGTAAACTAATAGGGGAGTTTCTGGCATAAGATAAAACCAGTTGACCGTCCATGTGAGAACTCTTCTACTGCACCAATCAATCTGCTCGTGACCTTAATTGAGTTTACTATCAAGTTCAAAGATATTAAGTTTTATTGTTTACCTTACTGTCACATTGGTGTGAACTTTTAGCTATAAGTTTGAAGATGTTCACTGCGGTTGCAATCTTGGGATCCATGAGACTAGGGGTGCCCTCAATCCAGTTTATCATCAAGTAACCTTCTTGCTTAACTCTGCTACTAATTCGTTATTTGTCGACCTTCAGCACTGACCTTGCGTGAACACTGGCAACCTTGTCAGGACCATGTAGCTCGGGGTGGAACATGCAATAGCGAGTACTAAACTTTGTACCAGAATGGAATCCAACCTGGATTCTGTCCTTGACCTTGATGAACATACTGCGAACATGTTTTAGGCACAGGTTTTTGTGGATGTTGGTAGTATTGAACAGGACAGTCACCAGTTGCTCCTAGATCCGAGTCCTATTCAGTTACCACTTGAATGCATTGATCTTATGATTACAGGCCCCTGGGCTCCGGCACTGTTATTTTTCCAAGATACTACCCCGGTCTACACCATGGGCCCTGCCCTACCAGAAGGTGTCCCCTGTGGGCAGTTCTGGTAGTAGTTTGTTGCCATTTATATCGACAGGAAGGTAGCGCGGTGGATCCATGAAGCGAAGCGGGAACTGTAGAACTGGAACAACCAGCAGCAGTAGGTGTTCCGAACACAGATCACTACGGCAGCAGTGAAATGAATAAAAGTGCAGCAGAAGGCATACCTGGGAATAGTAAGGGGTCAGCAGGCATTAAGAACTCGCATGGCAGGATTGGAAAAGGTCTATGAAGGAGGGTATAGTATTGATGCTAAAAATGATGTACTAATTATAGAGGCTTTTCTCCCACGTCCACTCATCCATAGCAAACCCGTGAATTTCTAGACCGAAGTGGCTATGAGAGCCAGAGATGAACAATGGAGGACATACCTAAGCCTGGCAGGTATGTGAATATTGGAAAGTCTCAAGGGTGAAGGGGACAGCTGCAGCTCTTTGTTCACAAAAGTATGGGCGGGCTCTCTATCCATCCATTCCTCAGTCGCCTGTAGTCATTCGCTTAGTCTGGCAATAGGACAAACTGATGGACATCGTGCCAAGAAAAGAACGTCCAAGCTTAAGGGTATTACGACCCCAGAATCTCCTGACCCTAGTTCTCATCTGAACCCTGCTCCCATTAGTTCTCCCCTAACACCTTCAGTTGCCACTCCCATACCTCCCATTGCCGCCCCAAGACCCATACCTGTACCAGTTGGGTTGCCTGTCCCTGACCCCTCTCCTAGCATAATCTTCCTACCAGCAGTGTCTGTTACTCCTGCATTCTGGCCACTACAGGTAGCATCACCTGGAGTTTTTGAACAGGTAATATGCCAGCACGGGTAAACACTTGAGGGTCCATCATGGGGAACCCCGATCCCCAGACTTGAGACACCTGCCCAATCTGTTTCTTGGGCACTGGTGATTCCCTCTGCCACGTCAAAACTAACTCTTCCATCCATGCTCCTCACAATCACCAGTGGCAAGTGGGACAGCCAAGACACGTTTTGTTGGTTGTCCTACAAATCGGAAGAGACCCGAATGGGGCCCATTTATTACAAGTCATATAGGTGCAGGAAGGGACCATGGACTCTGGTGAAGCACAGAAGAGGGCAGAAGGAAGGAGATGGACGACCAACATGTGGGTACTATGGGTCATGAAGGCACACTAGCCCACCAGTTCAACCCCTGAGTTGTCCGGGGCTTCGGGAATTTTGGTGGGAAATGCAGATGGCTTCTAACCCAACTCCTGAGAGTGGGCGACGCCCCATTCAACCACTGGCATCAGGACCAGCAGGGGCGGACCCCCCACAGGGTGGGAATCAGGTTGGCCAGGAGGAATGGTTTGAGGGGTACAATAGCCCAGGGGAAACCCAAAGTGGAAACACTGGAGGTAGTGGAGATGGAAATGTGCCGCTTGGCACTGGTACAGCGGGAGCGGGAGGGGATTCAGGTGACTCTGACAATAACAGTTCACGTGATGATAATGCTGATTCTCTCCCTGATTTGACCCCCTTTCTCGGATCTCGCAAGGGGGATGGGGGAGATGGAATGAAAGGATGGTGGGACTGACATACTAGGAGGCTATTACAGGGACCATGGAGGAGAATAACCTCGCGGCAATCCTCCAGACAGGGGCAGAAGGAGTGAGAAAAGCGGAATCGCATTCCCCCCTTTCAGGGAAAGGTCAGCGAACCTGCCAGCTTCCAGACACTTCTTGATATTAAGTTTGTGCACTTTACTAGGTGCAGGTTGACCGATACGGATGAGGTGAACCTGGTGATACCCCTTTTAGCAGACTCCACCTGGGCATGGTATTTAGGGCTCTACTCCTACATCAATCAGCAGGCAGCCAAGCACATTGGAGTTCCTGTTGACAATAGTAACCCATTAAGAATAGGGAAAGGATTACAGAAATACCTTGCAGGAAGTTTCAGTGGTAAACAAGCGGAACGTAACCAATCCCTTCCCAACTGGCGAGACCCGGTAATAAAGTCACATCGCACTGACTAGTACCTGAACAGGATGATTGACTATATGTATAAGCTTAGCTATGCAAACCCAGTACAGGTACGAGGTAAGGTATGGTCTGGTATTGCCCAAGAGATTTGGAATGTGGGGGCACTCCTGGAGCCCCATCCAACCAAGTTGGGCAACTACCTTAATCCTTGGCGAAAGTTGGGATATATGCAGGAAGACCACACGCAGTTTAGTAACTGTGTTATCCACCCTGTCAAACGGTCTCAGCCCAGTGACGGGAAGCACAATATGGCATCGACCTATCGAAGCTTTAAAAAGGTGGAAAAACGTTGGGGCAGACAGAACCAGAGGCCTGCCAAACCGACTAATTTCAACATAGAGAAGCAGGCAAAGCTGGTGACTATTGAGTATACCATAGCACATAATGAAATCCCGTTGACTTTGACAGAATGTCAGAGAAAGCACAACCCGTGTACCAAGTATGGACAAACTGGGCACTTCTGGAGCAAGTATACTGCTGTGTTCCTAGTTGTTAGTTCATCCAAACAGCCTCATGGGTTGAAACAGTCAGCCCTGGTACACGAGCCCTCGGATATGGACAAGTGGCTCCAGTGCATTGAAGGGCCATCCGCAGCTTCCTCGTTGAATACAATAGAAGTGCGATAGGCATCAACTCAGATCATGGATGTTGGTACTGAAGGCGCAGAAATTGGTAAGAACCGGTACTGCTTAAGACATCACCATACTAACCAGTATCTATTGACCCGTGAGAGATCGATGCAAAGGACCCAGAAGTGGCTTCTGGGATAGGAAAGTACCCCTCTACTCCCTGAACGAGCCTGGGCCTAAGTACAGCCAGGGTGTGTGGGCAGATAGATATTGCAGGCCATGCATAGTGAAAGGGGTTATTCTTCCTTTGTTAGGTTTCAGGTTGTTTCCTTGGTTCTAGTTATAAGTATTTCTTTCAGGATTTCCTGAGCTGGATGAGAGAGTCATAGGACATTATTGCAGTTGGTGCTGGGTGAGGACTTGCCCAGGAAATATGCTCAACATTGGAGAAGCAATGATACTTCGCTTGGAACCAGTCCAACAGTTGACCTCTACCCACCCTTAGAAAATTGTTATGTTTAGTTCAAGTGAGATTGATTGAGGCCAGACTCGATCAAATAAACAGTATTATTTGCAAGTTTACCAGAGAACAGTTGAGTACCTGAAATCATACCTGCGTGATCGTAAAAACCTTAGTAATTTGATAAAATGAATCCTAATCCCTTAACGTTTAGCACCCTATTGTACCAGCTCCTGTGTCAAAAGGGAAGAGACTAATTATTAAGCTAAGATAACTAAGTCTGTCAGACAAGCAAAGAGGGAGAAAGGTGACAGCTTGCATCATGATACCAAGTCTGTTCACCTACAAGTGAAGCTAGACTTGAAGGTTGGAACTAGACAGGTAAGTGTGGAAGCACTGCTGCTACTTGATAGTAGAGCCACTGGGTTGGTTGTTAGTAGCCAATGGGTTAAGCAGACTCAGGCACCCTGGGTACGGTGAAAGGTACATGTTGCGATAAATATCGCAAGCGGTAATCACATTCCACGGTCAGTTCTGCTGCATACCGAGTTTTTGGAGATAAGGATAGGCAACCACCAGAATGAGATGCACTTAACAGTTGCCAGTATGCCCAACACAAAGGTGTATGGGTACCAACCAGTGTCATGGTTGAAGGAGCATAACCTGGACATAGATTGGAAGACAGGATTACTAACCTAGTCCTCAGATTTCTACAAGGCTAACTACCTAGCAGTGCAGCGGTAGTTAGTGTTCATAACCAATGAAGCATGACTAGCCATAGGCTCCAGTAATGTCTACCTATTAGGAATTATACAATTCTCCCATGAGTGAGGTGACAACTTTCCGGTCAAGATACTCCATAAGTATATGGACTATGGGGATATCTTTAGCCAAGAAGGTACTGAGGTCTTACCAGTGTACTTAAAGTATAACCATAGAATCGCGTTGCAAGGCAGAACGGAACTGCTGTTTGGGCATAGGGGTCTATTATCGGAAAAGGAGCTTAAGGCACTCCAGGAATATCCCCACGCGACGTTACAAACTGGAAAGCTGCAGCAATCCAGTTCCTCTATACCAGCCCTTATCCTCTTCATGCCAAAACCAGATAGTACATTAAGACTGGTAATAGATTAGCCAGGGTAGAACAAAACAATGGTTCGGAGTAAGTATCCTCCCCCACTGATGAACAAACTCTGAGATTGGTTAGGCAAGTCCATTGTGTTCACTAAGTTGGACTTGAAGAACACCTACTACCTTCTGAGCATGGCAGAAGGTGGGGAATGGAAGAGGGCCTTCCGCTACAGATATACACTGTATGAATACACAGTGGTGCCGTTTGGGTTGTGTAATCCCCTGTTACAGTTTCCCACTACTCGTGTTACTCACGACAGGTAACGACCTTGATTGGTTCTTCCGAACTGCGCTGCACTCTGTCCTAGAGCTCCTCGAGTCTCTAGGCCCTATCTTAGTATTCTCACATAAGAATCGGTTTCGCACCAGGGCCGAGAGTATCAGTCTTTGATTTGGTTAACAGGATCCGCATAGCGGATAGGTTCTGGACTCTAAAGCGGATCCGTCTGGCGGATAAGATTGGAGAGAAAAGGTTTTTGTATTGTAAAGATCGGAAAGTAGTAGATAGGAAATAACAGTAGATGGTTGCGTGAAGAGCTAACCCATCTTGTAAAAATCCGGCCTTTATATAGGCCTATTCCCGCAACCCTAACCCTGCTCTGATCCTCAAGTGAAGTCAGGTGCGAAATCCATTACCTAACTCTAACAAGTCATGTGCGCAAACATAAAACATCCCATGACGTGTAAGTGATGACATGTGCAAAAACATAAATGAAACGTAATATAAATAAACCAGCCACATGACCTGCTAATGAGGTTACGCGCGAAACATAAAGAAGTGTGCCTTGCCGGTAAGCCTTACCGGCCAGCCTAGACTATTCCTATGACATCAACTGTACGTCATGTGCGAAATACTATTAAAATGAACAAGCCCCATAACCTGCTAACCAGGTCCTGTGCGTAAAACCAATTTAAACATAAATGAGCCCCATGACCTGCTAATGAGGTCATGTGTGTGAAAGAATAACTTAACTGTATGACGTCTACACGACGTCACATGTGAACTCTTTTCCCTGCTGCCGTCACCTGACTAGCGCTCCTCCAACCAGATTGTGACATCCCCCAGCAACTTTCCAGGGCATGATAAATGAGGTCTTCCGTGCCCTCTTGGATCAAGAAGGCATTACTGGCATATGTGACATCCAGATCTATTCCAAAACCATGGAAGGCCATGTAGTGCTAGTAAGGCCCATGATGGAGAAATCGCGGAAAGCCTGACTATACATAAGCATGAAGAAGTCCAGTTTCCACCAACGGGAAGTGGAATTCCGGGGATATAAGATCTCTGATATGGGGATTTCTCGGTTGTCAGGGAAGGTCTAGACAATCAGGGATTAAGTACCTGCGACTTGCATCAGACCACGTTCCAAGCTTGATAGGCTTTGCGAACTTCTATTGTCGGTTTATAGACAGTTTCAGCAAGATACCGAAACCTCCGATAGACTTGAGCCAGATGGTTATCCAATGGGAATAGACATCTGCTTGTGCACAGGCCTTCAAGTAATTGAAGGCAGCGTTTGCCTCCAAACCTATGCTAGCACATTTTGACCCTTAATGGCAAACCCTGCTTGAAACCAGTACTGGTAACTTTGCATTAGGAGCTGTCCTCTCCCAGTTCTGGGACGATGAATGATGGCATCCAGTGGTTTATCATAGTCAGAACTTTGATGCAGCGGAAATTAATTATAATGTCCATCAGAAGGAAATGACTGCCGTTGTAGCTGCATTCAAGGAATGGTATCATCTACTACGCTCGGTAACCGACCAATTGGTAATCTATACTGATCATAAGCATTTGGAGTACTTTTACATTACAAAGGTCCTTAACCATAGGGAGAAGTACTGGGCTGAATTCCTGCAACAGTTTGTGTTCAAGTTGGTTTATGGACAGGGTCAGTTGAATGAGAAAGCTAATACTTTGTCACGGCATAGAGACTACTGCCCTGAAGAGCGGAGTGATTTTCCACTACCGTTATTTCTTCGCCCTAGACAGTTGTTTGGGAGCCAGGAATAGGACGCCTTGTAAGCACGGGTGTTGTAAATATGCCAACAATTTTGGCTCCAGTCTTCCTTTTTGGATTAACTACGGGTAGTGATAAAACATGACCAGGATGTAAGCGGGGCACCCCTAGGAAGATGGATCTCAAGGTTGCGACTTCACTGAACAACTTCAACTTATCGCCCAAAGTTCACAGAGATGTAAGAGCACAGTAAACGGTAAAACTTAATATCTTTAAGCCTGACGCTTCACTCAATTGAGGTCTCGAGAGAATTGATTGTCGGAGTAGGAGAGTTCTACATAGACCTTTTGGTAGTTTTATTTTATGCCAGAAACTCCTCCATCAGTTTACTCCAACCATTCGAGCACACCCTTCTCCGCTAAGGGTGGTCTAAGACATGTCCTAGCACACCCTTGGGGCATGCGTGTGTCGATACACTCTAGTCACAGTTCGCCTTATGTGGTTATCATTGCTGCAAGCCATTTCCATTTTCCCGCCAAAGTGAAAACTCCTTCCCATTGGCGTCTTACCAGTGGCTAACGGTCAACACACCTGATGAACTGGACTATCTACAGGACGCTTTCCCTATGTATTGATTTCCGTTTGGCCTCGGAAGCTACCGTGAGCGATTTCTCCATCTACGATTTACAATTCTTGCACTTCCGGTGTCTTCTGCAGGATACGCTGATCCGTGAGGGGACCAATGGGCACTACCCATGACCACTACCTCAGATCCTCCTTGCCTGTGATAGGAATCATGCTTTCAGTGTCTCTTCACTTCGCTTTCAGAGCCTATGATGTTGGGGACACTTTCCCGCTTGGTAGGTGTAAAGCTCCGCTGGCTACCCAGGCACAACCCGCGACTACCTGCAGGACCCCCACCATTAACTCTGGTTAACTCTGTCGGTTTTGGTCCATCTTACTCCGAATAACATGTAGGAGGTAATCCAACTTCTACCCTATACCCGCCTGTATATCCTGCGAACAGCTTATGGTTGACCGGACAGCAGCGACATATGCGCTGTTGCAAGGCAGTCTGCAAAGATCCTTCATTGCCTGACTGCACATCACTACACCACGGTTTGCCCATGACATCCGGGCCTCGCGGCAAGGCCAGAGGGCTATGGTAGAAATAATGTCCGCAACTTACCTAGTCTTAGGAGCTGCGCAGCTCGGCCAATAGCATCTCCTGGAATGCCGGATTCCAGTATTGTGCATGGCTTCCGGTGAATAATATTGCGGTCATTTTTCCCTAACTCCGCGAGAGACTTCGCATTGAAGGGTAGGGTAACTCAGGACATTGGGCAGGGTAACCCAAGCCCAGAGGAAGGGTAACCTGGTCTTGAGTGTAGGGTAACCTTCTCCGGTGGACAAGATGACTTGTTCCTGTTACCCTGTCTATTCCGTTGTATGAGATGGACACTTCGGACCTTTCTCCAGTTACCCGGCCAAGCTGGGTAACTCCCCCTTCAGTGGTCCCTATGTGTGCTGACACTGCCCCTAGGTGCACCCAGGTACCTAAGTACCTGGCCAGCCAATTCTGTTCATTGTCCAAGCCCAGGCTATCTGGTCTCCGCAGGTCAAGTACTTACTAGCCTGCCGCTGCCTACCAGTTCACCTCCAAGCTACCTGTATGGATGTAGGTTCCGACTACCATGGCTCATGTATGCTGGGTCGTTATACAGGAACATTTACGGATCACGAGAGGAACAAGTACTGGTGACAAAGAGGTTGACCGACACCTCATAATGGAAAAGGCCTTACTCTGGTACAAGAACAGGTGGTATGTTCCCAACAGTCACAATCTGAAGCAGACAATGATGGAGGCTGAACATGACTACCCAACCGTGGTACACTTCTGGAGTTACAAAACCATTCGCAGGGTTAGGACTACCTTCCATTGAACTAAGATGGACGAGCAATCACAGCCTATGTGAGAACAAGGGTTGCATGCTAAAGGAATAAGTCCATTAGTGACAAGAAGTTTGGCCTGCTGGAACATATTGATGTTCCTATCCACCCTCGGACAGCGATTTCAATAGACTTCATTATAACACTGCCAGAGTCAGAAGAGTATAGCAAGATCTGGGTCATTGTAGATAGGTTCTGGAAAATGGCACACTGCAGACTTCTAACCACTGAGGTAACGATCTAGGAACTTGCCTTAATATTCCTGCAGGAAGTTTGATGCCCTCATGGACTCCCAGATTCAATCATCTCCAACCAAGATAGCAGATTCACAACCACGTTCTGGATGAGTCTGATGCACTTGTTGTATGTGAAAGCGAATGTTTCTACAGTATTCCATCCTGAGATGGATGGGTAAACTGTGAGGGTTAATCAGATACTGGAGTAGTACTTGCGTAGCTGCTACTCCTGCGAACAGGATTATTGCGTTTCGCTACCGCCACTTGTAGAGTATGTATGAAACAGCTCAACATCAGAATCCACCAAGTTGTCACCGGGTGAGATCAATTGCAGGTTCAAGTCATGGACAAACTGGTCGGGCGTGGTGTCTGATAATCAAGGGATACATCCCAGCAGTGAGCTCTTGGTTAAGGAATAGGACGAAACCTAGCCAGAGATTTGAGACAGGAGTCAACGAGCACAGGAAAGGCAACAGAAAAGGCACATCCAGAAATTGTTAACATTACCGGACTATGTTATCGGAAAGGCTGTGGCCTCTGGATGGGGGAAGAAAGCAGACTGCCTGGTTTCGAACTGAAAGAACGTCCGTATCAAGCATCCAATAGAGAAGTTGTACCGCGGATGTTTGCCCTCTTTGTGGTCCAAGGTCATGTGGGTACGCAAGCATACGAACTCCAATTGCCCGCCAGATACCGCATCTATCCAGTGTTCATGGTTACATTGCTAGAACCAATATCAGGAGGATCTGGGATTGGGTAGGGTCAAAGAGGTCCCTGCCACATAACTTGTAGACAATGAGCCAAGTTACATTGTCAAAGCTATAGTAGACAGTTGATCGTGCAGAGGAGCAAAGACAAAGTTCCTGTCATGCTTCATCCCGTACCTGATTTCATAGGAAGGCTATGTAGCCCAGAAGAACTCATGGGAGCCCTATGAGAGGCTAAAAGGGAGAGGGTTATGGGCCATTCAGGATTTCCAGCAAGTGTGTCCGTCCAGGCCGAGGGACTATAGGGTCTTGGGGGAATTGAGTTATGAAATGAGAGATGGGACTAAGGGTCCAGGACGCACTGTAGGGAAGAGGGGAGTAATGTAACGACCCGTGATACTTGGGCTATGGCAGCAGGAATCTATAGCTGTCCAGGGAGCCAGGAGGGGAAGGGGTAGAAACCAGCAGGCGAGTACTTGATCTAAGGAGACCCAATAGCCTCGGCTCTGAGATAAACAAAAACAGTTGACAAGGGACTTAGGTACTTGGCTATACCAGGGAGTGGTGGCAGCATACTTAGGGACCTCTGAAGGGGCAGTTACTCTGCTAAGTCAGGTAACTAGAGAGGGGTCACAAGTGTCTATCTCTGGCAATGGAATAGACAGGGTAACAGGCTAAAGACATCTTGTCTACCAGAAAAGGTTAGCCTACCCTCAGGATCAGGTTACCCCGCTATGCAGCTCAGGTTACCCTGCCTAAAGTCCTCAGTTGCCGTGCCTTTCAATACGAAGTGCCTCATGGAGTGCTGAAAAAGTTACTGGGGTGATTGTCATGTGAAGCTAAGTATACTACTGTAGCCTATAGTTCTGGGAGATGCTATTAGGCGAGCTAGGGAGCTCCAAAGAAGCTGTAACTTAGAGACGTTATTCCTACCTGCCCCCTCCGGCCCCGCCTTGAGGCCTATATGTTATGGGCAAATAGTTGTGTAATTGTGTGCAGTCTAGTAAAGAGGAATCATTGGAGACCAGCTTGCAATACTGTATACATCGCTACTACCCAGTCAACCCTAGGCGGTCTGTAGGATATACAAGGGGACATAGGGTGGAAGGTGAAGTACCCCCTCCAAGTGGTGCAGTGTAAAATGGATGAAAACCGGCGGAGTTAACCGGGGTCAACAGTGGGGGTTCACGAAGGTAGTCCCTGGTTGTATCGGCGTGACTGGTAAAGTTTTACACCTACCAAGCCCGATTGTGTCCACAACCCATAGGCTCTGAAATAGAAGTGCAGAGACATTAAAAGCATGATTCCTACCACCGGTGAGATGGATCTGAGGTAGTGGTCATGTTTAGCGCCCATTGGATCAGTCCTGGACCACCTTATCCAGTGGATGTTACCGGAGCCCTGTGAATCGCGAATAGTAGATGGATAAACCACTTCCGGTATCTTCCGGGGTCATGTAGAGATCAATGTATATGGGAAGGGTGTTATGGACAGTCTAGTCCATCAGGTGTCCTGACTGTTAGCCCCTGGAAAAGCATCGATACGAAAAGGTTTCACTCCAGCAGGCAAAATTGCAATGCGCCACAGAAATGATAACTGCATAAGGTGTCCACCACCTAGATTGTGTTGACACATACATTCCCAAAGGGTGTACCAGGAGACGTGTCGGACCACTCTCAGTGGCGATGGGTGTGCTCCAATGGTTGGAGTAAACTGATGATGGAGTTTCTGGCACAAGATGATACTGCTTGAACATCTATGCCAGAACTCTCCTACTCCTACCATCAATCCTCACGAGATCTTAAGTGACTGACGTGTCAGGCTTAACAATATTAAGTTTTACCCTTTACTTTACTCTTATATTTGTGCGAACCTTTGGCGACAAGTTTGAAGTTGTTCGGTGCGGTCACCACCTGGAGATCCATCTTCCTAGGGCTGCCCCTGTTAGAAGGTCTTCTCTATCAGGATCCGTTTCATGTTCCTATTCCCATGTGTCCGCAGATATTTGATACTTCTTGCTTCTATCTGCAAATGTATTGAAAGTTTCCATATATGCCTGCCCATTCTTGTTCATTTCAGGTTCACTATATACTACAATCTACCCCCTGCTATTGTATAGTTCCTTCAGTAGTCACATTGGTCGGCTTGCTATATTCAAATGGGCAAATGATAAACAAGATGCCCAGCGCTTTAACTGTCTACTCTGTAAGGCCTACAAAGCCTGATGTTGCCTTCTAGAACCCATTTTTCTCACAAACCTAGGATAAGGTTTTGCATCGTGATTGTGTCTCCTGTTAATACTTCAATATGTATTTAGTTGACAATGTATAGTGGATCAATGTTATATTGGCATGATATAATAAAGCTGTAGTAAGAATATTGAAAGCTGTGGCTGGAAATATACTCAGAGTATATTACCAGTCTGATTAAAGTTGACTGTTTCAGCAGATTTGCTAGATCCACCATGAAGTGCCAGGTCTTATATAGAATCCGTTATGGGGCCTCCTGGGCCCTGAGAAATACGGGCCCCGAGCCGAAGTGATCAAAAGTGGGTGCCAACAGGATCATAAGGTACCTGCAATTTATAAAGTGTTCAAATGCTTTGCACCATAACCGGAACTAATACAGACTTGGCAACCTAGACTTTATAAATCACTAAGTATACCTCTGGACCATGAGCAAAATAGTTGCCTTCCTTATTTTGATGCTTACATAATCATAGCACACTCTTTTTCTCTCTGTTTTTTTCCCACATCCTCGAAGTAGATCTGGTCCCTTGTTTCACCCACATCAAAAGTTTCACACTTTGACCTTGGATCACGCTCAATTGGAATCCTTAATTAAAAAACAATCACCAATCCCTTCTTCTCCCCAGAATTATCTACATCTCTATGGTTTTTCTCCAGTGAACTTTCTGGCTACTGTTGGCTGATTCAACACTGGGTTTGCTGGTTTTACGGTACCGGTTTGATCCTACTTGCACTGTAGGCTTACCCTACCATGTTACCCATGAGGGACCCCGCTCTGCCCATTCCCTTTAACAGACCCCGGTCCAATTTGAGTAGCAAGAAATGGGACCCCGTGTAGGGAAAAACCGGGGTCTGGCTGAGGTGGACATAGAAAATACACGCCCCGGACCCGTATAACCATGGGGCCCTCATAGGTAGAACCTGTGCCATCCCACCTTATAATAAATACTAATATTATATGCTAGGGCTACACAGTACATACCAGAATCAAATACTACCACTTTGTATCAGCACAGAACCTTTGACAACCAAAAAGGCAATCCCCCAATCTTCAGTGCTATGCCTATAAGTGAACTTGAATACTACTGTCTTTATGTGCAATACAGGGTGGTACAGAGAATAAAATTGAAGTGGAACTAAAGGTGTTACTCAAGAAGGGTAACACCCAATATCTAGCCAAAATGGATATGCATTAGTGGTATCTTTTCACACTAGTTATAGACAACATCTAAAAAAGGTCAGGAGATTTCATCATATCTTCAAAACCTGCACTCAACTTGGTGGAACATTTGGGAAAGCAACTTAGTAGTATAGTTCTGGTCATGATAAACCTGTAAATAGCAAAGTGTAAGAGGATAAAGCTTTCAACAACAATCTTGCAACGTAAAACAAGTTAAATCAAAAAGGCTAAAATAATAGAACTATAAAGAATCCTTAGGAGATACATTGTATGATTTAAAAAATTTAATAGTCAACCCAAAGGTACTTCGAATTTCGAGGTAACTGATTTTGTATAGACTGATTTTGAAATAGCACCTATTTATTGTATAAAAATATGCCAAGACCAATCTTTTTACCATTGCTCGTAAGGGTTTAAGGCAAGAAACATGCCAAGACCTAATCTTGATATTATAAGTAATCACCAATCTGGAAGAAAATCTTAGAACTTAAATGTCTTAAAATACACTTCTGATAAACAAAATACTAGGCAATGTTACCCAGGTTCTGGAAAGCTACCGGCCATTATGCCATGAAGTCACAGGATGAAGCATATACTCCAGCTTGGGGCTCAATGATGAAAAGGCTATGATAGTTCCAATCTAGGAAATTGTTCTGATCCTGAGTTGAACAGGAGTATCCTGAATGAAGATACTTATCAAGTTGCAACTAAGCGTACTACTATCAATTCAGATTATAAGTTAGAAAGCTCAAGTCATGAGGAGGAACTAGAGAAAGAAGAAGAGATCGAAGTACAAGGACTTATATCAGGAATTAGAGAAAGGAAAAATAGATTGGTATTGGATAATTAATAACACTTAATATAAAACAGATAGGAGTTTATATAGAGAGCTGAAGATTATTCAACTATGCAAATTTGATACCAGTAGTGAATGGAGAAACAGAGTAGGAACTGGCCTATATGGTCGAGCTAGAGGGATGATTCAAGCAAGAATATCAAAAGAAAGAAGGACTAGTAGAATAAGGGAGGAGAGGAGTATGTAGGATGTTTGACAATTGAAGCTTTGTTTAAATGATAGCAGGTACGAATTCTATGATTCAAGGTTTCAAATTTCCAGGTAAGAATTTGGGATCAAAAGTAAGTGACTTATACTGTATCGATAGGCCAAAAGTAACAGCTTAAGCTCAACCTTAGCAATTCCTGAAATCAGTGGAGAGGATTCCAAAGTCATAATGAGGGCTGAATATGAGCTGGTAGAGGTAAAGGAAGCAATAATTCAACTTCAAAGAAAGCTCAAATCAAAAGCTGGGGAGACACATAGATAGTCGAAGGGACAATGGTATCACTACCATGACTATGTTCTCACATATCTTCAGTTGCGAAGCAAAAACATGGAGTGTCTATGAGGTCTTGCTGCAAAAACAATAGCTACAACCTTTGGAAAGGAAAGCTGGGTTCCAAACTACCTCACAGCCTAGTCCAGTATTTGGATACAAATTGAAATATAGGAGCAATGGCCTTACACTTGACTGTAAGGATAAGTAGTGTTCCTCTTGCAAGGAGGTAGGTAGAAAAGGAGCAGGCCACCATTAATAAAACCAGATCATGTCCAAAGTGTAAAGATAAGTGCTCCTCCCATTGGTGCTGTTCCCAATGTTGGGAGGCTCGGTCTACAGTCCTTCTTATTTGAATATGTTTTGCTTGGAAAGTTCCAAAAATCCATTCTGTGGCTAATAACTGTTTTTCCCAACACCTCCTTAATGTTCAGCTAGACTTCAATACTCAAAAGTGTTAGTTACTGGAGGAGGTACACCAAAGAGGGCATATGGTCTTATTCTACCCAAAGGTTAACTGTGAACTTAATTGGATCAAATACTGCGAGGGATAGGCTACGCAGTATACATGGGATAACTTTGGTTATCAGATTGCAGCTTTGAGAGAAACAATATCTCAGGCCTTAGGCTCTGTTGGAGCAAAGGTAATTGGGAAATTTTATTATAAAAGTCTACAAATAATGAAGATCTATATCAAGAAATTAGTATATAGTAGAAATGAGTTTCAGAATACTGTATATAAATCACATCGGAGGACATATGAGAATGAAACATGAGCTCTCAGCTGCTAAGTAATAAAACTCATACTTGATAGGTATTTTATTTGGAATACAATTGGTAAAGCCACCCAATTCATAAATGCAATCTTCCCAATTACTCTTAATTTATGTGATTCTAAACTCCTAACCTTTATTGGAACTAGAAAACAAAATGAAAACCCCTATTTCTAATACTTACTAGGCATTTGGCTCAATGGCCGCCTCTACAGGTTTATTGCGACCGGAACCATACCTTATCTTCAGAATATTACAGAATCCTTAAATATTATAAAATGATAGGGACAAGGTTGTTTAAATATCTGGTGTTGGTTGCCATGTACTTTTCACACAGGGCCCTATACAAAATTTAGTTCACTTTTACTCTAGTTAATGCAATGATGAACAACAAAGACAGGTTTGATTCCATCCATCTTGACCAGCAGAGGTTGCAATCCATAGTTATTCCCTAGCTCATAAAATGTTTTGAAGACTTTTCCTGTAAGCCATGTTGACAATTGTCTATTTGAAAATGTCTAATTTTGGTGCAACACCTCGTGTTGGATAAATCCTTTTGTCATTGTGCTTTATAATTGAGGGGAGCAACAGCCAAAACAAACATGTTAGGGACTACAAATATCATGGCATGTTGTCGGCATAAGAATGCTTTGAAAACCGGTGGTGCAAGCTTTCGTGTAAATTTGTTCTGTTAAGAACACTACTTACTTGGAAGCTCTACAATAGACCGTTGCCCAAGAGGCCTCTTATTGGTATTTATTGTGATTTGAATGAGATACCTAGCCAACTAACTATAGAGATTTCGTGTACTTTCCCCTTGCCGATGGTATTCACAACAAATGCCAAACCAGATAACATATAAGCTAACAAACTCTCCCGTGCCCACCTACCCACATAGAACAAACAACCAATAAAACAGAAGAAAATAATCAACTTTTGAGTAAACAACAGGAGTAAAATCAGCAATCCGCTGGCCCCACCTTTGCTTTGGGACCGGATGCCTTCTCAGGAGATTTGGGTTGGGCGGTTATTATGCAGCTTTCTGTGCCTCTTCTTAGCTTGTAGTCCCCAATGTTTGAGCAAGGGAACCGCCCTCGTCGCTAGCTCTCAATATCGAGCCATAAAGGGGGGATACTAACCTTTCTCCGGGCTGGTTAGCCCGTCGACTTTTGGGAGAGGAGATTTTGGGGGCAAGACAAGGGAAATGGAAAGAAAAAGACAAATACTCTCTTGGGTACATCCAAGAGCCGGGTTATTTGTTACGAGCCAGCCTGCGCCTCTTCCCCATTTCGGTTGAAATATAGCCAGGCTTTGCGACGGGCTGTTCACTCGCTACTGAACGCTCTCTATCATCCGGCTTATCATCCGCCATCCAGGAATACCTCTTCTTCGGCGGACAGGTGGTATCGATGATAGACTTCAGTGTGTTCTCCTGGCTTTCCAACACTGGCTGACCACGCTGGCCATATCTCGCCCTTTTACCCGCCACCTGTCTGTCTTCCCCTGCCTCAGTGCTGGCATTGGCAGGTTCTTCACGCTGGGACTTGCGGGGTCTGGCGGCGGCGGCGGTGGCGGCGGCGGAGAGGCCAGCTTTCTCTTGTGCTTCTTGGGCCAGAGGTCTGTTGTTAGCCTCAGAGGCTTCCAGTTCGCGTTCCGCTGCCTCTGCCTTTGCGCGATCCTCCTCTTCTTGGCGCGAAATTTCTAAGGCCAGTTCTAACTCTAATTCGTCTCCTGACTCCAGACCGTCCGATCCTCCTGCTGAGTGCGCTTCCTCTAGAATTTCTTCCTCGCTCCCCGCAGAACGTTCTTCGCCACTGCTGGGTAGGTCTGCTATGACTCCTGCAGTGAGGGCCAGATTCACCCCTTCGAGTTCAGCTCTCGCTTTAGCCATTCTCCCTTTAGCTGTATCCTTTTCATTCTGAGTCTTGACTCCGCTAGCCTTTCCCGCCCGCCCTGAACGAGTGCTCTGAGAACTCTCGGGCTTTGACTCAGGGACCCGTGCTTTCTCGCCAACTGTAGCCCTTCTCGCTGCAATTCCAGCCGCCCGCTTCTCGGCTGCTGCAGCCTGTTTCTGAGCCGCCGCAATCCTTTTAGCCTCGGCTACCTGTTCCCTCTTAGCTGCCGCCGCCCCGAGCTTCTCCTGCGCTGCCTCTCGCTTCATCCTTTCCTTCTCTCTCTTTACCAGTCGTTTAATCTGGGTTTGTGTCACAACGCCTGGACGGTACCCGCCAGCATCTGCCGCCCTTTGCTCCTCAGCCACCAGTTCTGCCGTGATTCTGTCCACCAACGCTTTGTGGTTCGCGGCCCGTGTTGCGGCAGCTTTTTTCGCTGCTTCCGCACGAGTCGCGGCTTTCTCCGGAGCCGTTTTTGTGACAGGTTTAGTCTCTGCATCTGGGGGTGGTGGAGGACGTTGTCGTTTTTGCTCCTTCGCAGCAATTTGGTGGGAGTCTTTATTTATTGCATCCTCCGTGAGCTTAGCTCGTTTAGCCTGTTGGGAAGTGTGGGGTGCGTAAATATCGTCGCCACCATGATCACTATCACTGTCTTCATCGGCCGAGGAAGAGTCACATTTGTACTTCCGCATAGGCTGAGGTTTCCGAGGTGATCTTCGGACGGCCGCTACGGCGGGGGATAAACGAGGAGGAGTCTGAAGTATCCGTTCTGCAATGGCGGAAGCTGCCTTGGGAGTCTCATCTTCGTCGCTAATATCGCTTTCGTTCTCGACAGTTGTCTGTTGAACATGGGGGGCCTCAATTGGCGGCCGACCGCGCGACCAATCCCCCTCACTCTCGTCAACCGTATCTCTCTCGCTTTTACTGACGGCTACTCGACCCAGTTTCCTTTTTTGCCCTCTGGCCGCTTTTGTTACATCTGCTAATTCTTTTTCTGTGAGTCTCGGCTTCTCGGTTTTAACGGCATTTCGACGAAAACCTTTCCTCGTGGAGTTATCCGAAATCTTGAGTCTTTCGTTATTGGGATTCGTCTCGGGCGAGTGAGGAGTGGCACCATCGTCGTCGCTACCGGATGGGGAAGAGTCACTTTGGTATCCGCGCTTCAGGTGATGTTTCCGGGGTGATCTTCGAAGGGGTTGTGAGACTGGGGGTAAAGGAGGAGTGCAGACTTTTGGTTTGAGGATGGGTAGCGGCTTAGGGGTTGCATCTTCGTCACTGATATCGCTTTCCTCTTCCCCGTTCATCCGTCGGCCGCAAGCTTCTTCCTTGCCCGTAGAGCATGGCAATGTCACTCCCTCGCTCTTCTCCCCATCCCCAGTTTGTTTATTTTGACAGATTATCGGTATGTGTGCTGGCGAAGGCACCCGTGCAGCTACTGTCGGTGTGGCCTTCGGGACCTGTGAATTAACAGACACCTGTGTCCCCTCATACGCCCCAATGATCTGCCTTTTGACTTCGTTTGATGCCCGAAACAATTTCTTTCTGGGTGGCTCCTCATCCGTCTCGCTCCTACCATCATTAAGGTCTGGTAGGATCGAACCCGGGACTGAAGGGTCACTTCTGACTGCCAAATGGACCGGTGAAGGCAGCCGTCTTGGGCGTGCTGTTGAAGGCCTCGAGATACCGGTGTGAGATAACCCCTTTCCAGTCTTAATTGCCACACCCGCATTTTTTCCCTTCTCACTCCCTGCTATAGATGCGTTGGTAGGCGGTGTTCCACCCTCATGACTACTCCCTGATGCACCTTGGTTGTCTGACTGTCGAGTCCCCTGCCTAGCCGTCCGGGGCCATGATTTCACTGGACCCCGATCCTCTTCACTATCATCTTCCACGCTCACTAAGCTTGAGGTGTCCGAGCATGGTTTACGCATCAGCGGGCGCATAACAGTGGGAAATTGCTGCAAATGTTCATCAGCTTCAATTCCTGGCGAGGAATCGTCTAGACGTACCTTCTGGCCACTGGATCCCCCAGGCATCCGGGCACCAGGCGACGAAAGTAAAACCTCCTTGGGGACACTGCTCGCTACCGGCTTTCCGGTAACCGTTGACGTCTTAGGCACTTTGGGAACTATCACTGCGGAGAGCTCTTCAACCGTCATTCCTTTCCTGTACATCGGGGGGGCAGCCATTTCGTCAAGCACGGCCTGCGTCAGACGGTTTCTGGTAAGTCTCGGTTGTACATTCGTAGTTTCAGTTGGCGTCTCTGGAGGAGTTTCTGTCTCCCGTTCAGGCACAACACTCCCACTTATCACAGCGTACTTCGCGGATGGCCTGGAAACCCTCGCCTTTCCTTTCTGGATCATGCGATCCCGCCTCTTGGGTGAATATATCTCGGCTGGTCGAACTGCCAAATCATGGTCGATGTCGTCTTCCATATATTCTACCCGCGCAATCATGACTTTTTTGTGTTCCGCCAGTTTCTCGGCGTTCAGTCTTTCCTGTTCCTCCTGGTAACGCTGCTTTCTGGCCCGTCTCGGTGCCGCTAGGTCCCACGCAGTTGGCATGACTACGGGCGGGAGCTGCGCGTCGAGGTAGCGAGCAATTTTCAAGTCCCTAGTTTGCTCCAGCGATTTCTTCACTTCCTCTGGTATCTCGCGTCTCCCCGCTATACCGTCATGGTCTGAGGCACCTTTAAGAATTGGCGCCATCACACTCGCTACCATCTTCAGGATATCCGGTTGTACCTCCCCATGGTGGGTAGCAACGTATAGGTGCTCGACGTCAAAGAGAGAAGTAGACCTGGCCATAAACAGGGAGGGTTTCAGGTCGCGGAGAAAGGTCCAAAGTGCCATCTGAATATCGAAACTGGGCAGGGGAGAATCTCACTCTCCTGCTTTAAGGCCATTACAGAGTTCCACGACAAGCTCAATCATCTTATCGGATCCCATCAAGCCGAAAAAGGTCATATTGTGGCTACTATACTTTGCAATAAATGGAAGGAGGAATCGCAGCTTCTTCTGGCTTCCTGAGGCGCCCCTGAGAGCGTCAAGTATCTCCTTTGTCTCCTTCACAACATCCAACTTTATCACCTCCTTAGGGTCCATCAGTGACACTAATGCCGTGTTAGTATGTCGAAGGTCTAGCACAAGAACCAACTAGGACGCTTACCGTCTTTTCTAGGCGCAGCCCAGTCTTCATCATCTCCTCCTGACAAATATCCCCACGAAATCAACTTGGCCTCAACGTCTTGTAGGTTGGGCACTGGGTACTGTGCAAAAAACTTCAATAGAGCACGAGTCCTTTCTGTCTGCCGCTCAATCAAGATCCAGAACAGAGCAGCCCGGGTGGGGGGTGAAATGTCTAAATCAAGTAACCGAATAACACGCTCTATCCTGTATCGTTCCACAACGCTGGGTGGAAACCATTCATCATCGATTTGAACCTGGGGAATAGCTCCCGTCGGAGGATTATTAAGCACGGGGCTGCCATCGGGCCCCTGAATGTAATATGCCTTCACAAAGTCTTCAACAGACTTGGCATTGATGGCGACTTGTTTGTCCTCACCTTGCGAGCAGATCCTGTCTATGAAATCGTAAATTGAAACATTCTTCGGCTCCTGAAGCCCTGGGGACATGCCACGTGCGTCTTGCGATTCATCTGGTGGCAGCGGAGCCTTCCGCGCAAAAAGGTTTAGTGGCGGGCAAGGTGGGTATAGCGCCGCCTTGTCGAGAAAGCGGTAAGCGGGATCAAGGGTCGACAATGCCGCCTCCGGGGAAATACAGCGTCGGCGGCGCCCATTTGGGGGCAGGGATGTCGCTAGAGGGGAAGACATGAAGCATGGTATCCGGAATTGGAATTGTGAGTGGTACAGACTTGTATGGCACCAATTTCGTACCTGCCGGAATTGCCGAGGTGGGCCGGCGCGCTTTTCTCCCGGCCGCTCCGTTCGCGGGGGGCATTTCATCGTCAGAATCCTGCAGATTATCAAAATTGGGGTCTTCCCTGCTGAATAGCATTGTACCGGCGGTGCGCGCTCTTGCTTGAACTTGATCATCACTTGGAAACTGGTAATCAAGGGTGTGGTCGGTCGGCGTTTGCGGCGAGCTATTGTCCACAGAGTCTTGGGGTGAACAGGTTTCCTCTCCCACCGGTTCCCCTCTGATGGCCGATGCATTTGGAAGTGGTGGAACCGGATGCTCCTCGCAATCAGTGAGAACTGTAGAATCCGCTTTGGTAGAACTCTTCCCAGGGCCCGATGTTGTATACGCCTTCTGTCTTGCCGGGACGTGACTCCTACAACCTGGCGACACAACACCGTCACCCCAGGAACCTCTATCTCCGTGAGCCGGCAGAACGGGCTCCTGCGTTTTCAGAAGACGGTTTGTTGAGCTTGCGCCACCCAAGCCGTCGTTTATCTCTTTTGCGATAGGGTGCTGATATTGAGCAAATGCGACCTGCTCACGGGCCTCACCGCGGGCCATGGGCTCCGGTCCCCATGCCCCTGCATTGGCCGATGCCTCATCGCTGGCTGAGGGAGGTTTAGCTGCACCAAAAGGTTTACGATCGCCTGTGCCCTGTGGGATTTCGACTGCCGTGGAATCAGCGGACGCGGCCAACTCATCAATGCAGCTCTCTGGCTGCAATCGAAGGGGTGTTTCCCCTGGCGAGGAAGACTTGACTGAACTCTCAAAGGGAGCCGGGGACCCGGCCGGGTTGTTGGCGCTCTCATCTGCTACTGGAATACTGGCCGGAGTTTGTGCCGGTACCGCGGCCCGAATGGGTTCAGGCTCAACGGCAGTGCTACGTTGAGCAGTGGAGGCATTTCCAAGATCTTTCTGAAAATCACTAGCCTCATAGACTCCAGTGATCAAACGCGAATTCGGGGCGCCTGCTTTGACGGCATCGAAGTCCTTCATAGCTTGCATACAGGGAGAGAGCTCAGCGCCGTTGTCCGTGGGCCAGATACCAGCGACACCGGACATAAAACTTGGGCCATACGCCTCGGGCCCGCGAGGGGGCATATACGGTCCGCTAATTCTTCCCAGACGCGATGTCGAGGGTGGAGAAATTGCAGGAAAAACACCAACCTGTGCCACCAAATTGCTGCCACCTCCGGGTGTTTCGCCAGCAGCCACAGTTCCAGGTGCGGTGCCCTGAGCAGACATCTCTCCCGCGTGCTTAGTGGGGGACTGACCAGACATGGGGGAAGAGATGGCACCGCCGGGGGTAGACGTGATTGAGGCGCTGTCTACGAGATTGCCGTTTACTGGAGAGGAGATAGCGAAACCTGCTTGAGCAGTTGTTAGCGTTTTGCTCTTATACGGTGCGACTGGGGGGTGGGTGTCAGTGCCTTTCCCTGCCCCTTCGGGGGTGTTCGAGAGATTTTCTTCAGACATTTCCGATGATGAATCTGGGTTACTAAGGTTAGGCCGCGGAGATGGAGAAACAGACTGACAGAGAGATGGATAAACAGATAGATAGACAGGCGATATATAGATAGACGGACGGATGGACAGAATGATTGATCGACCGATTGATGGATGAATAACCCAAAGCAGAAGATGGACGTACCTGACAGCAAAACGTGGCGAATCTTGTGCGAATACCTAGGAGGGGTAATGTGAAAGGGTGGAAGAATTAGAAACGTGTAAGGGAGAGAAAGTAGTGGCGAGAGAGGGCAAGGACGTGAAAGTAGCAAGCGGTGAAGTCAATTGATTACTTGACCAGCGGCCAAATACTCGAAGCTCGAAGACAGAGGACTAGAAAGAAACCCCGGTTAAACAGCTTCTAAGAATAAAATATCGTCTCGAAAGCGACGACGTTTATCCCACTAGTCGGATGCAAAAACAGGGCAGTAATGGCTGAGAAAGGAGAAGGGTAGGAAGATATCGAAAGAGGAATCTTTTGTCGAAAGCGTTTGTCGTTCCCGGAGACTTGGTGTTGCACCGATGAGGATGGGAGGAGTACAGTAGGAGAGCGAGAAGGGGTGGCCTCGACGGGGCCCCGGAAGGGAGCAGGGGGGACTCCTGGGACTGCTCCCGGAGTTGCGTGAGTAGGGTAGGTTTTCATAAACCATTATAATAATATTATGATATAATATTCGTTCTTCCCGATGAGATGTGTGGTGAGGGTTGTGGCTTGGGGTTGGTTTGTGCATTGGCGGTCACTCGGCGGAGGGCATGGGAAAGGTCGTTTGGCAACAAGTCAGTGGCCTCATGGTGGCGGTTCCGGACAACAGACAGCTCAAGACGCCAACCAGCCCTGAAATTAAGCAACCGGTGAACGCCCGCGGGTAGCAAGACATGAGGTGGTGAAGGTAATTGAATTTCATGCGGAAGCGAAACACTACCGACGGCTGTCTCAGGGTTAGCCGGCGGGCCCGATAGACTGAGAAAGTGCCATTGGGGGGGGGGAGTGATGGCACGGCCAGCAGCTGTGGGGGACGGCTACTAGTATAAGACCGTAGTCTCCTGCAGTCTGTTCGATCCGACCACCCCGGTTGCAGTCCGTCCCAGCGCCTCTAAAAAGACAGACTAGCGGGGATTGTCCGTCTCGTCCCACCCCAAAAAGGTACTGACTGGGCGGTTGGGAACACTGAATCTATTGAAGTGTCTGCAGCAACGCATAGAAGACGGGAGGTAGGGCGGGAGCTATCGGCTAGGATCCGACGGAAAGTCAGATGTTCACCAGATCCCGATCCAACGCCTTTTGCATCTATAGGAGATTCGGGTGTCTTGGGGAAGACACGGTGATCATCCAAGACGGAGCCCCATGTCAGGCGTTTAACTCAACGATTAGGAGAGACACCAGAGAATACGACGGGCGTAGTGATACGTCAGAGAAGCGAACTTGATTTCTAGGTAATTCCTATTTCTTATTGGATAGCCAGCCTGTTTCTCAATTTTTGTATCATCCGTTAGCACTGCATGCTGGCTCTCTATCCGTGATCCTTAACGCTATCGTTACCAGACTTACAGTCCCGGCCTAGATACCAAGGTCCTATGGTGCTCGAATGAGACATTTGCTGCAGTGGGCGGCCCGGTAGCAATCATTTTTGCTCCTGGTGGTCAGGATAGTTCAGAAATAACCGAACAGGAGACGAAACTTGGATGAGTAGATCCAGCAATCATCACCTGTGAAAATGGGTCCACATCAATACGGTAGTACTATGTGAGGCATGTCACGCAAGACCCTAACCCAGCTTTTCTGAATATACTTGCAGACCATCCACACCAGCCGTGCTGGAACAGCAACATTCCGATTATAATGTATTATCCTGAGCGAATAGAACCCAGGTATTCATAATACTCCTGACTTCTCGTCATGTACTATGACCCCCATCACACACGGTTCATAGATGCCTCCGACGCCTATGATGTATGCCTATCGGGTTACTATCTATGAGAATAATCCACTCTGGTTGTGTCTCAAAAGTAGCTCCTTCCAGGGACAGCTAACAAGGCAACCCATTTCTGCTCTGCTCTGATTATCTCTCGGAACCCAAAGATAAATTTTATCAACAGGTCGACTGCCGGCACTACCCCAACCCCACGTTTACAGCGCAATCCACTGCTCTTCTCCCTATTAGATTAGCCAGGACGGAGGCGGCGAAGGTGACCCGAGGAATAGCCGGCGATGAACACCGAAAAAAGACTCGTTGTGGGAGGAGCAGCCCTCCTCTTCAACGGGTCTGGTATCCTTACCGGGGACACCGATATAGAGAGTTATATCCCGATTCGGCGATACTAGGATAGTATATACATTTAACCTTTAAGCGCCCGCGGTCATATACTATCACTCGGCAGGAACGAAACGAAACGAAACGCCAAGGGCTGACTCAGGAAAGATTGCGCACAGGTAGGTGAAAACTCTTCTCTCCCCTCTGCTCCTCGCTCGCTACTACTGCTACAACTAACGGTAAAGACAGGAGTATATATTAACAACAACGACAATCATATCCTCCTATCCTATCACCCAGGTGTGTCACCCCTTCCCTTTGCTCTGACTACCATGCTAACAAAGGAAAAACACAAATTCCCACTATCCATCCTCCGGGCATCCAACCTTCCAGCCCATCCTACAGCCTTCGCGCATTCCCATACATTCTGTCCAGCCTTCCCTACCCGCTCCGCGCCCTTCGGTACACCCGCGCATTCCTGCATTCCAAGTGCTTTCCCGAAAAGCCAAAATGCGTCCGTACATGCCCGGAGCCATAACACGCTCCCAGCATAACGCGCTCCCAGAGAACGAGCGATCGCGCGACATGCCGAGCAGCACCTCGCAATTTCCAACATTAACACTATAGCAATCACTGGACATTGGTTGGAGAAGTTCTGCAGTCGCGCAGAGGAGGACGGGAGGTTTTGAGAAACCGTGGCCCGGGGGCGGGAATATAAATCTTCCTACGACAAGTTTGCCCATGGCGGCCATCTCCACGAATAAACATATTCCCTTATCGAGGAAATTCCGGTTATGATACCGCACTTACCGACCTTGCGATCATGAAAGGAGCCGAATGGATAGATGGGAGCGAAAACAAAGACTTTCTTGGTTTCGATCCCATGGTGCGTAAAACGAGGCATGAGGGGTTGGGTTTCAGTGAGCCCGATGAGGAGGAGACAGAGCTCCTAGGGGATGTTGCGGTAGCTCTAGGAATTGAGACCGGCCAGGGTTGCTTAGTCTCATGAAAGCATTGTTATAAAGCGGGGGGAAAAGATTCTGAACTATTAAATTGCTTTTGCCCTTCGTCCGAAATGAGAAAGGGAAATATAAATGATGCTTGCCCTCTTAGCCCCGCACTTGGTATTGCGCGGGGGGGCGAATAGAGGAGATAATAATACTTTCCACCCAAGATAATGAACACAACAGAGCCCCCCGCTGCCACAACGAATGTCTCCGGTCCTCCGGACACTTCATCATGGTAGAGAAATGACCGGTGTGAATACAATCCTCTGCAATTTACAAAAGTCTAGAACAGAAACAACCACCACCTTTAACCAGCTGTACGACCAAGAAACCTAGAGGGGAATATACAACTACTATTGACAAATAGTGATACCTGAGATTGTCAACCAATAACTGCTATTATAGTCCCACAATGGTAGAATCAAAAAGGGAACTTGCAGCCCGGGCATTGAATCGGTATTATCTTTTAGGCTCCTTCCCATAACCTTCTTCATTCCTCACCTTTGCTTAAACTACCGGTTCGCAACATAGTCTACTAGGAGCACGACATTATTGGCTTTCGACAGGAGTTTAGTCTGTTGGTGGGACGAGCCCAGGGCAAGATCTCTTGATAAATGGTTCATATCACATTGAGGTACAATAGGGGGTTCGTCATCCGTGTGCCTCGGCCGCCGGATACAATCAAGACATGAGTCTAGAAATTCTGGAATGGTCGATATGAAGATAGGAAATGAGATCGGTTTGGCGCACACGAATTTGATGTTTTTCATCCGTAATAGGATAGGCCTTGACCTGGCGATCGCTTGGGTTTGGATAAAGTTCAGACTCCATCAACTCCACCTATATTTCCCGCCTTCTCCCAAAAACAGGGATTGATTTAGCGGCTCGTGGCGGTCCCGTCAACCACGAACACACCCCGTGCTTTGGCAACCTGCCCCCGCCCAGCCTCCCAGTCGTAGCGCTCAGTAATTACCTAGCGAGAAATCTAGCCAACTCCAGTGATGTCGGTTGGGTCAGCTGTCTCTGTTGTACCACAACACCTCCCTCGAACTCTCCACACAACTCGCAATGCCTTCTCCAACCAGCACTTATTGCGAAGGGTGGGATTGTCTAGTTTTCACCAGCTCTTGTTAGATATTAGCTCGGTGACGGTCGGTGTGATACCTAAATATTTTACAGTTTCCCCTTCTAGCGACATCAGTCTCCTGGTCTGGCTCTCGTGCAAGTGCTGTATTCTGGCCCTATCTTCTCCGTTTGCGTGGTCTACTGCTGTGGTGTCTTGTGTCAAGGTCCGTTTTCTAACCTCCCCCCTATTTCCCCCCATAAGCGCAGTTGGAAATGGCTAACTTAAAGTTCCGCGCATGATCGATCCCACGGTCCAGACATCCAACACACTCTCTCTGATCTTTGTTTGCAAGTTCTATTACAAAGGTCCCGGACCTTAATAACATAAAAACTAAAAGTGTAACGATTTGCCTTTTTTTTTTAAATAACTGGGGGAGCGTGTGCCTGTTCAACAACAGCTTGCGCTGAAGAGATTGCTTCCAGCCCTTTCCTAGCAGAAACATTGTCTTCTTCCCTGTGTGCTCTCAATACAATCCCTTCTACCTAACGCATATTCGCATGGAACCGATAGGCAGTTCATAAACCAATCTATACATAGTATAGGCACTCCATCAAGAAGGAAGCTAAGCTCCCAAATCATTGGCCGGATCTCAGCCTTGAGCGCCCCGGACCCCGTTTCCACCTTCGAAGCTAGTCCCCGAATTTCCTTATTCACTTCGCCGTAAAATTTCATCAATACTCTCATCTTTTTCAGAAACATGATTCCACTATTTCGAAGGTTCGTTAGTTGTAACTCCAACCATAACATATCGGATAATATACTATGTGATCACCGCGTTCCTTCGCTTGTGCGTCTTCATCCCAAGAGGTCTAGATACGTGCTCCGCTTTGAAATGTCCTTCGTAGGGAACTGGAGCCGATTCCATACCTCCGAAGAGGTTGAGCACATTCGGTCGTTGATAGACGCTTCTCACCCAATTGCAGTTGGGACTGAAGTGTTGTTGGCTCTTGACAGTTGGCAAGCGTCCCTTCCTTCACAGAAAAAGTTATCGGCAGCCGGTGGACCAACACCTTATCGGACTCCCGATCCGCTTAATTATCACCCCCTGCCGAAACATGCACAACACGATGACGACGCTGCCCCGCGGGTCGCACTGTTGTTACTCCCCCACTGCATTTGTTTGTCACTCTCTGACTAACGGCGGACCATAGTTCATGGGGAAGGTATAGTCGGTGTATACCTACCCTTCTATAATGGCACAGGACAAGAAATCATTGGCGGCATCGCGCAATTATCCCGGATTTGAACCAGCCCGCACCCCTTGAGCCACTACGAAATAACGGAATTCCTGTAATAGCCGGTTACCCTCCTATTTCGCTGTCGCTCATAGTCGGCGGAAGCAAGTGTGACGTGACCTTTTTTTTTTTTTAGCGGAGTGATATCTGATAACACAGAAAAAAAAATTCTTGGGTGATAGTTTATGACTACATACAACTGGTATAGGGAATGATACAAAATTTTAAAATTTTGATGAATACTGATAAAATCAGCATTTTCAATAATGGAATCTAGTGAAATAGTAGATGAATCAGAATGACTATCAGATTCATTATCAACCACCTGACTGCTACTATGACCTCCTAAAGCTTGTAGTGCTGGGTGGTTGCTCTCAGCCTATTGTGTGTTAGTATTAATTTTTGTACTTAAATGGAAGATATTATTTTTAATAATCAAACTATACTTACAGTGATGATCTCAGAACTGACCAATGGCCATTCAAGCATATAGAGAGCTTGCAGCAAATCCGGAGGAGGTAGGAGTGATTCAAGATCATTAGAAGTAGGATTCCTTTCAGGATCAGGTATTGGAATTAAGAGCTCTGGTGGAATTGTTCCACCTTGAATTGTAATATTTTGACATTGTTTTTTGTGTTCTTTCTCCAACTTGCGTGTAGTAATTCTCCAATGGTTTAGAGTAGCTGTGGCTCTATTTACTGCAATTTGAATATTCTTCTTTGCTTTTTTTCATAGCAGCTGCCTTCTCCCTTTCCTCCTTTGCCCTCTTGCTTTGCCGAGCAGCCTTTACATTAATTACTCCCCCTTTTTGAATAACTCTTTGAGAGGTACTTTTACAGACAGATTTCTCCTGATTTCTTTTCAGAACATTTTGATATATCTTTTCCTCAAGTTGTACCTTCGTAAGCAGGATATTAGTTCCTTCAGCCCCTTGTGTAAATCAACTCTTAGATTGTGGACTAAACATAACTGCTTTATTGACCCATTCTTGAATACCCTTTTGACTTTCGAAATAAGTCCTGAGTAAAGTAGAAAGTTCTAGTTCTCTATCTTTATCACTAGCAGTTTTATGTAGATCTCTCTGGCTTGCAGCAACCACACTGGTCTTTGGATTATAATGGCACATCTTCTTCAAGGCTGCCTTATAAGAATATAGAAACATTCCTGATTCCTTGAATGCATTTGTGATTATATGGGTCTACAAGGTTTGACTGCAGATAGTGTCCAAATCTCCAAAGAAGGATGAAATAGTATATTTGAAATCTAGTAAGTATAATGCATTATTAATCGCCTTCTTATAATAGTACTTCTAGGGACAAAATATACCAACATCTTGAGATTGAAGAACATGTGTCAGATGCGATGGAAATTCAAAAGAGATGATATGGTTCTTATAGCATTTGATAATAAAGTCATTCTGATAATCAGTAGAGTGACCATTGAGAAGGTGGATTTTCCTATGCCTATTAGGACCTGCTTCAACATGCTTGATGAAGTGATTAAGTCAAGAGAGTACTATTTTCTCATTTGTATATCCTGGAGAAGACACCGCAATAACTTCTTCACCCTTTGAACCATCATGCACCCAATTCTCTATAACCTTTTTCCCAGGGCAAATGATAACTAGAGGATGTGGAGAACATCCATGAGTGCAAATTGTCTTGATAATAGCAAGTGATTGACGATTCCTAGCACTTGAGATACATAACTCCTTAACCTCTGCAGGAACTGTAACCGGTATGGGTACTAGGTTATATTATGGTGGGTTTCAGAGTATTGTTTGATACTTGTATTGTTTCGGGTGCTATCGGTTGATACACACAATGTTTTATATTTGGTTTCACAGTATCGGTTGATACTTGTATTGTTTCATGTGCTATCAGTTGATACATACAAAGTTTTAGAATATGGCTCATACTGGAGATAAGCGATATGCTGTATTTGAGGACTGCTGATTTCCACAATGGAAACAGCAGACTTGGACAGAGAGTATTCTTAATATACTTGGTTGAACGGTTACCTTTTGATCTCCTATTACACCCTGTTCGAAGACTCCTTTAGTAAGCAGCACTTGCTTCTTGCAGATCAAGAAGCCATCTGCTCCTATCGTACCGCTACGTGACTAGGGCCCGGCCCGAACACGTTACAGGAACAATTACAATCTCTCCTGCTGGACAACCAATTCATGCTCCTGATTCATCCATATTGTATATATGCTTTGCTTGTCAACTTCCATACTTTTCTATAGTCGGCTGATAGTTCCTAAAAAATTCATGCAAGTCTGTCTCTGTATGTGTAGTAATCCTGACCTATGCTATTGGCTTGCTCTTCATAGTATGCAGGCTTGCATTTCTTTTCCACCATCTTGGAAACCAGTCTCAAGAGTGTGCATTAAGATTTTCCTTTTGTCGAAGATTGCAAATAGCTGCAAAAATGATAGATGCTGTTGCTGTTAGTCCCATCTGCTATGGCTGGTAACAAAACATGTAAACCACCTTCTCTTGAGGTGGTGTCAAGATAATATTATTACCCCCATGTTGGTTAAAGCATCTATGTGAATTTCGCCGCTGATTGCGCTTTCATAATTGCTGCATCCATACTGCTGTCATCTTTACATTAAACATCTCTGTTGCTACACTTGCCTTTTCCCCTATATTTTCCTCCAACCATGCCAAAGCTTGATTCAGTCTGTTTTTCATTTCCCGTTCCCCTGAAGCTGAAGTATTGGCAACCAGCACATTATCTAATAGCTAAATTTTATCCATATTTGAAAATCTAATAAAATGTTAGAATGCAACAGAGAAGGCTACAACTGAAGGGGGAAATAGCCTCTAGAGGGAGAATAATCACCAATAAATTGCTGAGTAGAGGTAGAATTCACAGGTTATAGTCAAACTGAGAAAGAATTTGATAGTGATGATATGATAGTAACTTGAACATAAACAGGTATTCAGGACAGAAGATCAAACAAGCTGGACCCATCCACAAAAACAGGAACAACCCAACACCATACCCAACATACTACCCTACACAACCCCATCTGACTGTATCATAAGATATCACTCAAGAAAAAAAAAAAAAAGGTCGTGTCACACTTGCTTCGGCGTCACACTTGCTTCCGCCGACTATGAGCGACAGCGAAATAGGAGGATAACCGGCTATTACTTAATTCAGCGGCAATATTTGAATTCGATCTGCTTGTGCCGATAGCTAAATATATCACTCCACCCGTTAGTATTGCCCCTCGCCTACCTGTGGTATGTCGGCCACCAAACGACACTTTTGCAGAATTTTGTTCTCGCCGCACGGCCCATCTGCCGCCAAGACCCTCAGCATTCTTTCTTGCGTGCCGGGATATCTTTCTCACCCCTAGCATGATAACACTATCAAAAGCCATAGGTGTTCCAATTCAAGGCGTTCCATAGTTTTGAGACCTCACGGTGGTGACCCCTCCCCCATGGGGTCATGTCAGTGAGCTCTAGCACTACTTGGCATTGCCTAACCATCACGGGGGATACAGCGACTCCAGATGTTCGCTCTTTGAGCTTCTCCAACTTTGAATTCTTTGATCACTAACCCCTAGTCGCCCGTCACAACAGGTCCCCCGTGTGTGAAGGCGGTATGCCCGAAACCAAAGGCTATAATGCCATGGAGGCACCCTGATCTCTAATCAAGTTGGTAATCTCACTGCGAAGAGCTCCCCTGAAAATATCCCTCGAGCAAATTCAGTCCATACCGGCTTCCCGGCTCCTCGTGAGATTTCAGGATCATTGGAAGACTCTTCCATCGTGGGAGAAAAGAAAAAAGAAAAGAGGAAACCCAGTGAACTCTGCATCCCCGGACACCCTCTAAAGCTAAAGAGCAACTGCCGACACCACCCCTACCCCGACAATCCCGGAACAGAATGTCCTTCGGCCTGGGTGGCAAACCCCAAAACCTCGCCAGCCTAGTATCTAATGAACTTGCAAGAGTGACGGAAAGCCTCACAATCCCCCAATTCCAATCCCAACGCGGCACGCCCGTGAGCGGGGGCGCTAACAGAAACACCTGCGTGCACCGGTTGGATCTACCACCATACTTCGACACAAAGTACCTCCTGAAATCCCACCATGACACAACGACACGCGACCCCGCTGCCCGAACTTATACAGAGGTCTGCGGGATGGTACACGCGAGACGGGCGTTCGACAGGCACATGCCCGGGAGTCATTTGATCCCAGAGAATTATTTCTCGGATTTCTGGAATGGGGCTCTTGCGATGGAGTTTGTTAGTGGTGAGCCTCTCACGTGGCAGGTGATAGGAGGATGGTCTTCCGAGCAGGATAGGAGATTTATCAGGAGGTTGGCAGTGGTCAGGTTGGTACTTTTGGCGCAGACTATGCGTGAAATTGGGGCACCGACAGTTGGGGCGGATGGGGAGTTGGCAGTTGGGCCGATGTCTGGGGAGATTTACTTTGGTGAGGAGAGGGTATCAACATTTTCTCCTTTTTTTTCTCTTCTTTTTGTCCACCTTTGAAATGAAATTGTATTCGGAGGCGGATGTTTTTAGAGTGGACACGATAGCTAACCATTCTGCCAGCGACACTACTACCCCTACTACTCCCGCGGCCCCTTCAAATACGCCTCACAATTCGCCCGGGCAGGCCTCGAGAACGAAATCCAGTTTTTCGCGCGCCGACACAATGCGGGCCTATTCCCCCAGGAACCCCGACGTCCGGATCTCGAACCCGACCTCGGCTTCCCCCCGAACTGGCCAACCTGGATAGACTACCTCTCGTCTCTCCTCCCTCTCTTCCCTGACGGACCGGGACACAACGAAGCGGAAGACCCACGTTACCACCTCACTCATGGAGACCTAGGCTCTGGGAACAACATGATGATCATCGGAAGCAAAATCACCAGCATAATAGACTGGGAAACAGCCAGCTACGCCCCATACAGCGAAAGCATAAGTGACATCCCACTCGAAGAGGGCCCCGAATGCTGCTTTAACCCAGAAGACTGGACCCAGTATGTCAACTCCACCGGCGACAATCAGTACTTCCTCACCATACTATCTCCGTATAACGAGTCCCTCAACCACCGGTTAGGCACTTACGCCCAGGGGCTGCGCCCCACATACCCACTCTGGTCTGAAATCGAGAGATTGGCGGCCCGCTAATGGCGGAGGACTTTGAGAATTATCCCCCTGAGGAGGTGGGGTTTTACACACACCCGACGGGTTTGATGCTTGCGCCCATAGCGATGACGAGTTGGACGAGCAGGAGGATGAGCCAGTAAGGTTCGGGGATAAGGATTTGGAACCCTATATACTCCCAGTATGGGCTCTCATGCAGGAGTACATTACGAGACCTGATAGGAGTGGGGGGATGTTGGAGTTTCCAGCGGGGATTGGTGCGCCGTTGGCGGCTTGGAGGGATAGAGCTTTGCAGGTACTAACGTCCCAACAGTTGGCGACGGATATGCCGGACAGGTTGGTACCGATGGGGATGGGGGCGTACTGAATGCCGTTGCGGTTATCAAAGGTCCACCCGGGATTATTTCCACCCCTCCCCCGGCCCTTTCCTGAATTGCAGCGTTGGAGCGCTGTGAGATACCCACTGACCTAGATTCATAGATATCTTAGCTTCTGTTGTTTAACGATTTGCTGGATTCAATAGTGGCTTTGACGGTGGAGGAACAGGATGGGGGGGTGGATATTGGGGGGAACGGTTGGGAGAACAGGAGGACGCTTCAATCTGGGAAGATGTCGATCATCGTGAGCGCCGGTGAGCCCATTGATAGTAATTTTGGATTTACGTTTGGGTGGAGTGGTTGCGAGATGGGCTTGCCCATGATAGTGTTCTGAATATTTTGGGAAGGGGGGGGCTTATTAGGGATTAGCTAGTTTGAAACCGGTTCGTTGCAAACCAGGATGATATAACTGGAAGTTCACAGTACAGTATCGTGGTTTCCAGATACGGTTAATCAAAGTGATGAGGATACGTTTGATATTTTTTGCTGTTTCGGTCGTGTCTATACCCAAACCCAAAGTACAATACCCTAATTCAATCATTATCCTGCCTTTTCCAAAAGCGAAGAGGTTATAAAATTGCACTCAGGGAACCGAATGCTGGCGGGGAATATAAAACCCGACCCCAGCCCTATGACAGGCCATAACTGTAATGTAAATCATCTAGTAAATGGGGGTTGTGATGGGTGGTAGCCTGTATAAATAGTATTCAATGGAGTACTGGCAAAGTGATATACCCGCTAACACTAGTATCTAAGAGAGACTACACAGGTGAAGACAAGCCTAAGGGACACTTCGAGAAACAGTGGCCATGCACAGAGAGTAGGAGAGAAGGCAATAGGGCTGCTATTCTACCACATATATTTCTTATCTAGGCATCGACTTGAAGTCTGATTCTCCTACTAGTCAGGAACCTATCATACTTATTAGCATCATGAATTAATAATAGCTGGAGCTGTAAGTTAGAAAAACCAGTAATACCTATTGTTCCCACCAGTGCATATTGACGAGAATTTCTAAGACTTAAGCTCTCCTATAACAGAAGGAGTATAACGTATAGCTATTTCTTCTTTGGAAATATCAAGTGAGCAACAGTGCTAGAAATACAAATAAAGCACGATGAAAGTAAGCAAAGCTACTCCATATACGCTGTGCTGGAATTAAAGAAATCTATAAAATTCAGAAAAACCTCTAAACCAAGCAATCCAAAGTAGAGCAAAAAATTAAGCTGTGATGATAGATTTACAAAGTGTTACAGGGATCCAGTTTATTACAAGATATAATACTATCATATATATTTAGGCCAGAGTTTGTATGATATTGATCTTTATATCCAAGATCTCAAGTGATACCACATTCTCTTACCCTTGATATCTTTCTTATTTGAGTTCAATACTCCAGTTTTCTCTTTCCAAAACTACCCTCCCCCACCAGCCTTTCTTTTATATCTTTTCTTTTTTTTCTTTCCTCCCCTCAGGCAATTCATGCACAAACCATAATACAAGGGAACTTAGTCTGAATCTATCCGCTCAAAATATTCAGAAACCATCTTATTCGCCCACCATGAAATCAATCAAGCACACTTAGAAGTCAAGCAAGAAGAGAGTATTCACAGCCTTCAATATCGTAAATTTGTAGAGAAAATTTTGCCGCTCACAAAAGTACCTCATACAAAAACTAAAGATGTGAAAAGGGGGTCCAAACAATACACTATCTATCCTAAATGATCTAAGATTTCTAATTATGGCCTATTAGGATAATAGTTGTCGGGGAATAATCTCAACCCTGCTTGCATAAGACACTACATTTTGCATCCCCCCGGACAGCCTTTCAACTGATTTTTCACCCACTCAGAAAACCGATAAACCCGATATCGTGCGAGATCAGTCGCGAATACCCCTTCCGCACCGCTACCCGAAGCACACCGCCGACTTCTATGTCCCACCGATACCTCGCCCCTCACCCCCCGTGTTAATCTCGTATCTGATAGCCCCCCGTCGCGAGCGCCCGTGGGTCCCCACTTTGTGACTTTCACTGATTCGTTTTTTTACCGGCAAGAGAGCTTATATCGTACCCCGAATGCGCCAGCGCACACACGACAGGACAAACCATTCGAGGGTATGGAAATCACACCCTCGTGGACCCCACCTTGCTAAACCCTTCACTTCGCCGTTGCAAATGCGGGCCCCGTTCATGTGCCTGAACAGTCGAGCGATTGAGGATAAAGAGGAGAATGAAGGAAGTTCTGGTGCCTCTCTTGTTATCTGTTTGGTCTAGCTTTGTTGGTGTCTGTATCGGTGTGTACTTCCGTCGGTCGGTCGGTCGATCGGGGCAGCCATGACGCCGTCATGGAGGATGATTTGGCGCCTTTGTTTGAGTTCTTTTTTTTTTGTTCCTCGTTGTTAAGAATTGTGTGGCAAGTCAGGTGGTTGGTTGCTCCTGTTAGCCCATATGTGCAACCGAATGTCTAAAAGGCAAGTGCCCATAAGAGGTGCTTGGTATGATAACTGAGCGGAGTGAATTACGCTGTATTTCTGCCCTGAATGTGAGTGATAAACCATGCTGCTGGTAAGATTTATCTATCTATACATGCCCCGCAAACTATTTTGCCAAGTCGCCCACCCTGATCACCTAGTGCTCTTGTGCGTGTTTGCCGCTTTGCCCGTTCAACCACTATGTGTGTCTTGTCTATAATCGCAGACAGGCTAAAGACGGGGAATTTCTGACATATCCTGCTATTCCAATTCATTCCCGGGAACCGTGATATTAAGACCATACTTGCCTTCCTTTCGCCTACGGCTTCCCCGCGCCTACTCCTCCCGAGACTGGATAGGGCCTTAAAAAAAAAAAGGGAAACATAACGTACTTTTCACTCCCGCTCAAATTCCCCTATCGGTAGTATGTGGGCGAGCTACCGCAGGACAAACCGAGCGCATATCTCCAGCTTACCCTTATCCCCTCTCTTTATTTATAAACGGCGAAAGAAAGCTTCATCCGAGCGGGTCTTGTGACTATGACAGGGAGCGGGTATTGGTAAAGCTCTGTGCATTTCAAGTGTCAAAGTTCGAGAATGGGTTGATCTCCCGGAATGAATTCACCCTCTCCAATTTCGTTCCCCTCCATGGTGATAGGATTTGGCATGGGCTTGGTCGATATAGTTTTGTGATGGTGCTGGTGGTGTTATAGCGGTTCTCCTAAAGAGGAGTAATTCGCTAAGCTAGAGTTAGTTAATGTAGCCGGGTTTTGATTGTCTGAGTAATCTTCAATGTCCATTCTCCTAGTATCGCCCAACGGGCGTACAACTAGCCAGTCTCCCAAAACCCACGAATAAAACAAACACACCACCCACGGGCAAAACCCGTCTCGCACTCCTCCGCCTCCCAAACACAAATCAAAAAAAAAAAAATCGAGAATTCCGGGTTGGCTGGGAACATTATCGTGCGGGAACAGTTGTGAGGGGATGGAATGACTCGATGTATTTCCTAGCAAAGAAGCAGCCGATATACGCAGAAATACATGCATGACAAACCCGCCCCTGGCTCTCTCCCCAAACGCTATACGGCTCTAATACTCATGAGGGGGAGTAACCTGTACCAACCGCTGGCTTGTCGCAGATCGCTGAACTGGTATCATGGAATCGCGTGAGGTTGTACCGCGTTTGGAAACGGAACATCGCACAGCGGCGGGATCGAGCTGTGGATGCTCCCGGTTAGTTGTATATATAGAATGGTGAGAAATTGCGGGGTATCTTTGTAAGAGCTGACCGTACCTACAGGACCTACGATACCCTTCCAATACCAGCTCCCCTGGATAATTTTAGAAGTTGGAAAGGTCCACTCTGCGCTAGAGGCATCGGAACTCCCTTTACATGTAATGTCTGACGATCTTTTACTTTCCAAACTTGTCCCTGAAGGTGGGCTTCTTCCCACGAGTTTAATTTACCATATTCCTGGGGCGGAAACCTTGCGCTACCGGGCACATAGTCCGCCTATTTAAGCTCCCATAGCATCCAGCTCATAGAGCGTTAGCCAAAATTTCCTAAATCCTGTTAAACTTCACGGACCCTCCATGACCAAGTTTAGTCAAACGATGAATCGTCAGAGGCTGGCGGGGGGTCGAGACGTAGCAGTTCTGTCTAGTGAGTGTCGGAGAAGCGTGGCATCATGTTTGAAATAGATCTGGGATCCAGTTAGCTCAGGAGTCAGGAGAAACGGGAAAGCTTCCATAGTCTTGTCAGTTAGCGTGGAATGCTAATGCTTGAGTTTGTCACGGGGTGATATGGGCCAACACCACACTATGGAGATCCTGGAGCGTAGATGGTCTTCTGTCGTAAGAAGTCTTCGTGAAGCTGCCTGAGGGAGTTGTCAGCAATAAAGTAGTGAGTGCCAGGAAAAGAACGCGGAGCGGGAGATGGTGAAGGAAACTTTGAGAAACTCTATCCCCAGCGAAAGCCAATTTTGTATAGATAGGACACCTCCGGTAAGGTGGAAAGAATAAGGACCACAAGATATTCTTATCCGATCATAGCCTATTCTGGAGAAGTCCGTCAACGCCCCCAGTACTATTCTGTGCCCGGAGTTTTACGGCTATATCCTCGTAATCCAAGAACGCTCATCAATTCTTCGCATCGCATGAATCTGCTGTCGTCCCAATGATGAATGGAGTCAACCATCCATCTAGCCTCGTGTAACACTGGAGCTGCCGGTGAGCGATCGCCGCTTTCTTTCCGGCGCGTAAGATTTCTGTGCCTTGATTCTGCGCTTGCGGATGTCCGGTGGTGCGATTTCGTCCTATGCGTCATGGCTGGTAACTCGGCTGGCGTGTCATGGTGTGCAGCTGGTGAAAATAAATCAGAACTTGATTGTTTACAGCATGCATAGGAGCAGGTTTATTTATTTGATCCTAGAAGTGAGGGAAGACCAAAGAGAAGGTTAGCCTGAGATCGGGGTCATGTGAAAACCTCACAAGGACAAGAAATAAAAGAGCCAAGGATGACGCGCTATTGAAAGGGGCATACTCGAGTCGAACGATGAATTGTTGAGAGGTTGCGCGGTGGTTGGTGACGAGATGGTTGAAGTCAAGTGGAGCCCAATGACTAAAGGCGCTGCGAAGAGACTGGGCTGTTCCGCGGGTGAAGGCTAAATCCAAAACTATGAACTAATAGAGGGACAGGGAAGAGGGGAAATTGTACAAAACACAATATTCTTTTTTTTCCGAGCTCAAGAGAGAGCTTCATACCTCCCATTATCCCCAGTATGCCAGGCCATTTCTAACTGTCCCGTCCCGTTCCTAGTTAACCCACCGTCAACAGTTTTTGTGCACAAACCTTTGCGACGAATAGTGTTCAAACACCATACCTCTCTGTTTCATAAACATCCGGATGCAAACTGCGAATTTCACCCGTGAGGTGGAATACCAGAAGCGGTAGCTGGCGCTATTAACTCGATTCCTTGTAATAGTCTTTTTGGCCATGGGTGCTCGGGTGGCTGAAAATACTAATATATTAATTTTCCTACTGACAAGTGGACGTTGGTTCGCCGGCCCCCAGAGATCAGACAATAGTTAGACAGAAGCCTAAGGGTCGGTCTTTGGTAGCGGATGAGAAGGGCTACATGCAGGCAGGAGCTACGTGACAGAAAGAGGTCGGATTCTATACACACCGTTCTTACCCCAAGGAGGCGAATTGGCAGTGAATTAACGACCCAAATTGTATTTTTTTTTCTCGCTGTACGTTGTGTAAACCCTCCCCGGCGAAGCAATATAAGTGTCCTCTGTATGATATGGCGGGGCTAATGGCGGCTACTAAGCTTGCAGCCCGCTGTCCTATATGGTGGTATGGAATTGTATTCTATTCTGTTCATCTTTCCTGTTCGAATGCCGAAGGAATTGGTTCGGTGCGGTGTTCGCAAGCGGTCAGGCCGGCCCGCAGATGGCCTAGAGATATCCGGTCCGGCCATGCCAGGTCAAAGTGAGGTGGACATGGGCTTCGTAGGCCCCGCTTTTAGGGTGCCTGATGGCTGCGGCAGGCTTTCGTCATGTACTGTGCGGTAAGTAAATATTTTATCAATGGGTAGTAGATATCCGAAGATGCCAGCAGGTATCTTCAAATACCCACAGACATCTGCAGACATTCGCAAATATCCGCTATTGCGATGCAGTATCTGAAGCTATCTTCTACCCGCAGCCCGTGCAGGCCTGGGGCACATAGAGAGAAATAAAAAACATTCCAACAGGCTCACCGCAGATGCTAGGCAATTTCTTACCGCTCAATATATTCCTAAAATGAACAGTAGATAGACTAGCCACAACTTTAGCAATTGTTACTTGATTACGAAGCTATTTTCTTCCAATGTTGTAGCATCATCACGAAACCCAACTCTTCAAGAACGCTCCATCCTAATAATTCTCCAACCCAAAATTTCTTTTCCCTTATTACCATGATGATCCGGTTGGACATAACTATTGAAGCGAAAAGACGAGCTTACACTGCGGTTCGACACCCAGAATTGCGCCAGAGCGTCTTTCAAACCGACTCCCAAAAAGCATCGGTTACGAGATGGGTCTGCCCATGGTAGTATTTTATTTGATTTTGCGGTGCTGGGGGATTAGCTAGTTATTGGCCGGAGTAGCAGCACTCGGAAAAATAAGTGATTGGAGTCCGGAAGAAATTATCGTGAAGATAACATATCACCGACTATATTAATGTAAGCGCAGAGACTGTGGACGCATATACTAGCGCTCTGTTTAATCCATATCACGTATGCACAGTACATGCGCCGAATGCACCCGGATCAGGGGCGATCGTGTTTGATCACTCGGAAGTCTGTAGATATCCTCAGGCCGGCCAGGCTAGGCCCAATGCCCGGCTGGACTGGCAGCTTGCGAATACCTCTTCAGGGTAATGCAAAGTACAAAACAGGTTGAGTTACCACCCCTACTAGTTCCTGTATGAGCTCAGAAAATGGCAAGAGTCATGTCGGTGCTTCTAGACGCTTTCTCTCTACCCTCAATTCACACCGTTCCGGATAGTTTGTTCCCAAACCTCACGGCTTCCCGGTAGACCGCCGACGGTTTGGTGATAGCTAAGGTAATAAATTAGACGGCAGACATTGAACCCTACCGGAGAAAGTGCGATACACCTCAAACGTCAAGGCTTGCAAGGCCCGCACATTCTCCGTGTCGCCAAAAAGGGCATTCCACGGCACGGACACTATTCAAGTTTTATGAATTTTATTGAGAGCTAGTGTAACCTACTACCCACCGCCAACAGAAAATACAGCAACACCCAAACAGCACAAAAAGTACCACAAACGACATAACCAGCAGATACAAGAACGACACGAACAGTCCCTAATCTACAGATGATACTTAAATGCAAGTAGCGGTGAGTTGTAATTCTATATGAAGATGGGGTCAGACTAATCCTCGTATTCGGATTCATCATCCCCGGCAACCTCCTCGGATTCAATTTCAGCCTCAGATTCGGCGCCATCCTCGGGTTCGGCCTCATCCTCAGACCAGAAACCATGGAAAGACGGGGTGCGCGAGGAGAGATCGTCTTCGTCGGAGGAATCCATCATCGCCTGCTTTTTGTGGGCGCGCTTCGGAGATTCCGCGGTCCCGGCACGTTTACGAGTCCTCTCGGTCTTCACAGCTGAGCCAGTGGTCTTGGCAGCTTTACCGGCGGAAAAGACGAACTTGCCACTTGCGTCTCTAGCTTGAGATTTCCTCTGAGCGTCGGTTTGCTTCTTAGACCAGGTAGGACGTATGTTAAGTTTCCCGGTAGAAACAGCGGTAGATGAAGTCCATCTTCCAGGGGCGGGGAGACTTGAAGCAGCCTTCTTTGTCCCAAGAGGAGAGAACTCTGTCGTAGCTCGAGTCATGCGTTGCTCCCAAGATGGAGGGAGGGACTGTCTTGCAGCTGTGGGAACGTCCGGCACTTTCCCGGCGGTGGGAAGGCGTTTCTTGTCTAATCCCGCGGCCTTCGTGTTTCCGTATCCGGTAGGTGCTTCATCCTCGCTCTCAGACTCCATAGCCCTGTACTTGCCGGGAGCCGGACGGCGTCCCTTAACAGATGCGGTCGACTTGCCAATTGAGGATCCAGCAGACTTTTTCCCCTTGGGCTGGACTGATTGGCCGGAGGACTTTTGAACCCACTGTGCTCTCTCCATGGAGGGCGCATCGAGACACACGGGTCGGAAAATCATCTGAGGGCTGTAACTGTCAGCTTCCTCACATACAAAAAGTTAACTGCAAACTATGAAATGCACATGGGTTTAGAGGTGCCAGAGAAAGAAACATACTTGAGCAAACCCTCTCGGATCCTCCTTCCACTAGGATACCATTAGCTGACAGTTCTATCCTTTTCAAAGAAACAGACTTACGGAAACCTCATATCAAAGCACTTAAGGCAGCCCACGGTCCCGGGCAAGCTCTCACAACCAGGCAAACAAATCGGCTCACCCTCTGCGGATCACAAATTAGTTGCGTTGACGACCATTGGAGTAAGGACAACATACGATAATACGGGACTAGCCACCCCAACGGAACGACAAGGCGCTGGTAAGGCGCAGGATCAGTAATGGTATTTTGCATGGTATTTTGCATGGTGTGCTGAATGGTATGTTGAATGGTGTGTTGTGGGATATGTTCCCTCGTGCCGCGCACGGTATTTAACTCGGAGGCGACACCTCCTTGCTCGGCGCCAATTTTCCGAGGCCTTCCGCGGGGCCGCCGAGTCTCCGGAATCCCCTCTTCCATCTCCGGGGTAAAAACCTTATATTCAGCTCGGCAAACGGGCGGGGGGGGCACTAAGACAGCCACGGCAATAAGTCGTCTGAAGGCAGGTCTTACAGGTTGCTTTTTAGAATGTCTCGTAGTGCTCGTGGCGGTTGTTTTCCTAGCTTTTACAGATGATGTTGGTTTCTTGACCGCTGAAGTTGAAGCTGCCTTACGTCTCCCGGATACCGCACCCTTGGATTCGAGAGCCCCCGCTCTTCCCTTGGGAGCTGTCTTCGCCTGCTTCTCGCTCTCCACGGCATCTTTCATTCCCCTACCTGCTGCCACGGCTTCCAATACCCGATCCGGGGTAGGCCTCCCACCCATGGATAAACTACTTACCGATGAACTACTGTCTGACGTGCGTGAAACCCCAGAAGTGATTTCCGTCTGTGGGTGGCGGGTCCGTTGTTTCCGCTGGTCGATACGCTGTCGCTTGGTTGCCGGTTCTTGCTCAGGTGAGTTGCTGCTTTCAATACCTTCTCCCAGGGCTTCACCCGCAGGCGAATCTCTCACTATTTACACGAGTAAGTATTGTTAAAATGAGAGGTTGCAGAATCCACAACCAATAACGAGAAACTGTGGCAGAACAAGGGGAAAAACAGAGAGGCAACTAACCAACACTAGAGCCCGGCCTTGATCTCTTAACCCTCCGTCTAGGGCGGTAGCGGGCGTTCAAACCACCCTTCACTGGCGGACGCGTCGAAACTTCAGAGGTATCTTCACACTCAATGCCCTCACTCTGCGCTCTCAATTCGCACTCTCTCAATGAAATAAACTGAGTTCCGTTGTCGAAAATATCCGCACTCCATGGCCTAAGGGTTTGCTCGCGAGGAGGAAGTGGCAATGGTGGGTATGAGGCATAAGTGGCCCTGGGGTCGATTGTCTGCGGGGCGGTGGCGTTGACCAGTTGCTGTCCGACGCCGCTGTAAGGTTCTAAAGAGTTATAGCGACAACTCGGCAGCTCAGTAGGCTCGTCGAGGGCGATTCGGCAAGGTGTGGTTTGCGAAGAATCCCAACACGGCTCTCCCATGCCCGTGCTACCGATGCCTGTGTTGCTGGGTCCTGGGGGGTCGGAGTTGTGAGAGGTACAATCACCGGGCTCCCGCAATTGGTTGATAACGATGGGATCGTCTCCCTCAGCAACGACCCATGGGTTGTGTGACATGGTATGGAACCGTGGGACTGGGCGGGTGGCGGAGTAGCGCTCTTCTTGCTCACCAGCTGCCCAACTTCCGTGGCTCCCGATAGTGGGCTGGCCAAATGGTGGCCCATAAGATGTAGGATATACCCGAGAAGTACCAGGGCCCCCTTGAAGATCAATTGGAAGGGCAGGCGCTAGGGTCATATCTGCCGCGGAACGGAATCGGAAAGGAGGAATAGCGTCCGTTCCACTAGTAGCTGATAATTGGGGCATCGAACCAAGAGACCTAGAGGCTAGAGATGATTGATATTGGGAAGCTCTCGTGGAAGCCGCGACAATTTCCCCGGTATCAACCGCATAAGGGGGACCTGGATTCAAACCAAAAATTAAATCCAGTGTCTCTGATGCCTCCGAACGGTATTCCGGTAGAGGGGGGGGCAGCCTACTCGTCCCACCGGTGTCAGAGATGCCAGGTGTAACATGTATATCCTGTACTCCAGGTTGGCCCCAACCGGCTGCAAAAATGTCAATTTGAAGTATGTCTTCCTCCCCTACATAGGATCCTTCATATGCGAGAGATGACCCATCCTCCCCATCTGACTCCTCTTCCTCATCTGACTCCTCTTCCTCATCTAGTTCCTCTCCCTCATCTGGTTCCTCTCCCTCTTCCTCATCCGATTCCTCTCCCTCATCCGATTCCCCTTCCTCATCTAATTCCCAATGCGCGAGCATTAGCAAAGACCTGTAACTGTCACAAACAAGACCTGGGATGCCCTTACCTCCATCAGAAAAACTTGAATCCTCCCCAAGCATGTGGGCATGTAAAGGAGCCAGTGGTGCGCGTACTGGGATCTCTATAAAAATATTGGGACATTTCCACGGTCTCAATTGTATCGACTCCTGACCCCCTGGAGACAGGGGCACTTGTGGAGACTCTATCTTGCTCGGTCCTGCCACAGCGGCAGAGCTAAGTACATCAGCATTCTCACAACTAGCTGCTGGCGCAAGAACCGTCGCAGCCCCACCTAGAGACTCCCTACTAGAAGGCTCAGTGTTTGACATTGTAACTGCGGATGCCCTAGAGGTGTTCCCCTGAGATGTCGAAGCGCTGTTCCCGCTAGGGGCTTGGGAGTTAGCTTGTGAGGGAATCTGGGATGTGCGTCTTCCCCAGCGTGACGGAGCGAGACTGGCGCCGCGACGGCGGCTGGAAGCCCCACTCATACTCGCGTTTGGGGAGAAAAAAAAGTTGTAAAGTGTGTTATGGCAGGAACCGATTGAGGCTGAGAGAGAAAGGTGAGCAGTGGGGAATGCGGTGGTGGGAGAGCGCGAATTCTTGGCCTTATATACCCGAGGGATTTCTCTGTGGGGAGAGGAATCTCCGGTCCTCAGGTTCCGGACCCTGACTGACTCTGGATGGGAATACTCCGAGGCCGTTGTGTGAGATGTTAGGGCTCTTAGTAGAGTAGTGGGAGGAAAATAATTCAGGTGTATCATAGAATTGTCCGCGATCCAACATAGTTCACTTGAAGGAACCTCCCCGACATTCTATGCACCGAGTTTTGCCACCCCGTCCAGATATTGGGTCACTTTAGTATTCTTCATCCAGATGTTTTTCATGTAATTTTCCCTTTGCGGCTTACTTACTATCCGCCGACCCCTCCACTACCGCCACTCTTCCGGTACGCAGGCGGAGGAGACTTTTCCCCAGTGAGAATTTTTAATGTAATGCTATGGTAATACGGCAATCCGTATCAAATGATCTAGACCTCTCTCTGGAGCATTTAACCCCAGCGCGTTATAAAAGGATGCCATTAATAGCTTCTCAGAGACCTGTTAGCAGCGGTCATGGAAGCTATTGGGTAACCAGTCATAAGGACTCTGTATGTTATATATGCGTATCCCATAGGGCCCGGGAACAGATGCAATGAGGATCCAAACCCATATCTCGCCATGAATAATTACGTTATCCGGAGGCATCTACGAAGGAAAATCCCACCAGGCAATGTCAGGATACAGTTGCAAGCTTCCATGAATATAGATGGTTTTAGGGTGCAGAGAGGGGAGTGATAGTTTTAGTCCGTGTTCGTAACAGAACAGACCCTCGACCCTGAGAGTGTTCGGAGGATCAATTATAAATTGCGGTACATCAGGTCCCACAAAGGGCTTTGAACTGCGCCTTCTGCTGGAGGACAGGAACCAGAAGAGAGGAGGAAAGAAGAAAGGCAAAGGAGAGGATGCAAAAATTGAGGGAGAGAAAGAGGAGAGAAGAGAATCAAGGGAATGCAAGTAGAGCAGAAGGGATACTATAATATCATAGGAAGAAGGGAGAATATGGGGGAAAAATCTATGTAGAATAGAGGGATAGTGCAAATGAGCTTTAAAAGCCCAAAAAGCGCCAAGAGAATTTTTTTTTAAAAAACAAAAGGGGACAGGAACCACGAGGGGACACAATATTGGTTAAGATCATGTCCTAGAACGTGGGACCCAAAAGGCAGCCCGGCCGGCATGGCGGAGAAGCCTATACAGGAAACTGACTAAAGAAGTCTGCTGGGCCCGCAGCAACCCAGCAAAGCCAAGTACAATTTTTCATCCCCTAGTAACTTCTCACGAGATCGATTCCTGCAAAAGATTTCTTATTTGATGCACAGATCGTAAAAGAATAACCCAACTCATGAGATCAGTTTGGCATGCCGTCGATTGAGCAGTTGACCTATCATACCCAAAATGCGTTTAGGATAAAATGGCAAAATGTCCATGGGATTTTTGTTAATTTTAGTTTTTAACATGTCACTTTGTGTTATTATTTCTTTAACATGCCATTATCAGCATTTAACGCAGACCTTTTTCTGAAAATTTCCCCAAAACACCCTTTAAAACTTGATGAGCCAAACACCAGATGGATTCAAAACGCATTTTGAGTGAAAAGCAGAGGTTGTAGAATTATTTTAATAGGTGTTGAAGCATACTAGAGTACATATTAAGTCGAGTTCTTGATAAAGTAACAGTTGCAAAACACGTTTTCAATCGACGAACCACACATTTGACAGCGAGCCAAACGGGGCCCTCAGTTTTGAGCGAACCAAAGTTTACCCCCAAATATCCCCTAAATAGCTATCACAACAGCACAATGCTATTGAGAAAAGAAAGAAAATCGTGAAAGTTCCCGTCTCTCCACGACCCTGTGGGTGTCCTGATCCGCAGCCGGCTGTCCACTAGGGTCATCGCTTCCCCCATATTTGAATTAAAAGACATTATATCCTCTTCTCCCACCATATACTACCCGCCAATTTCACTCCACGGGTAGTCAAGGAGGTACCCCCCTCAACCCCAGCATCAGAGGTGCTACACGAACACCGGTAGAAACCCGAGTGATAGAATCGTGTACTATGTCGTTGGAGTTGCCTCCTCTGGTAAGGTCCGGTATTTTTACTTTGCTTTTTCATGTCACTGCGAGGGGCTAAGCGACTCACATTTAGAACTCCTTTTCCAAAATAGGGAATTCTCTACTGCATAGCACACGGTTCTATGCCCGTGTTTCTTCGCTACACAGAATCCATTACGTCACAGACCAACTACCATATCCGAGGAAAGACTACTAACGTACGGTGCAAATGGCCTAAAGGTGGGTCCTCCGATGAAACAAGAATTCCGTTGCAACCGATTCGGTCCCGGGCCGAAATGGCGACTGGTGTGCAGCAACAGGACAGTAAGGTACTTGGCAATTTATAAAGTATTAAAACGCTTGCAGCCATAACAGGTAGTAATGAAGACTGGGTGTCTGATCACTTTATAAAATTTAATCACTAAGTATACCTCTACATAATCTTAGCTCACTCTTGTCCTCTCAGTTTTTTTTTTTTTTCAGCATGCTCTAAGTATATTTGATCCCTTGTTTTACTCTCACCAAAAATTTCACACTTTCATCTTGAATCACACTCAATAGAAACAGTTTATTTTTTTTGGGGAACCACTAGGCTCTTCTGCTCAGAACTGTCTACATCTCCAACGTTTTTTTTTTTTCATTGAAATTTGAGGCTGCCATTGACTGATTCAACATTTGATTTGGATGGTTTCGAGGTCCAGGTTAAGTTCTATTTGCACTATACCGGATTTGTCTGCGGTACCAATCTTCCTAACTTCTTCCTGTCAGCCTTAGTAGCCTTAGTAAGAAAAAGGCAAGCGAAAGCACTAGTTTGCTACCGGTACGATACCAAAAATAGTAACCACCGACAGCAACCATTCGCAAGTCATCCCTATTCTCACTAGAGTGCCCGCGGTAGGAAAATCATTCACCCGGGACTGCCAGGAATTCTCCCTCCATTCAACAAGATAAGCTAAAAGCCCATCACTCCAGCAGCCCCGTTGTCGGGACGTAAAAAAGGAACCGGTCATCATTCTCCCAAACAAAGATGCCCATGATAGCAGCTCGCGTGCCCCCTCTATCAGAAAACATGAAATGAAAATGTGCTGTACCATAGTCAAAAAGAGGCAGGTGGAACAGAGCCGAAATAGCCGAGGACATTCGCATCCTCCGGCAATACTCGATTGATCTAATGGCTTCCACGGACACAATAGGCCTTTACCCAATAATGGTCCCGTGCCCCCGCCGGACATCTAGACAAATATCGGCCAGCGGAACCGAGATCCCCCTGTACGAGCCAAGAGCAGCGAATACCGGAGTTTTACAGTATTAATTATTTCACCTCACTGCTGATTGCCATTGATTCACGAATCACTCCGATACTGTACACCCGCAACATTGAGATCCGCCTTCCCGCCGGGTGATCTGGTTAGCTGGGGGTTAGCTATGGTAGTTATATAATGGTTCGGCACAACTGGGATAATAAATAGGGAGCTCTTACTCGACCTCCCTGGGCAGCACTTGCAGTACCCATACCCGCCCCCCCTCGCCCACTGCTGTGTTCTCTGTCCTCCCTTCCCGCGAGATGGGTAGTGTCTTTCTTTTTATACTGGTTTTGGGGGATTAGCGAGCTGTATGCCGGTTCGGCTATACTAGGATAATAAATTTGGTTGAATCCCGGATCTACCCGTGCACAGATATTAACTTCTGCTATCGTTTCCCCCATCGTCGCCGATTCCTGAAGTGTTTAGTAAGCAACTTGGCTCGGCTGTGATGGGAATAGGAGGGCCCCTGTATCTCGTTGAGAGTATCACACTCCACATACCTCAATTATCATCCCCGTGCTTGGTCCATGTCATATCTAGATAAAATAGTTAAATATCCACCGGGAATGCCATACGGAGCACTGCAAGGGGTTTTATGTTATTTAAAAAATAATAATAGCAAATCATCGTGCTCTAAGAATTGGCTTTTTCTGTGGCTCCGATACGATGCAACATATCTCTACTTATCATATGCCCATTTACCCTCTACTGCAGAATCAAGAATGTTACGCAACGGTGTTGCAAGAGCAAAACGACCGGCCTATTTTTTTTGCGATAAAACTCCCAGCGGCTTTGTATTTCCCATTCGCATTAATGAACACACATCCCCCTGAATCTTCCGCTTCAGCAAAATCCCCCTTCACATGTCCCAATAATAGCGATTTCGTATGTGGTCTTGTAGGCGCCCCGGCGCTACAGCATAACGCCATTCACACGACCGCGACGCGTCCCTGTGGAACGGCCTATTTTCTCGACATCCACTCCTCGATACAAAAGGCCTGTTTTTACTAACAGCCTCCCCCTTGGCAAACATTTCCTCCGTATCTGTATAGTTTTATGGAAATTAGCGATCTTTAACATCCAGACTGCAAGTGGTAATTATACTCGGCTTACTGATCCCCGACGCACGAAGGTATACATCAATCCGCCTTAGTTTGTCAGGATGGTTTGCCCGAAAAGAAAGGTAGATTAACTTTTCACAATTTCCGACCGTAGTGGAATAACAGCTGTTTGTCATTACCGAACCGGAGAGCCACAACTGCCACGAGGTGCTCATACTTGGAACACCATTTCCAGCTTTGACTGGTTGGCGGAGTTCAGGGAGGCGGCTATGAGAGTACTGGCCTGGTAGCTGAGTCGTTCGAGTAATTATTTGGCCTTAGCATCCTTCGGGGCAGTGAGGTCCAGATAGTCAGCAGGTGGACAAATCGTTATGCCTCAACAGTGTGCAGTCTTCCGAACGGTGCAGTCCGTCCACTTTCAAGGCAGGGCCGGACGGCCCACTCGCCGAGCCGGTGCGACAAGGACAATATATTTGCTCGAATTGCTATAGTCCGTCTTTCCCCTTATGCCTGGACACCCTATGGTTGAGACAAGAGAGACCGGACGCCCTCTAGGTCCTGCAGGGGTCAACAGACTATCGCATATAGCGTCCCTACATTCCCCTAAAATCCCCTCTAGTTCCCTGCTTCAATAACACCCGGCTGTCCCCTATCGTCCTCGCTGCTTTTTTCCCTATATGGCCCCTGTAGTATGATATCAGCCCTGTGGTCGGGTGCCATGCTATAACAGGTTCGATGTAAACTAGGATAATATATATGGACATACCCTAAAGTCTTTGATTACCGCAAGAACTCGAATAAACGGACAATGTGCTATGAAGTCGAAAATTTCCTCCTCTGGAAAAGGTGCCAAATACACACCAAAAAAGACCGCCTCGGAGACAATTAAAAAACAAAAAAAACACCTGACTTTACCGAGAGAGGCAAGTCCAACGTCCTAGAGCATAGTCCGATTGTTCGAGATCTCGCGGTGTCCCTATAGTCCGACCTAAATCCTACAGATCGATCCCACCCCCTACTGTCTCCCACGGCCCCCAAGATGACTTCTACACACGGCAGTCTTTCCTGGAATCCTATACCCGCTTCGGGTGCACAGTGTGCTGCGGTAACAGCGAAAACTTCATCAGATGAATCAATACACCCCGAAACGCCTGTAAAACTCCCCCCTCCAACCAAGAAGGCTTCCTAGTAAGTCACGAGATATTTTCCTTTTTGAACTGATGGCCCACAAACCTTCAATCCCAAGGGATCCTGCGTGCGGTGTGATTGCCCCCTCATCGGCCAGAGGTTCGTCTGCCCATGCCATTAGAATTTCATCAATTGAAAGAATGAAAGCCTCATTTCACGGATATTACTAAGCTATTGGGGGTGGGCGGGAGAACCGCTTCTGGTACACCCACCTGTGGTAATCCGAATATCAGAGTCGGAACAACAGTGTCTCCATTCTCCATGACACCAGCGAATGGTATATTAGTACCCTGCTGGTTCAATTGCTGAAGGACTGTTGTTATGTATCCCGAAACCTCTGTTATGTCGTACCGAGGACTTTCAGGCGGTGGTCTAATGGCTGATGCTTGCATTAGATGACCCACCGGTATGCTCTGGGTTTTCGGGTGATCCATGGCCTCCCTCAGTCATCCAGCTACCAGATCCCGATTTCCATTTAGGAGGCTCCGGATTGACATGTGACATGGTAATTGAATTTGCTAAAAACAGGGAAGTCCAGGAAAGCTTCAAGCCTTGAAATACCGCTGGGTCTTTGCGACCTTTAGTATGCCGTTTGGTTCGTCAAGAGAAAAAGTGGGGATGGAAAACTAGAGAAAAGGAGCAATAAGTTTCCAAGGAGAGCGAGAAGGAAAAAAAGGGGACCCCAGAATCGGGACAGAAGAAAGGTGAGAAGCCCCTCCGAAAATCTTCGCATACGGTAACCCCTCCCCATCTCCTTCCGAATCACTCTCACCGCTTACCTGAAAACCCTTTAAATCCACCATCGCCCATCGGTCTCGGATCTCGCCAATCAAGGACAAAACACTCTGAGAAGGAATAGTGCTTTCCAGATGGAGTATAGCTTGGGGAGTCCTGAGCTCACGGATCTCACTAACTCGTATTCGTAATTTTGTTAACCTGCTCTGCTAAGCCTATTGTGGTTTAGACGGTAATTTCCTTTGAGATCTCCGATGGTGGATTTAAAGGGTTTATACGGTAATCATTCTTGATAATTTGAATCCTCATATTCCCAAGCGCGGCCTAGCTAGCGCAATAGCAGCGCGCCAGAGTCTCATCATACTCTGAAGGTTGTGGGTTCGATTCCCATGTTGGGGTTTTTTTTGCTATTTTTTCACTCTTCCACTTCTCCTCCCGATTAAACTCTCCCGTCCTTCGCTCAAATCCCGGAGTTGCCCTTCTAGCGTACACTTTTACTTCCAGATCGACTCAGGTATTGATTCGGGTCGCTCATCAGGTAATCGCTCGCTTCCCAATCTGGTAACGGCATGCATACAGATTCCTAATCGGGAAAGGTAATGCCCAGGGATTCCCCCGTACCGGTACAAGCACCGGTACCGTACTCGCCTTGCGGGGGCCAAGTAATTGGGCGGGCTCCCCCATACTCGTACAAACTTAAAAACAACCTGGATCCCTCCTGGTAAAGTCGATACATCAAAGATTCCTTTCCGTAAATCCCTGGAGGGCGATAAAATTGAACGTTTTCGCGGATGGGTCTTGCGCGTGGGGATTGCTGCTGTTGGACGGCACGGGTTCGAAGTTGACGGTATTATGAGTTACCGGTAGTTGAGGACTTTGATTTGTGGCTGCCTGTGACGATATACGTACGATACAGGTCACCGTGTTTGGAGGGCTTTTGTCGGGTCGGGGGTGACGGGTGGGGCACCGGTGGGTGGGTCGTGTGCAGTTTCAGGTGATTTTTTAGATCGTTAGTCTGCATTCCTAGTATCACCGGGGCGGCTGGTTGCATGAGTGCGGGTCATGCGAGTCCCTTCTCGATCTCTGCCTTTCCCCTTGAGCATCTTGGCTCCCGGAATGCTGGATGCGCTGCCTTAATTTGCCGCTGGAATAATGAATGGATTTGGTGGCGGTTGCTTTCTTCTACTGATCGGGTTCGAGTGCTCAGCGGTACGGTATCGATCCCAAGCAAGGCAAAATGCCCCGGCGGGAATGCTACGGTAGACTCCGACCGTACCAAACCGGGAGCGTGTCCCACTTTGGCGACGGCTTGTCTCCCACTCTCAATATCACCATTCCCGGAAAGTCCCTTGTTAAATTTGCGCAGAGATATCAAGTGCGAAAAGCGGAAGTGTTACATTCTATCCATCCCTCTACCGTACATCTATCAAACGGACAAAAAACGAAGCAAGCCACTCCATCCATTCCTCTACTCTCCAAACCACTCCCTAACCAACCGAAGGTCCATAATACACACTTTCAAACCCGATTGCTTCGCACGATTTTGAAGCGAATCTTTCGCCGCGATAACCTCCGCCCGATCACCCATTCTCTCGAACATTCGTAGGTCCCGTGAAAACTCCACAAACTCCACCATTTCAAGTATCGCGAGGTCGCCCAAGCCCGAGATGTAGTCTGTTTCGTGAACGAGCCGCCAAAAGCGATAAGCCGCCGTAAGGATTCGGCGTCTCTGCACCTGAGTGACCACAGGCGCACCGTAGCCTTCAGTAAAGCCGAGCGTCTCCAGAAGCGAACATCCCCAGGCGTCCACCAGTTTGTGGCAAGTTGATCGGGTATCTAGGAGCCCGGTGGCCTCTGCTATTCCGATTGCCCGCGGGGGGGTCGATGATGGGAGGACGGAGAGGGCGAGGGGGTATATTTCCGCAAAATCGGATTCGGCTATGGAGGTGCATATCGTCGTCGGGTTTGCATGGAGGATGCTATTGAAGCGTGGGTGAGCGAGGGTTGAGGCATGTAGGGTCGCGAAGTCTGGGAGACGTTGCAGGACCTCGACCAGGAGTTCTGGGGGGAGTGCGATAAGTGGTGCCACCATTTCGTGAGCTTTGTATCTTCTCCGTGAGTGTTCTGGAAAGCAAGTTAAGGAAAATAGGGGACGAAGACAAAATGTGGGCCCGGTGGGGATTGGTGAGGATTAGAAACGGAGGATTAAGGTGTGTATTGCGTGCCGCCAATCCATTTCTACGGGTGTCAAAGCGTCAGCACCCTTCTCATGTGGCATGCGGAGCGTGTATCATGTCGACTACAGATCAGTTGTTCATTTTGTCAACCCGGCGGACAGGCCGCGGGGGGCGTGTGAACACGTGCGAAGCCATCGAGCAACAACTGGACCACCCCTCCGCAGTGAATACGGTAATGGAACACCGGCAATGTTTCGTTGAGGGTTGGGAGAATAATTCGCGCCATTCTCACAGACGCAACCGCGGGGGTGAAAAATGTCTAAAAGGGGCACAGAATCCATGTTATTTTTTTTCCAGGGGGGGCAAACCTAACCCACCACCAAGCCCTAGCCGAGCCACCGTACGTTACCGGTATCAGTCTCACGTGACCAACACCCGCCCAAGCTCCACCACCCAGCCACATTCGCCTGAAGTATTGTTCCGGCATCCGGCAATTCCATATAATTTATCCCGCGAGCGACCGTTTTCCACATTAATTCGTGGAAGGGATCAACACATTTTATCCCAGTTTGCGCTGAACATTTTTCATACCAGCAGAAACCTGTAGGTATAGTCGATGAGTCGTCGTGGGTGGCCGAAGAGCATATCGCGGAGTTAAAGCCACTTTGCAGCACTCATCATCTTAGTGGCCCATTTACCTATCTGGGAGCTCAATCATCTCGCTAGTAAAGATGAGACGAACGTTACGGAGGTAGAGCACCCAAGTTTTGTAGGTTCCACAAGCGAGGTTTGCTGCCTTTAGCCCCTGTGGAACATACAGAACTTAGGGGTTGTACCTCCGTACTCGCACTGAATCGATTGTCTTGGCCTGGGCACGCAGGGCTTGTGCAACCAGAGAAAAACCACGATCCAATTACCGCAACCGGGCAGTCTTGTTTGACTAATCATGGCACCCCTAGAGGCTGAAATATTCGCTAATAATCGTATCCAGTGGTGATATCCTTTGCCGCGTAGGTGAACCCCCTACGCTACGTGTCAACTCCACCTTTGACGAGCCCCGGCCGTACTAAACATATAATAACCCTGGCACATTACCGGTAGACATCTATCGAGCTTGTTGCAGATCCTCTTACTGAGTTCGTGGCCACCTTTCCAGAATTCGGCTTTTCGGGACTTACTACATCTAGGACCTTGGCCCGATTTAACGCATGGAGCTAACCCCCCAACCGGTGGTTCAGCAGCAAACGCGGGGTGCATTTCGTGGAAAAAAATATGTCCTCAAAACAAAGTGCGGTTCTTGCCGTTGGCAGTAGCAAACGATCGAAGGTCGATGCCCTGTTCCTATCCTTTGCACGCATCAGGATTTATGAATTGTCCTAAACCACAATTTGTTAGCTAAGAAAATACAGAGTGAGGGTAACATCTCCCTGATCCAGCGTAGAAGCAATAGCTCACCATGTCCGGCAGAGGGGTATATCCCTAAAATATAGGGGGGGGATCGTTTGGTTGGGCAACCGAGATACTCTCCTCAGACCGTTTGGAGACAATGTGTCGTTTAAGGTGAAGAAAGAGGGGATAGTTGAGCCTAATGGAGGGGGGCAAAAATTCTGAAGCAGAAGCAAACAATCATGTGCCCTAAGATACTCGTACAATACAGAATAAGCGGCACACGCGTGCTCGAAAATACTCTGCCCAGGCCACATCAGAGATACAAACCCTAACCCACGCTTTCGACTTCAAGTACGATACAGTATGATACCAGGTTGATATGATATGATTTGATAATATGATACCTGCAATGTCATCTTTTGGAGCACCCCGCGATCTACGGTATGATATCATATCATACTCAACCTCGATGTCCACAGTGACACTTGCGAAATTAGCTAACTGCTTTTCGTTACCTCATGTGAGCACTCATATTCACGGCGCCTACTTCTAAAGACGAGCAAAACCGACAAACCATTAGCCGAAACCTACGCGATATCGCTATTACTGGAACCCTGGAACACCGCCGGCCGCTGCATGTGGAATCCATCCCCGCCTCCACTCCCTTGGATACCCCTCTGCTAATATTTGGCACCGGTCTAAGGCGGTGGAAATCGCGGATATTTCATATCGATAGCCGTCTTAAGTCTCCTGAGTGTCCCATATGCACTGCTATGTTCAATCTAATATATTATCCTAGTATCGCCCAACCGGAATATAACTAGCGAACCCACAAAACTCACAAAGAAACAAAACACTACCATGGGCAGACCCATCTCGCAACCACTCCTCCCAGACGCAAAGCCAAAAACCACTACCAACGTGTTCACGAGCGCTCATGGTGGTCATCGCCATCCCGGATTAACGCGCTTTCCCTCCTCGTTACCCTCCTCCCACTATCCACTGATCCCAAATTGGTCAACAAACCCCCTAAACAGATCATACAATCTATGCCAACAGATCGGGGAGGCCTTGACGTGCTTGACCCCACTCTTGACAGAAACGAACGGACCATCGGTCGCGAAGCACACCGTGGGTTCCCACCAATCTTGATCCTTTCCCCGCCCCAACACTACTGACGTCTAATGAATGAGTGGCCGTTCGTCGCAACCGTCCCGCAATGTGGTCCACTATTTTTCCAACCACCCCGCTCCACACCCCTTGCTCTTCAAATGTCAGGGGTGGGTCTGGCGGAGATATGCGGGGTCAAAAGAGTACGAACGGGTCGAGCACGACACCGGATTAGCATACCAAAAGGGGAAGGCCACTTGCTTACCGCCAAACGGGGGGAGGTTACGTTCCCCAAATTCCTGCCCTCGGAGACATCGGTCACACTCGGACGTGTTGTCTACCATTCTCAACACGCCGCCCTCTTCCACGAGTAGCGTCCAGTAGAGCGGGTTCCCGGCCACCACCCGCATGTCGTCCAAGTGCCTAGAATGTACTGGGATCCCAAGCCCTAACCAGCGGCTCCGCTCCCACCACGCTTCCCACTCCGGGATCGCCTTACTGATGATCTCCTCAGAGGCCTTGCCCGCTGAAAGGTGGAATCTCTCATCGCGGTCACCGCGATCGTCGTGTCCGATCAACCCGGCCCCGCTTCGGATTTGAATGAGAACTACACATCCACGCGAGTGAGGACTCGGAGGTGTCTGGGCTTGTCAGACGCGCGCTCATAGTATGCATGTCCGTTGTCTGTGCCAGTCCTTTCATTCCGATTTCCTCAAATCTCGCGTCAACATGTCATGACCAATCCCAAGCATACCCCGTCCCAAGACGACGGATCCTATGGAGGACTTGGCTTGCGCTCACACGGGTGGTGTCTGGGGGAATAGAGTCGCCTGCATCTCGGTAACAATACCCAAGGAATGTTTGCCGTGCTGTGTGTCGGCAGTCCTTGCGCTTGTGGTCTGGGACTGTTGGAGGGAAAGTTTGTGATCCCAGTTTGCTGTGAATTGCGTTTACCCTAGCTGCGCTGGTCATTGTGGTTCACCTCCGGGGGGGGCTGGAAGAAATAGCCGTGAAGTCAGGAATGGGCGGCTAAAGGGCGGGTGAGTCTTGTCTAGCTTAGCTTATTGTTCCTCGTTTCGCCTCCAGTATTTAAATATCTTTGGTGCTCATGGTGGGGGGGGGGGTGTCGGTAGAGTTGGCTTGGCCCCGGTGCTCTGTTCAGCGCTTTACCGGGGTCAAATTAGAGATCGAGAAGCCGGTTCTGCGATACTAGGATAATAAATACTTATTAAACGGTTCGGTGCAGCTAGGATAATACAATTAATTAAAGAGTGCAAGTGAGATACTCTAGTCTTTCCGGAGATGGACTTAAGGGTTGCTCTTTCTGTGTATAATATGACGGAATTGGTCATAACCTACAACTATGGCATCGCGGTCACATGAAAATCTATCCCCCCCATTTTCCCGCGTCCCCATCACGTGAGATCACTCGTAGTCCCGAGTGATCCGTCACAGATGGGCGTGACAGCTCATGTTCGCGTCAGGAGTAGTGAGACATAGAAGCCAATTTTCCAAAGTTTCTATCATTTGTATCCGTTGACCGTATTCAAAACACACTAACTGAAAGGACAAGGCGACATCTACCGAGCACCTCCACCCACTACAAAAATTTCCCAAAAGCTCTACTCTAGAGAATACCACCGTGCAGCACTTCTGGCATTAGCCGCTAGGAGAAAAAATGAAACAGGATGAAAGAAGTCATCTATGTAGATATATATGTATTAAAATGTGAAATTGAATAGGGAACATGAGTCAAGAAATTAAAGAAAAAATGAAAAATAGAAACAAATATTAAATTGTAAAAAGACAGGAGGGGAACGAAATATCGTGTTAGGCTTCTAGAAGTAGTATCCACGGATACCCCTCTTGGCGATTTTTCCGGCGGTGCAGGTAGTCCCCTGAGCGAGACTACCCATCAACTGTTTGCGGCCTGAGCCACACATATACCAAGTTCTATTCTCGCCGCAGGTGACCTCTCCCTCGGTGGTACAGGCGTCGGCCGATACGGTTCCTGTTTTCTGCGGTGGAGAGAAGCGAAACGTGGATGCGATAAGAGTTGTAGGAGCATTTGGCAAGGATGTCTGAGGAGGCGCATCGCTCAGGGTGGTGGGCGAGGGCTGGACGGTAACGTAAGTAGTGGACACCCCATCATCGCCGGCTTCATCTTTCGCAGATGGTGAGGGAGCAGAACTCCCCGTTTTTGTTGGGGGGATAGAGTCTGCGGCCGAAGTCTTTGCCCCGGGTCCAGAATTTCCCGCTCCGCCCGCCCCGGATCCACCGGCACCGGAGCCTTGGGATGAAGGCTCTCCGCAGGGAATAGGTGTGATGCCCTTTCCGAAAACCTCTGGGCCCGGGTTCTTGAAATCTATGGCGGTAGTCTGTTCCGGAATGGTGCACCCTCCACCGATATTGGCTTTAAACATGCCGGGGAGAGCTTCGAAATTGCTCATCGACGTTTCTTCCCCTCCGATTATAACGGTAGCGCACTTCATATACATCTCACGATTGCCGATGCGATTGAACCAGGTCCAAGCCACGACTGCTTTGCCCTTCGGCAATCCCTTGGGTACGGTGAAGCTCAGCGGATTAAGTTTCCAAAGATCGAGTTCAGACTTCAATCCCGTGGGATCCCGATCCGCCGGGCCCAGATTCCCAGCAGCCTTGATCGGATGGTCGCCCATGTAACTTGTCATTACTCGGAAAACGGTATTCTTGGTTGGATTGGGGTCGTAGGTGATTGCCATCTGTCCGCTGCCGCCGCCGTGGACTGCGGAACCCCTGAGTTTTAGTGGGTGGGAGGTTCCCGGGAGGTAGGTCGCTACTGGGGCCTCTGGAGCGACGCCGTGGCAGGGGAAGTTGCTGCCATCGTTTTGGAGAGGGTTGAGATTTCCGTCGGACTTTTGGACAGAAGCGCGGACTACCTCCGGAACATTCCATTGTTTGGGTTCAACCATTGTGAGATGGGCGGTGATGGCGGGTAGGAGGACCGCAAAGGAGAGGAGAAGAGATATGGAATGCATGATTGATGATTTAGGTTGTTGTTTGTGGGAACCGGGTGTGGAAGCGGGGGTTTTTATAAGGGGAGTTTGTAGTGAGGTGATTTTTTGAGTGAAAGAGCGTGAGGAAGGGTGAGTGTATGATACTAGAAGTTTGGAGTTATTAAGTAGGGTTTGGGAGAGTTACGCTTGGGCAGTTATGGTGTATATATATAGTCTGAAGGAGAGCTCTCTGGATGCTTCTTGAATCTTGAATTGATTCTATGGTTGATGCGTAGAAGCGCACTGACCATGTTTGTGAAAAGTGCCCTAAAGTTTATTTTGTTTGAGACAACCCTAGAATGGAGAAGTTTCTGGGCTTTGCCGCTTTGTTGGTGGTTACAGTTTCAAGTATCTTTCTTAGTGCTGCTGAGCACCTGTGGCGTGTGGTGGGGCTCAAGACTGAGATATCACGATTCTATTATGATTCATGGAGGAACTAGCGAAACTAACTCACGATTTCTTCCATTCTCAGGTTCACTGACCTACCGAATTTCTATCAGATGGCACACTTTCAGAACCGAATTTGCTAAGGTATGTACCATAGCACTATGCAGAAATAAGGTGAATAGGAACCCAACAAGAATTCATAATTTTTGTGCATGGCTAACGCCGTTACCAGCAAACCCGTTGTGTTATCCCGCGCATTGCACATGAAATAAACTTGGGTTTATGGAAGGTATTGGATACTCAGCCAGAATACACATCTTACTTGATTATATTTAGGGAATGGCCGGAGTTACATACTGCGCACAAACCACCTATCATCCCGGGCACTGACCTCACCGGTGAGGATAGGTGTATACCCAAAACTGATTTTTGTATGTCTGCCAATCATTCCCCCAACTGGACTGTAGACTTGAAAACTGAGGGCCTGTTTGGTTGCGATGGTCCCATTCCGTTCGCCCATACAAAATGACCGGTAGCTAACGGAACCGTAAGGCAATTTGTATGGGCGAACGGAATGGGGCCATCGCAGCCAAACAGGCCCTGAGAGAACAGGAGCCTGAAGTTTTCATGATTAGTTCTCCCTGACTTGCGAAAGCTGAACCAAATATACAATCATTTTGTTTCTCTTGACTACGATTCTCACGAAGGTCTACGCTAACCGCTTTTGTGGTGTCCGAATTAATAGAGTTTGACGCCGAGCCCTCCACCTAACAAAATATAGTAACTCTGGTGTCGAATGAAAAAAACCCGATCGCCTACGCTTTCTTTACATCCCGGTGTTCGGCAGCGTTCCTCGTCTATCAAGTTGGTAGGAATCAACCATATACTAGAGATCGGTTACCATGAGCTCTTCGACCCTCCCTCCCTTGTTTTTTTCCAAGAAAGTTTGAACATGTTTGATAACCCTAAATTTTCTACTAGACCTGATTTCGAGATTGGCCGAGGGATGAAGATATATCAGAAAGCCCTGAAGGAAAGAAGAGAAAAGAAACCTCGATCCAGCAAGCACACACCTTCCCTCGGTCGCCGCCTTTGTGGGCACTCGAGGTGCAACGGGTGAAAAACATGCCAAAATTAAATGTTTCAGACCCACGGTCACTTAAGCACGCTAAGGCAAAACTGTGAGACACAATTTGCTGAGTATGTGAAACCATAAGGCTTCTGGAGAAAAGCCGAGATCTGCGCTCCAAGTTTTGTTACTGCAGGTACGATCTTATGAAGTTCCAGGTATGATGCCTCTCGGAATACTGGGGTTTGAGCATGGGAGGGAAATCGCGCCTAACTGCAGCTACCTCAAGTCTGGGACACTAGCGCTTACACAGAACCCTGAATCTTAATTAAATATCTGTCCTGATAGTACTTTCTTTAATTGCAGCGGAAAACTAGTGTTATACAGGAAAGCGCTCAAGTTACAACGAGAAATTCTGTTGATGTTCCGAAAATCGTTCTTAACATTGCCGCGCTTATAGGCCTCAACTGCACATCCGCACCTCCCATAACCCCCCCTCACCGCCCCGACAACTTGGCTCCCTTAAATACTAATGTCCTCCAAATCCACCCCTTTCATACTATTATTCCCGCCTACTACAACCTCGTTACCATCGCTAGGGGTTGCCTGATTGCCCCTCTCAACAAATCTCCATCCTGGCCGTTCACAGACCACAGGTGAGAGTAGGGATCCTATTTACCGTATGGATGCCGGGATATCCAACAGTGAGGATGGGATTCTGGATGAAACTGGCGATCGTGAGCACTTCTGTTGGCAGCTACCGCCAAACTTCGGATCCTAGCCATATAGCTTCCCTACTCACCATTGTCTCACATCCTAGACAGAAGTCGCCAATGAGTGGCCAGGAGAAAAGACTACTATGAACTGTGCGCCCGAGCGACTACCCTCTGCTCTAGTTATCGGACAAACGAAAGCTGACTTGGCGAGATACTTAGCAACCCCCCACCGCCTGCTCAATAAATGCTGGTTAGGAATCGCTGTGAAAACCCTACCATGGCCCAAGGCTAAGCTTGATAGTTTTTTTTTTTAGTGAAATGGTGCTCTCAATATACTTCTCATATTCAGTTTGTATTTTTGCCCAAAGTTATCGGGGTTGCACCTACCGTTCCACAATCCAATGTGCCCGTCCTCTCAATTCTGTTCTGCAGAACATAGCACCAAGTGTATGCGGGACATCATATTTGGCACTACCTCCAAAAGTCCGAATACGTTCACTGAGACTTCCACGCCTTTGATAATCAGGGAGAAGGTGTGAGATGGGAGTCTCGCGAGCATACAGTTGGCCATTGAAACCAAGTTTTTCATTTCATACTTTCCGCTCCTCCACTCGCTATCGAAGTAGAACTAATAGTATGTGGTGGCTATACAGGAAGCTAGCCCGGAAAGAGATGGTGACTAGTTCGTCAATAAACGTAGGATGCAGATTTTCCACCTTTCAAGTAGACTCTGCCTCTGATAGCCCTTGTACCTTTCGCCATCCTGTTTTTGCCTTCCATTCCTGCGCTCACTTCGGGTTTCGTCTCATCTCTGTACATTAATACTGGAAAAGTGCCATGAGTTCCCCCTCCCCCCCCCAGCCACAGCCCACCGGCCGGGCAGAATAAGGAGATTTGCCTGGCGGGGACAACTACCAACAGTGTGAGCTCTGGGCTTCAAACTAGCTATCATACTTAAATAATATTAGCCAATGTAGTTCGACTAAGTAAAACCTGTAGTGCGAAATGTCCGATATCGCGCTCTTTCGTAGCTGGCTTCCTTCTCAGCCGCTGTGTGGGTAGAGCTGACCTGTCTCTGATCGGTATTTGACGATCTCCCGGCTGCCTCTCTCTTGGCTCACGCAGCAGTAGGTCCTGAGTGGAGTTCGATCACCCGTATCCTCTCATTTCTTGTGTTTATTCGCTGCTCGCCTGTCGTTTATTCGTGGGGCATGATATGAAGCGATCATAGCGGAGACGCAGGTGTTTAGTCAAAAAGAGAAAAAGCCATCTCCGGTGGCGACTGTCATCCGAGTGATTGGGTGTGAGCGCGGCATTGGGCAGACGCGAGTCTCAGTCTGTGGATATCATCAGGCATCTATGATATGACTGATTTTCGAATCACTTGAAGGTGGGGGGTGTGGGCCAACTGAATCGGACTCGTACCCGATCTGCACGGTGGGGGGAATAGACCTAATTGTGGAGCCAGGTCAATAACCCCGAAAAGAATTCGCACCCACCTCACGACAGTAGATGCACACAAGACAACTATATAAGCGAGATCGCTGCCCTCCTTTCCCTTCCTTCCTCACTCGACAACCATTCTCCCTAAAAAGTCCCTCGCAACCCCGCGCATCTTTACACAGCGCAAAAACTCTTCCATCACGTCCCCCCGCCCCCACCCTTTCAAAACAAATAACTTTACCCACTAGCAAAAATGCCGTGGACTATCAAGACCAGTGGGAACTCAAACAATCATCTACCCAGAGGTAATCATAGCATATCCCATCCAACCCTGATTGGAGAACCTCTCGAAACCCCCAAGAGTGCCTTCCCTACTGATAAAACCCAAGTGATCGAGACCCCCAGTGGCAGTCCCGAGGGATATGAGCCATCCTTTAGCTACCCGTCAGATGCTTCTGGCACCATGGATGAAACGGAAAGCGTGGAACCACCCCACCAGGCGGAACTCGAGGAGACAGAACAGCAAAATGATGGATATGAGGAGGATAGCGATAGTGGATCTAGTATGGAAGAATTTGGGCTCAAATACAACGAGGATAGCTATACTTTACGCGAATCCAATGAGGAGAGTGATGAGGCACCCGAATACCCTGCGCCGAGCGAGGGGCTATCGGAACCAATGCGCGCGAGGAATAGATCTGGCCCACCTATTCCACCTCCTGAACCTGTCAGGCCTGGACAACTCTTTTTTAGTAATCAGATCTGGACCAGGTTGAACGTCGAACAGCAGCTGAAGCTGGGAGCACTGAAGGTGGGCTCAAAGAACAAATCATTCAAGACAAGGCCTTGGCTGGTGGTTGAGAAGTCGAACAGAGTGGATTCAGATGGTCAGCAAATGCTGTGGGTCATGTAAGATTTGTTCAGCCCCCTGGGAACGGATTTCCTACTAACCACCTCAGGTGCTGTACCACACGCAATCGGAACGGCTGGGAGGGGGTGAGCTATCGGGACTCGAAGAGTTTTATCCCGATGGCCCCGACACCCTCCAGGTTTGGCAGGCCGGTCTTGCCCCTTGTCACCGATGATCGTGACGTGTTTTTAGGGGGCTCTCTGCTCTTTTTGGAGGTATTCAAGGAGATCAAGCCCGCTTTGCTGGGAGACTATATCGGTTATATCTCAGACGAGTCGGTGAGAATTGTCAACAAGGAGCAACTCAGAATAGCCGAGGAGCGGCGGAAGAAGGAGGAGCTCCGTGCGGCACATCCTGCCAGCTTCAAAGCCAGAGGTGGCAGCAATAGAAGGGGCAATGAGCGTTATAGGGCCAGAGCAGAGACATACCCTGACCACCGGGAGAACAGGCGCAGTGGGCGTTCGGGACAGCAATATGGTCACGGTGGATGGGCTACTCCAACTCCTATCCCGCCCTTCCATCTCCCTCCCTGCACGGACGAGACTCTAGTGTCACCTCCTCTGAATCCTAAAGCGCCTGCCTTCCGTGTTCCAGTGGGCCAGGGACACAAAGACAATCGCAGGAAATCTTTCAACGGCCGTGTGACGCAGAACCGTCCTCAGCATAACCAGGGGCACCAAAATTATGCTAACTTCAACCAAATGCCTGAACACGGAAACCATGCGCCTCAAGGCTATGGTGGCCACGGCAATTACGGCAAGCCTGGCGGTTACAGTAGCTACGGTGGTCATGAAAACAATGGCCATCATGGCACCCGTCACCGCAGTGGTAGTGACGGTCGCCGGGGTTATTCTGGCCCCCAGCAAAACTACAGAGGCCATCAGAATTCGGGATATTCCCCTAATAGCACAAGCGATTTGGGGCATATGTTGCCTAGCTCTGGCTCCCATGGTCACCCGGGCGGCAATGACGGAAATAGCGTCTGGGTGTCCGGCGGCTTTGCTCAGGGTGGAGCAGGTTGGACGGCAACACCATGCCGGGATCAGAGACGTTGAAGTATTCACTCTCGAGTCTAACTGAACATATCTAGGGCTGACATCTTGATAGCTCTCATTCAATTTCAACACGAAGGGAAGGTTTAGATATGGGGACAACATGGCCCTCATGCAAGCGCGATTGTTTTTCTTTTTTACATATATTTATTTCTTATTTCTCACTAAAAGTTTGAGTTTTTTCTGGGTTTATGGATGGACAGGTCGGGTCCGGGGCCGATGGTGGGGGATTTGTTTATTACTCTTCTCTGCTCTTTTCTAACTCGCTTTGCCAGGTGATTGTCACAGATTGACGTGGGCAATGTTTTTTTTTATTTCGCGCATCGCCTTGTTTACACATGATGATATTCTTCAAATTATACATGTTATATATCCAGCTGTGAGGGCCAATAAAATTTCTGATAGTAGTTGGTGGGGGTGGTGTTCAGCATTGTGGCAGTTTTAGGGGGAGGTCTTATCTCGTTTCTGATCAGCCTTTTTTTATTTCGATTTGTTTGCTTTTCATTGTTTTTTTCTTCCGAATTTCGTTGCTTTGTGTTTGAACTGTTGTTGACCGGGAAGATCTCCAGGTGTGCTACGATCTGGAGCGGTTTACCTGACCGGGGGGCCGAGAAAAATCAGCCTCTAAAAGCTTCAGGGTGGTGGACAAGCTTCTATGAAACTAGGATGTATGGGGTCTAATACAGTGCGCTGCTAGCATTACCAAGGAATGCCTGTGCGAGTTTAGCTAACAGAGTGTATAGCATAGTGACCTCTCGCCAGTTTCTGAACTTCCACGATTTCGAAATTTTTATTTTCTTCGTGGGATGATATCGAAAGACTAACAAATTGGGTCGAAGTACTCAATCTAAATTTATTTGTCCAAGGCACTCTGATAATTACTCTTTCCGTTCCAGATTTTGGATATCCTCAGTTTCTACATATCTTTAAAAGGCAAGGAACCGACTCTTGATAGAAAAAATCAGTGAGCTAACGTGTCCACGAGAAGGTACCGTATAGCGATCGGAGTTCGTTGAAGCATATTCTATCAGACCCGATTCGTTCGAATTGACGGGAGAGATCCTATCATCGCCTACCATTAGTGATCTCATGTGGTCACTCCGACTCATGGTCAGACTGGCATCTCCTACTGCAGCTCGACAATTTAAAGTGGTTGGTATTACCGAATAACTGGGGTTTGCCTGGGAAAGATCATATGGAACCGTCAATACCTAGCGGGAACTAGTTGACCGTTAGGTCTGCAGTTGAAGCTACCAAGGCCGGGAGGTCTGAGGATATCAACATTTGGCTTGTGGGTTTTTCCATGCATGTACTTATGATGCATATTCACACTAAGTAACTTGTCATCTCAAAAGAAACCTGTTCGGTTAGGGTGGGGTGATAGTGGAAGATATTTTATTCTGTAGATCTTTGTGCGTATGGGCCACCCAGGCCCACACCAACCTGGAGTCTGGAGAGGTGTTTCCGAAGCACCTCTCCCAGTGTTCCCAAGTGGCCGGGCCGGGGCGCAGATAGCCTACAGATATACAGTCCGGCCAGGCCAGGTCAAAGTGAGGCTGACCTGAGCTTCGGAGGCCTGGTTTTGTGGGTACCTCACGTCGCCGGCAGGCTTTCGGCATAAGCCCTGTGGCTAGTAAATATTTTATCGCTGGGTGGTAGGTATCTGAAGATGCCCACAGACATCCACAAATACCCACAGATATCTGGAGATGCTATCCGATATCTTCAGAATACTCACAGACATCTACAGAAATGTACAAATATCCACTATTGCGATGCAATATCTAAGCTATCCTCTATCTTCGGCCCGTGGATGCCTGGGACACACAAAGAGAAATAAAGAAACATTTCAACAGATTCAAAGCATTGGGTAGTGTGGATGCTGGCAATTTCATATCACTCGATATATTCCTAAAATGCACACCAAAGAGATAACATGCACTTTAGCAATTATTACTTGATTACGGAGATATTTTCTTTTCCTGCTCTAGCATCATCACGAACCTCGAATTCTCCAAGCACCCTTCCTCCGAATAATTCCACAACCCAAATTATTTCTTTCCCTTATCATCCTGATGATTAGTTGGACACAACTATTGAAGCGAGAATCTGGGCTTACACCCCGGATCTACACTCAGATTTGCACCCGGGGGCATTTCAACCGGACTCCCAGAAAGGAGTGGTTACGAGATGGGTCTGTCCATGGTAGTGATTTATTTTCTTTTGTGGTACTGGGGGATCCGCTAGTTATAGGCTGGCGCAGCGCCACCAGGACAAATAAATTATTTGAGTCATGAAGATAACATATCATCCGTTATGGTCGCGTACGCGCCAAGAGTGTCGACACATACACTAGCGTTCCGTTTAATCAATATCAATATATGCATAGTACATGCACCGAATACTCGGGGAATCGGGGCAATCACAGTAGATCACTCGGAAGCCTGCGGATATCTACAGTCCGGTCGAGATCAGCCAGATGAGCCCCAGAACCCTGACTGCAGGCTGCAGTCAGGCCAGGCCATCTCCCGGAAAATCCCAGGGCAGCCGGATTAGGCCCGAAGCTTAGCCGGACTGGCCGCTTGTGAACACTAGTGCTTCCAAGAAGAGAGTCTCGTCTCTACTCGTAAAGGCTTGTCTGAGTTTGACTGTACCCAAAGCGGGCGGTCTTGCCACTTGGGCTCACTAGATTGTTGCATTATTGGTATCATACTCCAGATTCCTTTTCTTGTTATGATATACGGCCGGGAAGACGAGGAGGAAGATTGAAAGATATAAAGAGAGTTGATATTTCCTGGTGCTTGTATGTCTTGTCCTGCTCTTTCCATCTATGGGATGAGGGGGGTTTATATAGATAGATAACTGCTATCTAAGACCTTTATACCCTGCTCACTATGACATGCGGTATTTGACATCCTTTCACATGAGTCCAAGGTCATTCCGGTAACTCTCTCATACTCCGAGGTTCTTGCTACCCGACATCCACTGTAGGCCAATTCAGGGATGAGTCCAATCCACCGAAATCCATCGAAGACTACCTAAAACTCCCGTGAAACGCAATATGAGAGGACATTAAGCAACTGGTACACAATGGACAACAATATACCCAAGATACCACATCAACGATGAAGTATTCTTTGCCAACATCTAGGCACTCTTTCCAGAACGAGTACCGGTGATTTTCAACACCCTTGATACCCTTGTAGTTTTTCATCCGACCTCCTAGGAACTTTGACCTCCCTATCTGGGGTTTTTTACAACTAGTCTAAAACCGGTTCGATGTTATCTATGATAGTTAATGTATTAAATAAAACCACCAGCAAATGTCCTGAAATCTGTTTTTTTTTTAAATATCTTCCTCTAATCTAATTGTGACAGAATAACTTCTCGAATAAAGAAATATGAATAACCAGAGCACATCCGACGCTAAATGTTCGGAAATTCTTGAAAGATAATAAAAAGCCGGGCACTCAATTCCAAATCGCTCTCGTTTGTAATACCATTTCCGGCTTACATCCAAAGGAAATCGATCGCTAAGCAGATTAATAGCTGGGATCTTCCTTCCTCAAGCGAACCCTAACTTTCTTCCAAAGGTCCTTCACCTTCTCGGACTTGCTCTCCCCCGAGTTTCTCTTGCGTGAGCGAACGAAACTGAAGGAGCGCGACATCCTCAGCGAGGGACCAGATGGGGGATTTGGGGAGGCGCCGGTGTCAGCAAAGGTCACCCTGCGCACAGGAGGTGCAGGCATGACCCGAACCCGCACTCCCGGGTGCATGAGACCCTCCTCAGCAGGATCGTTTTCAGGTTCCCCAGGCAGGACTCCCAAGGATCTAGGTTGCTGTTGCCGACGCGCTCCCATTGCACTACTCTCGCCAGCCTGGCTCGAAGCCTTGTCAGCAGGGGAAGCCACAGCGGGGCGATTGCCAGGATCGGTGGGTGCGGGGCAACGCTTAATGTTGTCGGCGCGCATTCTGTTGCCGAGGTCATTGAAAAAAGCCTGGATTCTAGCAACTGCTTCTTCAATCAGTTTCTGCGCCTCGGCGGGATCCTCGCTGCAAATTCCCTCGAAGTATGCATCTTCAACATTAGCCATTTCCTGAGTGAGGTACTCTTCGGCCTGGGCTGCAATTCGGGGAAGCTGGGACACTGTGCGTTCAATTTTGGCTTTCCTTGCTTCAGCCTGCGTGTAGAGAGAATAGAGGGTCCAGTCGGTATTGGGGCCGCGCTGACCACCCTCTTCAGGATGTTCGGGTTGTTTGCCCCCACGGTTTCTGGAAGATGAGGAATCAGGATTCATTGCGTATTGGGCTTTATTGCTGCTTGTGTGGAAGTCTAGTTGGTAGTGGTGCAATGTTGGTTTGACTGTTTCTAGGTGGTGATCCGAGGTATTATTATATAGAAAGCGGTTGCCCTGGTGGTTGAAAAGGGGAATAGCCAGGGGTTGACGAATTTGAAGCCTGTTCAAGTCCGCCCTTCACGAAACGATCAAGAGCCTTCCCTTATTCGAGCTCTCCCAATGAGAAACTGATTCAAGATATTACCAGGACGTTAGCCTGCTGTTTTTAGGGCGTATGAAATGAAGCTCCGAATTCCTCTGCGATCCCGGGGCATGTGGTTCATGTATCAAGAAACGTGAAGATGGTGCAGACTTGTGACCCTGGTTGTGTGGGCTATTAGGCTAATATTCAGCATTCAAAAGTGGATTACCTAGCAGGTCGATCCTTGAAAGGAGTGGAGAGCTAAGAGCACCCCACGTGCTCTAGGTAAGCTAACCTCTGAGGTAGGTGGGCCTCTTGGTCCTTGGAATGACGACAAGGGCTCTATGATAGTATTATATGGTGTTGACTTCCAAGATACTATTTCTAGAGCGTGGTCTAGTGTTTTCGGGGTATTTTAAAGTGTCCCTGAGGGAGAGATAACGGAATGTCCTACCCATGTTATGCTAATTGCCTTCGCAGAACGCTGACGCTCAGGAAGTAGCAGGATCCCAAGCCGGAAGACGGGAGGCTCACATTCGAAGTGCTTTCTGGTAAGGGGGCATATGGATAATAGAAAAAAGTCTAGGGAGAACGGAAGCGGCATCCGCATGACACTATTTGGCAAGGAGACTTCCCAAATATCGGCACGAGAAGCATGTAGGTTCCAGAACTCCCGGATGTTCCAATGTCACTCTACTCTTTTATCGGACATGCTGTCCCCTGGGAATCCCCGCAACCTCTGCTAGAACCTTACTTCGATTCTAGAAACCTGTCACCCGTTCAACTAATTAGACCCCCTATGTGTAGGAGGCTCGCGTTCTGCCGAATACTGCATACTGCAAGTAGCTCGAAGTATTTGGTCCTTCAAAAGCCAAGAATTCCCAGGGGGTTGTACACAAAGGAAAACAAAGGGTTAGCCTACTCCCGGTGAACAACCCACCCATTAGCTATCACACTCGGAATTTGCTCCCAATGAAACTGACAAGATCCAGGTACTTACACCGGATGATCATTAGCATGACCACCCACTATACCTCCTTGCCGACTCCCACAAACTCGGTCACCCCCAGATGAAGAAGGAAACACTGCAGTGAAAGGCGATAGGAGTAATGACCAACACTCCATGAAACGCAAATTCAACTACTAGTTGAGAGCCTAGATACTGACACGGCGACACCTGGGCGAGCGATGGTGAAAAAGACTGCTGAACCTTTGATCTAATTTCTCCTGGTTGCGTCAGTCCAACGCACTGATAACTCGACCAAATCCCCCAATACCCACTGAACAAAAAAAAAAAAAAAAACAGCCCGGAAAAAAACATTATAACTCTCATGACTGCTCTCTGCTTTCAGAATGGCAATATGGTTTGGGCAAAAAAAGTCAAGTTGAATATCGGCAGGCATGAAAACAATCAAAACCACAAACCAAATTCAAATTGATAAATCGCCGCGAGCCCAGGTCAAAGATCCAATTCGTCATGCGATTCATGCAACTAGCCCACACTTGCAAGCTGCGAATTGTCAATCGGAAGTGGCCAGAAGGTACGAAAATTCAAAACAGACAAGAAAGCGCACGGAGAGAATTTGGGCGCGGCGAGCGTCATCTGGACAGGGAATGAGTACCGGTGGGATAGCGTGGGAAAACAAGGTCGAGGCCACCCCTTAGTCATTTGTGACGTGGTATGATGCTGGCCCTTTTTTTTCTTTCGCACCAGATGAGTGAAGTTGACCGTGCTCGAAGTGTTTTGGATGCTCCGGGATAGGGAAAATAAATACTTAAGAGAACCGCTTGTAGTATAATTGATACGAATCGTAGACTGCCACATCCCTGATGGAATCCACCTCTTCCCCCTCCAAAGGGAGAATTTCTTCCATTGATTCGATTCCCCATTCGTCCAGTTTGTTCGGGGAATGGATTGACGGTTTGTTGGTGGAAGATGGATACGGCAGTGGGTGGAGGTGTCGCGAGATAGGAAGCTACATTAATTGGGAATGGTGTGGATCCCCATGAGCACCCTTATGCCCCGTTGGTAGTGAATCTTTTTGGATTTACGTTTGGGGGTAGTCGTTTTGAAATGGGTTCACCCGTGATAGGGTTTTTGTTGTATGTTTTATTTTGGGGTTTGGGGGATTAGCTATCATAGTTATATGCCGGCCCGACAATATCATACTTGGGTAATATATCTGATTGGCGCACCCCAAAAGTAAACAGATATCTTGGCATGGTTTCCTGTTTTGGCAGCGGAAGCCTTAAAACTGACCCATTGGTGACACAAAACCTTGGGTACCAATAGGTCTCACTTCAAACCCCTATAGCTCATCCAGCTGCTCATGTTTTTAAAATATAATAATCATCGATTTTCTGAATCTCTAGCTTAGTTTCTGACAGTGTAATTTATATCATGGAGAGAGAACAGCTGTAAAATTTGTAGCAAAGGAACCTTAGCATTCAGAAACAAGTATTCTTGCGACTGAACGTATCGGGCCAAGAGTTTCCTCTGTGATACCAAGAACTCCAACAGCGCCAAGATATGCGGATACTTTTTGAATACGTGAGCCACCGTGGGTATTCCTTGCACCTCGTCGCTTCCACCCCCAGCAAGCACTGTGTGCCTCGGCAGCCGCCCAGCGATCCCGACAGCGGCGGGGAGTTCGGCGGTGCCTACATTCCGGGATGGGATATGAGGGCTGAACGCTGAGAGCAGCGCATGGCCGGGCAACTGAAGGGGTTCGGTGGTCGTCGGTATATTTGCCTCTGCAGGGAAGAGACCTGCCAGCTTCGGGTGGATACCAAAGAGATATACGTTCCCAAGGCCATTGGGTTGAACCCTACGTTGATGGGGTCTGAATTTTATCTGAACCCAAGTGATCGCCGAGTAATGTCTATCCTATTACGGATAAAAACAGCAAATTCGAGTGCGGCGAACCGATCTCATCTGCTCTCTTCATACCGACCATTCCAGAATTTGTAGACTCATGTCTTAATTATATCCGCCAGCAGAGGCACATAGATGGCGAATCTGTTATTGCGCCTCAGTCTAATATGAACTGTTTGTCAAGAGATCTTGCCCTGAACTCGCACCATCAACAAACTAGGCTCCTTTCGGGAGTCAGTAATTTCGGGCTCTAAGCAGACGGTTTTGCGGACTGGTAGTGTAAGCAAAGGAGAGGAATGAAGAGGGTTATGGAAAGGAGCCGACACACGGTATCATACTGATTCAATACCCGGGCTGCAATTTGCTTTTTTAACCCTACCATTGTGAGATTGTGATAGCAGTTATTGGTTGACAAGCTCAGGTAGTAATATTTGTCAATTGCAATTGTCTACTGGTATTCCCCTCTATGTTGGTTGTATAGCTTGTTAGCGGCGGTGGTTGTTTATGTTCTGGACTTCGGTGAATGGCAGAGGATGATACTTACCTCGGCCGTTTCTCTACTATGATGGGAGGTGCGGAGGATCGGATACATTGGTAGCTGCAGCGAGGGGGCAGTCTTACGTTCACTATACTGGGTGTGAATTATCATTATCTCTTCTATTCCCCGTTCAATACCGGGTGTAAGGGGAGAGGACAAGCATCATTTATACTTGGCCTTCACACTTCGGACAAAGGGCAAAAGCAATTCAGCAGTTCAGAATTCTTTTCCCCACACTCTATAATAATGCTTTGATGAGAATAAGCACCCCTGGCCCGCTCTCCAAATTCTCAGAGCCACCAGAACATCACCTAATAGCTTCATCTCATCGAGCTCCCTGAATCCCAACCCCTCATGCATTATTTGACACACCACGTAATTCAAACCGACAAGGTCTCTGTTTTCGCTTCCATCTATCCATACGATCCCTTTCGTGATTGCAAGGTCGGTGAGTGTTGTAACCGGAATACCCTCAATAAGGGAATACGCTGTATATTGGGATGGTTGGCCTGCATTAGCTGGTCGTAGGAAGAGTTATACTCCCGCCACCGGGCCACGGTTCCTGAAAACTTTCCGTCCTCCCCTGCGCGTCTATAGAACTTCCCCTAGCAATGTCCCGTGACTGCTATAGCGTTCAATATATATATTATCCTACTGTCGCCGGATCGGGATATAACTTGCTATATGGGTCTCCTCGGTATGGATACCAGACCCGTGGAAGAGGGGGGCTGCTCCCCCCACAAAAGAGAGTTTTCTCGGTGTTTATC